>JAJKFL010000010.1:7049084-7649084 GCA_021186555.1 Reticulitermes speratus | reverse complement strand
AGGTATATCTCCTGAGGGGTAAAGATTGCCGGTGCATAGGGCTGACAACCTTGCCACATTCATGTGCTGATTGTCTAGAAATTCTGGGAGCCTCAACCTCCTGGAACCCTCAGGGTCTGTCCAGGCCTGTGATGGGATAGCTTTACCTTTGTTACAGAATTACAAAAACCAGTTAAACCGATGTGAATTAATAATAATAATTTCAGTTAAGTTCTTGCTACCTACCGATTAACACCGGGTTATCAGGGTGGTAACCCATTATTAAACAATTTATACTTGACTTTGTCTAAATATCTGCCTAAATTTTTATCTGAACATTGTTAGTGCAGTTTTAATATATTCCTGTAGGCTATCTCCCCATATGTAACCATTGTTTGTTTAAAAATTCCCTTCTCCTCTTTCAAGTTACGAAACAGTCCAGTAATATGTGACATCCTCGTTACCTAAACTTAAACTGCAACTTCCGTTATCTTGGTTCCTTCCAGTTCCTTTGAACTTCCACACACCTGCTAACAACTACGCTGTTCCACTTCTTCTTTCCTCGAACAACATTCTGTGTATGACGTTTTACTCCAGCTGAAATTAAAATGGCACTAGTATTTTTTTTATGCGAGGAGAAACTTTTTTGTCTTTTCTTTCGAGAACTGAAAGCAATCCCGTTTAATAATTACGTAAAGTATATTCGTATGATGCGTGCTTGTATTGTTTTATGAAGTGTACGTGTTTGTCAGTGCGTAGTCGGTATAGCGACTGGGCTACGTGCTGGACGTATCTGGTGTTCGAATCCCGGAAGGGGCAAGGGATATTTCTCTTCTCCAAAAACGTCCATACCGACTCTGTGGCCCACCCAGCCTTCTAATCAATGGGTACCGATGTTCTTTGCCGGAGATAAAGCGGCTGGAGAGTGAAGTTGCCCACTCACGCCATCTAGTGCCGATGTTAAGAATAAGTGGAGCTATACCTCTACTCCCTCTAACGCCTGCATGCTGTGGATAGAGACAACTTTATTTCTACTTCTTACATGTGTTGTCAGCACATTTAATTTTGTCTCTCGTTAATGCTAAGTACTTGAGTGGACTTTTGAAAGGTAATGTACATTTGGAGAGGTCTGTGGGGAATACCAACAGGTCCCGAATGACTGTTGGTTACTATAACTGGTCTTCGCTGCAATACAGAGAGTTCCTTTTTAACAATTATCTCCATGCTGTGGCTTTCTGGATGTCGCCCTATAAATTTAGACTCAACAAATGAAACCAGATTTTCATTTGCAGCGTGTAATTGAGTTATTCACACTATCCCTTCTGCTCTTACATGCCCTCCTTAAACGTGTCACTCCCTTCTCTATTATCATTCGTAGGATCATTTTCAAAAGGGATATTCAATAAATTTCATATGGTTGTGGTGGGGGCTGCAGAGGGACGGCTAATACACGCGTCTTTGTTGACCGCTGTATAATAATGTTTCATTCGATGTCATGGTTTGGGAAATTTAATGGAACAAGTTGGACAACTTGGAGAGAGAAGCAAAGAGATAAAAGAAACAAGAGACGTGTTTTTTAAGATCTTATATGATATGCAGCTAACAGAAACAGTGATATCATTTGTAATAATTGGAACTGCATGGAGAGAGACGATAAAGTGTTAGTCCTGTGCCCACACAAGCAAATGGAGTCACACAATAACCAGTGACGTAACCAAGGTAAGACAGTGAGTTGATGTTATCTGTTTGTTAACGGACTGTGTGTAGAGAGTAACAAGACAGACAATGTATTTATAACTTAACATTCAGTCGCGTTCGCGCTACCATTGTTGCCGTGCAAAAGCAATAAGTATTACATATTCTGAGTGTGTGTCTGTAGCCTTAGTTATACCGCATGCAAAGCGCATGCGCCGTATTATATTGTCATCTGTGACCTGCCCGGCTCTGCAATATTTTTCTACATTATTTCATAAACGGCACGGTTTTCGAGAAAAAGTCGTTAAACATAAAATGTGTGTTTTGAATTTCTCTACAACTTTTGTCTGAAACATTTCTCATTATAAGACGAATCCAGTGAGATATCGTAAATTTGCTTATGTCATTACTCGTATATCCAGTGGCACGAGTCATGTGAATAAACCGCGTAACTGTTTGTGACGCAAGGAATATGTTGTGCCTCCAGTAAAAGTTGGAGATTTTAGATTTCTGGAACAACAGCATAAAGATTTGTCACTCGGTCAATATCTTGTACCCTTCCTCCAACGAAATTTGAAAATCTTAGATTTCTGGGTCTATGCAATGAAGTTATCAGGAATTTTAGATTAACTAACTGTCTATCTGCCTACCTTCGGAAATATTCGCTCCCACAACGGTAATTCAGAATAAAGGATTTCCATATATTTCCACCTATATTACATGTTTTACTTCTCTATCGCCTGTTTTTTCAGCACGGAGGCTGGGGTTTGATCCCAGAACAGTCAAAGCAGAATATTTAGTTGATAAATTGCCACTGGAAGAGGTTTCTGTCGCAGTACCTCGACTTTACTCTTTCATTATTATTCTGCCAATACGCCACACTTATTAATTTATCTAATACCGCTAAATAGCCGATCCAAGTGGCCGTGCGGTCTAAGGCGTGGGTCTTCGGCCGCTCGTTTACTAGGATCGTGGGTTCGAATCCCACCGGGGGCATGGATGTCTGTCTCTTGTGAGTGTTGTGTGTTGTCAGGTAGAGGTCTCTGCGACGGGCTGGTCCCTCGTCCAGAGGAGACCTACCGACTGTGGTGTGTCTCAAATGTGTGTGACCGTGAAACCTCGACGAAACGAGGAGGCCCAGGCCCATATATGGGGTGTCGAGCCATAGAAAAAAAAATACCGCTAAATAAACTTATCAGTTCATAGAGTTGTTAAATAACACGCTTAAAATGACTGTATTTCTCTTCCACTTGTTTCGAGTATCTTTTCGTAGACTTGTTTTTTACAAACGCGTCTTCAAATATTCTGTACATACTGTTAAGAATATAAATTAAGGAACGTCTTATATGTAAGTAGGGGCGCGCGGTGGCGCAGTTGGTTGAGGCACTACGCTAACGAACGTCGCGGGTTCGATTCCCGATGGTGTCATTGGAATTAATTCCTTGACATAATCGTTTCGGTCGCACTATGGCCCTGGGGTCGACTCAGCCTCTAACAGAAATGAGTACCAGGAATATTTCCTGGGGGGTAAAGGCGGCCGGTGCGTAGGGCTGACAACCTTACCACCTTCATGTGCCGATTGTCTACAAATCTGGGAGCCCAACCTCTGGACCCTCAGGGCCTGTCTAGGCCTGTAATGGGGTTGCTTTACCTTATATGTAAGAGTACGCGCTTGTTTCTATTCTATTTATATTTCCAACGTGCGAAAGATACGAAATGTGCTGTTGTTACATTGGCGTGACATTCGTCTCAAGAGTTTTACTACAGGAATCGGTTCAGAAGTTGTGCTCAGAAAATAATGAAAACAGGTGAGGTAGGACTACTGTTGTTACCTGCATAGTGCAAAGTAGGCCTACTCCATGACGATCAGTTCTTAAAACTGTCTGTTTTAATGGGAATCGACTGTATCATCACCCGTCATCACGGAGTACCTCCATGAGATTGTGAACTGCTTGAATCTTTTTTCATATCCCCATAAATTATTTCCTTCTGATCAACATTAATATTTTCGCATCAGGCTATTTCCGTTTCCATAGCAGCTCATTTCCATGGAATCATATATTTGTGTACATTTCTTCTTCCCTCAATTCATGCTACATGTTCCATCCATCTCGACCCCATTTATTTAATCGCCAAGGCCTAATGATTTAAATTAATAAACTCATATTCGGTACTGCAATTTTGACGAAAAACGGTCTTACATTTCGGTACACATAGGTGGGTCACCTCGGCGCTCGCAGTGTCAGACTTTCGCGTTACCTACGTTTCTTCACAGTGCTCCGCGCCTACTTCGACGACAGCAGTGAACGATACATAGTTTGAAAGGTAAGGAATATGCCTAAACGCTAAAAAAAGAAACATCGAAAAATCTTGAAATCTGCCAAAATGGCGGCCATGTCAAAATCACCTACGATTTTCACACTCTCACCATCTAACGTCTTACATTTCGGTACACATAGGTGGGTCACCTCGGCACTGTTTTTTACAGGTTCACGATGCCGAGACTAACTAACGCACGAAAGCAAGAAAACTACCGAAAACGGAAGAAGGAGGCAGAGGAGGGTTCACAGAGCCGAAAAAATGATCGCCAACATTCAACTTGTCGGCCTGACGTTTTACGTACAATTTGCGGTTCAGTCGTAGCTTGAAACACCGAAGACATTTTTTAAAAAGCATGCTGTACCAAATTTTTGAAAGAGATTTACGGGTTTGTGATCTCTGATTTACATTTTTTGGATCAAATGTTTGAATTAATGTAATTGCTTGAGTTATAGATTTTTTTTTTTAAGTTATTCACTTTGTCTTGAATCGATTTCTGTACAACGTTAATTATCCATATTCGCAGCTTGTGCTGTGAAACACAATACGAATTCAGAGCCCCTCAATATCTTAGCAACAAATAACAGTGACTCATTTTATATGGAGTTCTACAGTTGGACTCCGCCCTCCATTTTGTGTGCAGGGCGCGTCTCTGTTGCTCGGTTCAGAGAGTACACAAGCCTGTTCTCTCTGATTAAGGTATGTCGGTTATATGTAACATTGCCTGGCAAGTACGTCATCACATGTGCCCAGCCCAATTCTTCCGCAATTTCTTCCACTCACTGCACGCGAGGAGTTCATTTTTGTACTAAACACATAACTTGATTTACAGATGTGTCGGCGGGCCACGGGTTGTACACCCCTGCTCTAAGGCAGTGGTATTCAACTTTTTTTTTTCGCGTACCCCCAGATATAATTTCTCTTCAACTTTGTACCCCCAAAATTATTCAAGTTATAAAATAATTCAAGTTATACATAGTCTATAATCTACATCTAAAATAAGTTAAATAAATTATATACAAAATAATGTATCAAATAATAAGTTTTATATGAGAAAAAGGAGAGTCAAGCTATTAAATAACAAATATATTACATGCACTATGTGGAGTAAAATGAAAATAGCCGCCCAGATAAGAATCGCATAAAGGAGAGAGAGAGAGAAAAAAAATGGCGCCGCCAAATCGCATGTCCTTACGTCCGGGTCTCTTGTGGCTAACCCCAAATCTGGCCCTGATTATTCAGTGTTTATCATGAAATAATATATTTAGTTTTTTTTTTTAATTTTACGTACCCCCTAAGATGTCTTCGCGTACGCCCTGGGGTACGCGTACCCCAGGTTGAAAACCACTGCTCTAAGGCATTAATTTAGAAAATATATGTACTCCATCACCTGTACACATATGGAATGTACCGGGCTGTTGTGTTCAAAGCGTACTTACCAACAATGTATTTACAAATATGGTGGTTATTGACCTAGCGAAATTATTTCTTTCATCGCCGCGCCGAGCTTTATCGCATAGAAAGCCTGCGTCAGCCGGGAGGCATACCGTGACAGCTGCGGTGCTCATGACAGCGATTAAGGAAAAACGCTGTATAAAACAACGGAAAACATCACTGTGCCATTTAGGTTTTTGGCTTGTTCCGGTTTTTTGCGATGTTTATGCAAGATCTTAGTTTAAACCTTGTTACCTTCGCTCGAAAAAAAACCGGGACGATATTCCATAGGAAGAACTCGAATTCATGGTCGAGTAAGATTATGCTGCAGGGACGACCCATTTATGGCGATGCCTTTAGCGCCGGAGTCCTTGGACTTTGTATATTTTCACTTTAACCTTAAGTGAATGATTTGGAACTAAATAAATTTGGTTGAAAACTATTTGCCATTTAACGTGTTAAGCGAAGATTTCAGCTGCAGTTATATTTCTTCTAGATTTTCCTTCCTTTCTTATTTTATTCATTTTTTTTGACTGACTTGTGCATTCTGAAGCATAAGTTTCTTCAAATTTAGTCGTTTTCCTCATCGCCACCCACAAACGCAATTCTGAGCAACTGTCAATAACAAAATGTCGATTTCCCACCACATTAACCGAACGAGTTCCATGAGCTCAAAAAGTACTGTCTTACAAATGTCATCAGAGCATCGTATTATTTATGTAATGTTATTACAATTTGATTCCCATTTCTGTTTTGGTACCTTATTACCGGGCCAATTATCCATGTACAGAGGTTGTACCGGATTGGTGGCAGCATGACTCACGTCACATGTCTGGCCAATGACTGTACAGAAGATGCAAGGACACAATCATGTGCTTAACACTGTTCCTGGCAGTAGTGAGGCAATCAGCGACAGTGGAGGAAGTAGTGTGTAGAGTGTCCGAACGCTAGACGGCAGCACGTGTTCACGAGCTGTAATTTGCAATACATAATATTTTGTTATACACATCTTCAGACTCAGTTGTAAGAAACCGGTCGTCGTATCTCTACAGATGAGGTTTGTTATAGACTGTAACGTAGTTTGTGATGGTGTTGGGCTGTCAACAATAATTGTGTATTATATTTTTGTAGTAACGTTGTTGAGTGTTGCTTTCAGATGTTTTTGAGGTTATGCTAGGCCAACTTGGTTCGTTCTTATTTTTGTGCACAGTTTGAATGACTTGTAATACTGTTAACCAGTTTACTTGAATAGTTGACTTAATTTTTGGGGCTTGTAAGGTAACGGCATATTGAGAATTCCAGTGCACATTTCGTAAACTTCTTGCTTGGAATATGTAGAACGTTTTTATCCCTGGCCCTAAGCACTATCCCATGAATACGTTTGAAGATAAAACAGCCACTTATTTACTCGCCTCTTATGACGTGTAAATGTAGAGGTAAAATTGTCTTGTGCACGCCATGAAGGTATGTGGGGGAGTGGAAGTATAGCTCCACTCATTCTTAACGTCGGCCCTAGTTGGAAGTTAATTATCACTGTTTAATGTACCATCCTTGTATAATAAGTACTCCCCGGGACAAAACGCCTCGGGCCCCCATTGAACAGGAGGCTAGATGGGCCCCACAGCCGGTCTGGACGTTTTGGAGAAGAGAAATATTTCTTGCCCCTGCCGCGAATCGAACCACGATTCCTTTGCTGCCCCGCCTGTACCCTAGTCACTATATGCGATGACATTATTTTATCTGACAATTCGCATCACTACTTCACTCAGTTTCGCGTTACGGCAGGCAACGCAGCGCTCGCGGCTATTTTAATTTGTCACGAATCGGAGCCCACGCTGTTTTGTTCAATGTATTGCAGTTAACATCAGGATTTTACTCACGATAGGTATTGAAGGTGCTAGAAATGTTTTCCTTCGGCTCGCAGACACCTGTCACTTCTGATAAGTGCCTGGTTTATTGCATGTTGAACTTTCTGTAACTTAGATGAGCAGACATCAAGTTACTGGCGGCAGTTGTCAAATAAAATGTCATTATATTTTGACCCGTTCAGACATTTAAATATTCACAGTTAGGTCCCTATTAATATGATTTTACCGAATTTACAGCTTGATATGCTGGGTATGGTGAACAACTACACAGTCTTCCCTTTCGTAGTTACTTTGCTGTTCACAATGTGGCCATTTTGTTTAGTGCCATTACAGACTGTGTTCTGCATGTCATCCAGGTGTTTCGAGATATCGATATGCTTCCAGTTGCCTCAGAATTACTAGTAGTCCAGTTATATCCTGTTCTGTATACGTGTCATCACTACTAGTATGTAGTATACCTCACGTATGTCGTGGGGGAGGGTGGGTTTAGATGCACGTCGGTGTCTAAAGCAGTTTGCGCATAAACAGGATTCAAGATTCAAAATATATAACAACTGAATAAAAAGTAAAGTTTAAGCATAGGCCCATATTTTGAGCTGTAAAGTGGTCTGGCAATTAGGATGAGAATACACCTTCGTATTTATTATACGTGGATGTTACGTATCATGACAGGTTGTAAGGGTTTTTGAGACCCTGTAAAGGTGCGTGCAAACTGCTGGTGTTGGGCCCTTGATGCAGTGATCGTTCCTTATTGTGTGCAGACTGTGAAAGTACTGTCCTGTCCAATGCTCCCCGATTTCGGAAATAGCACTGTTTTTTGGAAGGTTCTCAGGCTTCGCCCGTTTGTCCTGGTAGGAGTTTCATGTAGATGAAGATCAGTATGGAACATTGAAAAACCGAAGTCCTCGAAGAAAACGTGTCCCAGTGCCACTTTGGCCACCACAAATCTCAAACGGGCTGACCTGGGATTGAACCCGGGCCTCTGCGGTGAGAGGCCAGGGACCAACCGCCTGAGCCACTGTGTACAGATTGCTGGTTACGTTGCTTTAGATACCCAAACTGCACTGCGCCTTGGCGAGCCTCTATGAAGTACCACCTCTGTACCGAATCACCAAAGCCCCAGGGGCTCCGGTGGATGACGTTGCTTGGGCTCGGGCTTATGCTCGTGAAGACGTCCACATTTACGGAGATGCACAAGTTGGAGCAGCACGAGCAGTCTGGATTCACCTTTTTTTTTTTTTTTTTTGTGAGGGGGCCCCGCAGCTGATGCTACGGACGCACCGCAGCCTTAAGGCTTATTGTGCAACCCCTGTGATGAAGATGAAGATGAGGATGAGCAGTTTTTTTTACCAAGTTTTACAAGTAATGGAGCACCAGTGGAATGAAATTGACAGGGGAAAACCGACAACTCGGAGAAAAACCTCTCCCAGTGCCACTTTATCCACCACAAATCTCACATGGACTTGACCTGGGATCGAACCCGGGCCTCCGTGGTGAGAGGCCGGCGACTAACCGCCTGAGCCATGGCACGGCCTCTGGATTCACCTTAATAGTATAACACAGGCACACCCACTTCCATGTGTGTGCAGAATAAATTTGAAAGGTTAAAAACATCTTACAAGGACATGAACAGAGCCAGTCAAAGTCGTAAAGCTCTACCCCATTTAGGAACACCTGCACTTTGGGAACGCAGCAACGAACGTCTCAAGCAGTAACGGGTAAAGTGACGTGAAAACGAAACGTATTCTGTGGCTTCTCAAAACGTCAGAATACGGGACGCCGTAAGGGCCGCAGTACAACTTGCTGACCACGCAGTAAATGCCCACGGGTTGGCAGCAGGTGTGACGAGACTGGAGGAGGCGTGTAGGCATAACTTCCTCGTTCTTCATGGAACAGGAAAGGAATCGTGTGTCGCTGCTGCGTGCTTTGGGTTCCGTTAGTATTCCAAAAGCTTTTGGTTTTGTCAAGTGCATTCGCAAAATTGTGAAAAGCGACTGTTAGCTTCGTCATGTCTGTCTGTCCGTCCGTCAGCATGGAACAACTCGGCTCCCACTGGACGGATGTTCATGAAATTTGATATTACAGTACTTTGCGAAAATATGTCGAGAAAGTTCAACTTTCATTAAAATCTGACAAGAATAACGGGTACTTTACATGAAGACGTAAGTACATTTATGATATCTCGCTGAATTCTTCTTAGAATGACAATTGTTTCAGACAAAATTGTACAGAAAATCAAAACACACATTTTATGTTCAATAAATTTTTCCCGAAAATCGTGCTGTGTATGAGATAATGTGGAAAAATATGGTAGAGCCAGACAGGCCACAGATGACAATATAATATGGCGCATGCGTTTTGAATGCTGGATAACTAAGGCTACAGACATACACTGCTTTTCCACTGCATCAATGGTTAGGCGAACGCGCCTCATTGTTACGCTTATATGTACATTACCTGTCTTGATTATTTATTTTTACTGTGGTATGTCTCACTATATACAGCATCTGTGAGGGTTCTGTTTTGTGACAAGTTGGTTCCAATAGTTAGTCGTTGTACTTACCATGCTATGTTGCAGTTAGGTTTTTCCTGTGCTTATGCCGGCAATTTTCTCGTTTCACACCCACTTGCAGATGACTGACTGACTGACTGACTAACTGACAACTAACTAACTAATCTCCATGGAGCGGAGTCCTTGATAAGCTAACAGTTTCTCAGCTAGTCAAGAAATTTTGAACCCACGAGATTCATTACCGCGTTCACAACGACCTTCCACTTTTCCCTATCCCGAGCCAGATCAATCCAATCCACGGCCTCCCAACCGATTTCTTAAAGATCCGTTTTAATATTATCCTCCCACTTCCGCTTTCGTCTTCCAAGTGGTCTCTTTCCCTCAGGTTTCCCATCCAGAAGCATGTATGCACCTCTCATCTCCCCCATACGTGCTACATGCCCCGTCCACCTCGTTCTTCTTGATTTGTATCACCCGAATAATATTTGGTGATGAGTACAGATCATTAAGTTCCTCGTTATGTAGTCTTCTCCACTCCCCTGTTACCTCGTCCCTCTTAGGCCCAAATATCCTCCTCAGCACCATATTCTCGAACACTTCCAGCCGAAGTTCCTCCTTCAGTGTGAGAGACGAAGTCTCACACCCATACAAAACAACAGGCAAAATTATAGTTCTGTATATTTTAATCTTCATATTTTTGGAAGGAAAACGCGAAGACAAAAGAATTTGTACCGAACGGTATGAAGCATTCCCCGAGTTCAATCTGATTTTAATTTCTTCAAAAATGCTGTTTTGATTTGTTAGGGTTGTTCACAAATATATGAATTTGCAGCAGTTTCAAGGGATTTAACCCAGAGGTGCCATTTCTACAAATACGTTAATTATTTAAACACTCCTACATGTTTCGGCCTTATCGGCCGTCTTCATGAATGCCATTTAATACTACAGAATTAAGGAGGATAATATTAAAATAGACCTTGGGGCAATAGGTTGCGGGGTGGTGGTGGTTTGCAGATCAGTAAATGAGGTCAGGATGTAGCGTACTTATGGTTTCCTTTCGTGACAGTTATTAGTAAGAGAACAGTGCGTGGTAAGCATTCACGCTTTGCATTCAAATTTCCTGCTTTTGATTTTGGAAATATTTTTACATTAGTCGTGGTGCACGTCATTAGTCGGGTGGTGAAATTAATAAAAATTAGATGGGCGGGGCATGTGTCACGGATGGGGGGAGAGGATGTGTGCATGCAGGGTTTTGGTGGGGAAGCTGAGGGAACAAAACACGTGGAAGACCTAGCCGTAGATGGGAGGATGATATTAAAATGGGCCTTAAAGAAATCAGTTCGGAGGGCGTGGACTGGATTTATCAGGTTCAGGATGGGGAAAATTGGCAGTGAGTTGTGAATACGGTAATGAAACTGTGGGTTTCATAAAGTGCAAGGAATTTCTTAACTAGCTGAGGAACTGTTTGCTTATAAAGAAGGACTCTGCCCCGTGGACTTAGTGGTTTATGTGTGGCCCATTGCGTCGTCATTGGCCCTAAAAGCACGATGGAGTCGTATTGCTCATTAGAGCAGATGTTCTAGCCTGTTACGTCTGAGGCCGCGTCCAGACTTGAGCAATCTCAACGTAACAGCGTAACGTTCAGCTCGACCCGAGGTGTAGGTTCGGACAATACGACGCGCATTCCGACGAACGGGCTGCGCGCTGTGATCCACCAGTTGTTCGCTGCTGTGGTGGGAAGATGCTTGTGTAATTTGTTATAATATTTGGGACGGTTCCGATCCCACAGAACAGACATTTTTTCGTATAACTCAATAAAGCCCAAAGTATTGTCTTCCGTCCACTCCATTATAGCTCCGCACACTGACTGTCAAAGAACAGTGTACAATGCTTGTAGCTGCACACTGACTGTGAAACAGAACAGTGTACAAGTGCCATTGTAGCTCCGCACACTGACTGTGAAACAGAACAGTGTAAAGCCATGTAGCTGCACAGACTGTCAACAGACGTGTACAAGTCCATGAGCTGCCACACTGACTGTCAAACAAACATGTACAATCCATGTAGCTCCACACTGACTGTCAACAGAACAGTGTACAAGTCAGTATCAGCTCGACGTGAAGATCGCAGCGAGCACAGACACACGTCCGAACTTGCTGTAGCGGCGTAACGTGACATAATTTGATGCGCGCTGGAAAACCGACAGCAGGGTGGATCAGCCCGCGCAGCGAACCGAACAGAGCGAGTCGTTCTGTCAAAAGGCCGAAACAGTCAAAGTTCAGGCCAGTCAATAGATATTGTTCTTATTAATATACGTAATAGCTGTGGAAAATGGATTTTAGATTTAATCGTTTCTCAAAATGCTATAATCCCGCCACAGTAGAAAACAAACCTTCTCTCTCTCTTTCTCCCCCCCCCCCCAATAAGTACCACATTTCCCGCCTTTTTTCCTAAATTCCCCCAGAAAGACCCTGTGTCTTAACATTGGATGTTGTGAAAGGTAAAGGTAAAATTCACCCTATAACATGCCTTGAGAGCATAGAGTGGGGGATAGAGGTATAGCTCTACCGTTTCTTTAACCTCAGCGCTAGAAGGGGGTGGGTGGTCAACGCCACGCCTCGGCCGCTTTACCCCAGGGAAGGAATCCAGGTAGGTACCCATTGAATAGGAGGCTTTTTTTTTTTGCGTGGTGAAGGGCCCCGCAGCAGATGCTAAGGACGCACCGAAGCCTTAAGGCTTCTTTTGCAACCCCTGTGATGAAGATGAGCAATTTTTTTTACCAAGTTTTACAATTAATGGAGCACCAGTGGAATGAAATTGACAGGGGAAAACCTACAACTCGGAGAAAAACCTGTCCCAGTGCCACTTTGTCCACCACATATCTCACATGGACTGATCTGGGATCGAACCCGGACCTCCGCGGTGAGAGGCCGGCAGAATAGGAGGCTTACTGGAAGGTGTAGGTTATTAATTCTTAAAAAAAAAAAGACCAGTTTGCTAATTATAGTGTGCGTCATTACATGTAGCGTCTTATGAGGCGGGAAATGCGACGTGTAGTTACAATAATATGCATTTTAGTATCCTGGCAGTCATTAAAGTTCTTGTTTTCGGGACTTCAAGTCCCGCCCACCCTACAGTCAAGACCCACCAGTGGGACGCGCCTCACCCTGTGAGAAACACAGGTAAGCAGGAAGTGCCTTTGTCGTGATACGGTGTCGGCGTAAAGGGACTTATCTGTAGGCGGCTTAGATCGTCACCTTGTTCTTTGTTAGCTTTCTGAAGACACAACGACGGCTTTTACTTGAATCCGTGCTAGCCGACTGTCTGGGCGGTGATAGCCTACTTGTTAACAAGGGTTTGTGGTATATCCAGAGTGAGGGACTGTTAGGCCATACATCTGCAGCAACACTTGTTACAAGCAGCTCTCTTAGTGAACAGCTTGACACAGACTATTTCCTTACATTCTCGTATTTTCTCATAACTAACTGACTGACTGCCCATGTCTTAGATTTACGGCATGTAAAAGAACCTTACGGGCATGAATAGAACCAGTAATGCTCGTAAGCGAAATTCAAGCGGCCATTTCTCACCCAAGTCTCCTGACTGACTGCCAGATGGCTCTGGCGGTCACATCAGGATTGAGTTGAACAGCGCGGCCAGTCGGCTGGTCACCAACTGCACAAATGCGCAAGACCAAGTAACATCGGAAAGAGGAGGCCCAAGCCCATATATAGGGCTGTCGAGGCACGGTTGTTATTATTAACTGACTGAATGCCTAACTAAGTAACCAACCAACAAGCAGGGCCGGACTAAGGCATGGGCTAACCGGACTGCTGCCCGGTGCGCCAACTTATAACGGGCGCTAAGACATCACTGGGATAACTGTAAATATGGTGCTAGTAAACTCAGGTTTCTATATGTCTCCACTTGAGAAAGAATTTATCAGAAAATTCTCCGCAGTTTGGGCACGCGCCCTCAAAAAATTTCGCCAGCCCTGTCTTAGGCCGAAAATGTTTATAAAGTATATCGGTTTGTAAGGGGCGCCAAATTATTGGCCTGCCCTGGGAGCCCACGTGTCACGGGCCGGCCCTGCGAACCGACCAACCAACCTCAACTAAACTAAACTAAAACTGACTACGTGGAGCGAGTCTTTTTGAAAGGCTACGAGTTCTTCAGCTAGTCAATTTGGTCTGAAAGGGTTAATTTGTACAATCGACATATAATGATACTACCGAGAAAAACAAAAACATATGGAATATAGTCGGGCTCCGGGCTTCCTTCCAGACCGCTGGGCCCCGGTAATTTGTAATGGCTTCCGCCCCCCTTCGTCGGCACTGCTGTGTTGAAGACTGAGTAATCCCAGATGCTGCCTCTGAAGTGGATTCGCGACGTGGAAATTGCGCCGTCTTCACGACGGAACCCGGACCAACCGGATTAACCACCAACAAGAGTAAGGAAATATTTATTCGCTCGTCAAATAACGATTGCAGAGTACGATGAAGTAATTGGCCAGGTTGGGGTGTTACATACCGCGATTCTTAGAACTACAGGTCAGATGTTATTCTTAGCATAGTGACCTCCACAAGGCAGCAATGTAGCCTGAGTGGGAGGACCGAATAGTAAAGAAATTTTGATAGGAAACCCTCTTGTTAAACGACAATTTGGTAGAAGAGCTCTTCGTTCTTCTGGGATGTTACACAGCGTAGAATGGTAGTTACCGGCGTTTCGAGACAACGGTCCCATCTTCAATGGTAAAGCAGTCTTGTTGGACTGTTTGACACTTGAAGATGGTACCAGTAGGTAGTCCCTAAACGTCGGTAACTGACTACGAAAGGCGAAGATCTCATTTACACCGCGGCGGAAGACTGAATTCACGCAGTTTGGTAGAAGTTTTGGTGGAAGTGTGTTGGATGGAACTGGTTCAGAATAGTGTCCATTGTAGGGGATCTTCGTTTTAGCGGTGTTTAAATTTGGATTCTGCTACCTGAGTGTTTGTAGCTTGGTCATTTGTATAAATTTGCAATAGCCATCAGCGGAATTGTCCGTGGAATGTTGACAGTGAAGTTGTCATCGCGTACAAACAGCAACTGGTTTAGCGAGAGGGTGACAAGAACTGGTCTTCGGTAATGGTTTTCTCTAGTTCGTATTGTTTTTACGTTCTGTATCTTGGTGCGGATGTGAGGCAGGTGTGAGTTTGTGAGCCATCAGTGACCCGCGGCTCCTTCAGGCCTCCAGGTGCACGAAACATCTGCCACTCGCACGGGACCTACACAACGCACTAAGATTATGGAGTAAAGAAGGCAAGACATATTTATCTGTCAGAGTAACAAGTATAGGTACGTGTTCAAACAGGGCGCCACGTGATCATAAAAAACCGCTTGCAAAGAACATTTGCGTTGCCGGCTAAAGTTAACGCTTTATGCGAGGTCATCTGTGTGCATATTCTTTAATGTGTTCGATCTCCATAATTATTTGGCCCTCACCGTAGAGGCCCGGGTTCGATCCCAGGCTAGTTCATGTGGCATTTATTGTGGACAAAGACACTGGGATAGGGGTTTCTCTTAGTATCTTCACGTTATTTTCACAGTGCATTTTGATTCAATTGTCGACCTCGGTGGACTAGTGGTTAGCGTGCTCGCCACTGGGCCCAAGGTTCGCGGGTTCGATCCCGACCGAGGTCGATGGATTTTTAAGGGTGATAAAAATCCGGAGCACCATGTAAAAGAACCTTAGTGCTTGTAAGCAAAATTAAGAGGCCATTTCTCACCCAAGTCTCCTGACTGACTGCCAGATGGCTCTGGCAGTCACATCAGGATCAAGTTGAAAAGCGCGGCCAGTGGGCCGGTCCCTCACTGCCGCAAATGCACAAAGACCTCGTAACCTTGGAAAGAGGAGGCCCAAGCCCATATAGGGCTGTCGAGCCATGGTTTATTATTATTATTATTATTATTATTATATTTTGATTCAATTAGCAGTATTATAACCAACAAATGCACTTTTTGTATTTCTGTTACACCTTTACCCTACATATGTTTCGGCTGTGTCAGTTAAGTGAACCTACTAGTGTACCCCTGATGATGGCTGGACCACAGCCGAAACATGTGTAGGGTAAAAGTGTAACAGAAATACAAAAAGTGCATTTGTTAGTTATAATACTGCTAATTTCTCTTAGTACTTCGATTATCCGCTGTAAGTGTAATCGACGCTATATAATCTTTGCAATTGTCAGTGTCCGTAAATAAAACCAAGAATATGTTCTAAATATTTCACTTCGTTATATTTTTATTGCATTTCTATAAAAGCAGCTTCATAACGTCATCCACTACATTTTCAGCATATTCAGCAAGCATACCTTACGTGTTTGCCACTGCAGTGTTTTCTTAACCTTGCAACTTCGTTTCACTGTAGTGTTGGTAGCCAGTGTGAAGAGAATGGAGCAGCGAGGTCTCGTCTGTTTATAGCCTGTCTGCAGAGTAACTGTTGGCCTTTGTGGGTATTTATTGCGTTGCTACAGCGCCAGGGCGGAGTAAAGTATAATGTCCGAATGGTCATTCTAAGTGTTTCTAAATCGGGAACTTGTTTGTCCTTACAGTTAATAATCGTAATTAAATCGAAGGAAGGACGAGTGAACTGAGAGACACACTCAGTAAGACGACAGACGCAGTGTACTGAGACACACACAAGATGAGACACAGTAAACTGAGAGACAGAGTAAGACTAGAGACACAGTAAGTTGGAGACAGGTAAGACTAGAGACACAGTAAGTTGAGAGACGGTAAGCTGAGAGACACAGGGTAAGATGAGAGACAGTAAACTGAGAGACACAGTGTAACTCTAAGACACAGTAAACTGAGAAACAGATAGTAAGTTGAGAGACAGTAAGCTGAGAGACACAGAGTAAGTTGAGAGACACAGTAAACTGAGAGACAGACGGTAAGATGAGAGACACAGAGTAACACTAAGACACAGTAAACTGAGAAACGGACAGTAAGTTGAGAGACAGTAAGCTGAGAGACACAGAGTAAGATTAGAGATACAGTAAACTGAGAGTCAGACGGTAAGTTGAGAGACAGTAAGCTGAGAGACACAGAGTAAGACTAGAGACAGTAAACTGAGAGTCAGACGGTAAGTTGAGAGACAGTAAGCTGAGAGACACAGAGTAAACTAGAGACAGTAAACTGAGAGACAGTAAACTGAGAGACGCAGAGTAAGTCTAGAGACACAGTAAACTGAGAGACAGAGTAGCATTAGAGACACAGTAAACTGAGAGGCACAGAGTAAGATTAGAAACACAGTAAACTGAGAGACAGACGGTAAGTTGAGAGACAGTAAACTGAGAGACGCAGAGTAAGACTAGAGGCACAGTAAACTGAGAGAGACACGGTAAGATTAGAGACACAGTAAACTGAAAGACAGACGGTAAGTTGAGAGGCAGTAAACTGATAGGGGCCTCCAAGTCGTTCTGGACAGTTTGGAAAAACGATGAATCTTTCCTACCCGGTGTCGAACCACGGATCGTCCAACCCCTAGCCGTGGCACAATACTGACTGAGCTATCCTGGTTCCTAGAAAATAAGCGGAATTACATAAAATCGTGGAATTGTTAAGGAGTTTAATAAGTCTAAACTTTTGTAGGAAGGTGTTGCAGTCATGCAATTTGATGTCAACGGATCCTACATGAAATAGCGAAGCATTTGGCTCGCTGTGCAGGGTATAGGGGAAACAAGACAGGCAACGTACGTATAAGGTAATATTGAGGCGCGTTCGCCTAACCATTGTTCCCATGAAAAAGCAATAAGTATTACATATTCTGAGTGTGTGTCTGTAGCCTTAGTTATCCAGCATGCAAAGCGCATGCGCCGTATTATATTGTCATCTGTGGACTGTCTGGCTGTACCATATTTTTCCACATTATCTCATAAACGGCATGATTTTCGGAAAAAAGTTATTGAGTATAAAACGTGTGTCCTGATTTTATCTACAAATTTAGTCAGAAACATTTCTCATTCTAAGAAGAATTCAGCGAGATATAATCATAAATGTACATAGGTGTTCATGTAAAGTACCCGTTATTCTTGTCAGGTTTTAATAACACTTGCACCTTCTCGACAGACTTTCGAAAAATACTCAAATATCAAATTTCATGAAAATCCGTCAAGTGGGAGCCAAATTGTTCCATGCGGACGGACGGACAAACAGCCATGACGAAGCTAATAGTCGCTTTTCGCAGCTTTGCGAACGCGCCTGAAACTGGTACGGGCATTTACAGTGGAAGGAATGGGCGGGCGATCTCGATCAGTTTAATTACAACGCAGTTCACGGTGTGTCGTTTGGAAAGCGTGATATGAGGATGTCGGAGCGATAAACATGTGGACGCGGTGCGTAAAGTTGTGGGAGGACCGGGTTTGACTTCGTGGGGCCCGAATTATCGACTGGAGTCCCTCCCCCCCCCCCCCAAAAAAAAACAGGGAAACCTCTAGAACAGTGGTTCCCAACGTGGCGGTACCGCACCCTGGGGGGCGGTGGGATTACCGAGGCGGGCGCTAATAGGTACGAGAGGTGGAAGGGAGCGCTGTTATTATCACAGGGGGGCGCTAGTAGACAAGTAGTGCATTTATTTTTATAACAAAATTCAAATAAAGTAATTTTTGTGTTAAAAATAAGAAATGAACTAAATTTCTTAGTATTTTAATTTATGAATCTTATTCAAGCACAAATTATTTTTTTAATAAACTCTTGCTAGAAGAATTATTGTTAATCATAAAAAATACAATAAATTTTAAATTATTAATTAACACATAAAACATTAAGTTTAACTCTTATAATTTTATTTAAACGATTTTTTAAATATAAAATAAAAGTGGAAACAAAAGCGCATTTATGTTTTTTTAAAAAAGGTAAGGGGGCGCTGTGGGTCTATGTATGGAACCAAGGGGGCGGTGGACCGAAAATGTTTGGGAACCACTGCTCTAGAACAAGAAGTAGATTTTTTTGTGGCTCGACAGCCTCTTGGGGACCTATGCCGCCTCATTATTCGAGGCTTCACGATCACTCACTTTTTAGACACACCACACTGGGTAGGACTCCTCTGGACGAGGGATCAGCTCGTCTCAGAGATCTCTACCTGACAGCACACAACACTCACAAGAGACAGACATGCATGCCCCCGGCGGGATTCGAACCCGCAATCCCAGCAAGCGAGCGGCCGCAGACCCACGCCTTAGACCGCGCGGCCACCGGGATCAACTACCACCGTACGCTGGGTTAAATCCCACATAAGCAAAGATCTCATTTACAGTGCGGCGGAAGCCTAAAATCACGCATAAGAGATTCCCCGGGAATTAAAAACAAGAGGCGACACGTGTTACGTTCATGTTACGTATGCGGTCTCTGGGCGTGTCGTTTGGAAGCAGGGAGAGGGGAAGATGTCACGTGACACGCCGAGCCTGGGATTCCCAGTTATGCTGGGTATTTCCCTTTCGCCGTTGTGTTAACGCGGAAGTGTTTTACATCAATAACGACGACATTCTACTACGCTTTAACCCGTTTTGAGGTGGGTCATGACGGGTGCAAGTCCACTCAGCAACGAGAGTGTCTCGTGAGCGTGCAGGTTTACCAGAAAGGACGAAGCCTCCAAACGTATGACTGAAGGAGAGTTAAATGTGCTGTGAATTTTAATATAGCTGCAGCGACTGGGGGATAATTTAGGCTAACTGTAAAAAACTGAACATCCCAGAGTGGTTCTGTGTAAATTGCTATACGAAGTTGACGACCACAGAAATATGCGGGTATCGGTGCTAGTTTGCAGGAAGTTGGTTCTTGATCTTTCATAAAATCCACGAAGAAACGATCAGCATAATTCCGGATGCCAGATTTAAGCCCAGATGTAAGCATTCGAGATCGCCGAGAAATACCGTTCATTAATCAGTGAACAGGACCGTACTATGGCTCAGACGGCTAGTAATGAATGAATGAATATGTGTGAAACCACTTGTAGGGAATTTGCTTACCGTTCTAAGACATCAAGCTCTCAGTCGGTACTTTGTATGCGCTCTTCGGCTAAGATACTGACACAAAAGCAAGAACATTGTTTGAACAGTTGACTGTAAGAAAGACAAGACCCTGTGCTGTAAATCGTTTCTACAACAATAAGCTAATATTTATTCATTTAATAGAGAAATTCTTTGCTACTAAGAAGACGCGTCCTTGGAGAAAATCTCCACTGAGTCTTTTGACTAACCTGTAGAAATTTCTGACGAAGTTGTATTACACTGCACTGTATTTATTTAATATTTGCCGTCTGTTTGGCTTTTTAGTGAGACCCAGTGTTTCAAAATTAGATGGAGTTTAATACACGCAACGAACCGGGATGGCTCAGTTGGTATAGGGACTACGCTATAGGCTGGACGATCAGGGGTTCGAATCCGTGTGTGGTAAGAGAATTTTCTCTTCTCCAAAACGCGAAAACCGTATCTGGGCCCCACACAGCCTCCTACTTAATGGGTACTGGGGCTTTCCCCGGGATAAAGCGGCCAGGTCGTGAAGTTGACCGCTCACATCCATATAGCGCCGAGGGTAAGAAGAATGAGTGGAGCTATACCTCTGCTGCTTCTCTATCTTCATGGCGTGGACTGGGATGAATGCATAGAAATAATGCAAGAAAGAGAAAGGAAAGAAAATAAAAAAATAGAAACGAGATAGGCAATGTACGTATAACGTAACATTGTGCCGCGTTCGCGTAACCGTTTTTGTCATGGGAACGCAAGAGTGCTTTCTCTCTGTGTTGTTGACGTACATATGTCGCTGTCAACACTGTGAAACGTACTTACGTCTTCATGTAAATTGCCCGATGTTTTTGTCTGATTTTAAACAAATTTGGACTTTTTTGGACAGATTTTCATAGAAGTCCACAATACCAAGTTTTACAGAAATCCGTCCACCAGTGGGAGCCGCACTGATACATGCGGACTGACGGACATGAAGGTAATAGTCGTTTTTCGCGACTATGCGAAAGCGCCTGCCGATCCCAGTGGCCGTGCGGTCTAAGGCGTGGGTCTACGGCCGCTCGCTTACTGGGATTGTGGGTTCGAATCCCGCCGGGGGCATGGATGTCTGTCTGTTGTGAGTGTTGTGTGTGTCAGGTAGAGGTCTCTGCGACGGGCTGGTCACTCGTCCAGAGGAGTCCTACCGAGTGTGGTGTGTCTAAAAAGTGTGATCGTGATGCGTCGAAAAATGAGGCGGCCTAGGCCCCAAGGGGCTGTCGAGCCATTGGGGGGGGGAGGGGGAAAACGAAAGCGCCTAAAATCGCTTTGACAGACTTTTTTCTCTGAGCATGTTACTTTTCGCCTGGAATCATAATTTGAGCAGTGCGCCATATTGATTTACTCATTATGCGCTTTGGAGGGGGGGGGGGCGACAGTGGGTGGCTCCACATAGTCCTGTTAACTCCACTGGAGCGACACAAAACGGTCAACGTCGCCACGCAGGAGTCTGGCTTGAGCGTCAGCTGATCGCTGTGATTGCACTGGCACGCGTGAGTCATATCTGACCGTGTGGGTCTGTTCTAGCATAGGCGTCTGCATGCTGCTTCTTCAGCAACCCACATTTCGTCTTGCTCTACCTTCATTCCGTTTGTGTAGAGGAGCGCTCAGATGGCGTTGTCGACCATCTATGCTGTGCCACCTTTTGTTTGACGGGAGCCTTAACAGGACCTCGAAGCCAGCGTTGTAGCTGCGGTCATATCAGTGCTGTTTGCAGTGTTTGTAGTGTGAACTCTTCCTTTGAAAACTGGAGCGACGGTGACGTTGGGGGTCAGTATTTGGTGGTGAGGGGAACACTAATCTGCAGTCTTCAAGGTGAGGCTAGTTGGACCTCAGATTTAATATTCCTCACTTGAGGATCCACACTGTTGCATTACGAAGCCGAGATGGTAAAAGGTAAAGGTAAAGTTCTCCCTAGAACAGGCCACGAAGGCCCAGAGGGGGAGTAGAGGTATAGCTCTACTCTTTCTTTAACCTGGCGCTAGATGAGGGTGGGTGGTCAACTCCACGCCCCTACGAAGCCGAGATGTAGGCCATTAAGGTATAGTGACTAGTCTACGGGCTGGACGATCCCAGGTTCGAATCCCGGTAGGGACAAGAGATTTTTCTCTTATACCAAAAAGTCCAGACCGGCTGTGGGGCCAGTACAGCCTCCTAGTCAAAGGCTGCCGGGATTCTTTCCCGTGGTTAGGCGGCCGTGGGAGTGAAGTCGATCACTAACCTTCATCTAGTGCCAAGGTTAAGAATGAGTGGAGCTGTACCTCCACTTTCCCTATCTGCCTTTATGCCGTGGACAGGGACAGCTTTACTGTTGCCCTTTACTCTTGTATTGTATCAGGAGCGATCACGTTTCTTCAATAGTCTGCCATACTTTTGAATGTTTTAACATCAGATTACTTTGCGAAACGTTCTCCTCAAACGCAACGAATGTGTGTTCCGGTAGCATTTATTTGTCGCGACTAGTTGTTCAGTAGTGTGCCACATGATGAGAATTCCGTATGTGTGTGTTGGCAGGCCTGTCTTATTGATGGCGATGGTGAAGCATGCAAAGCCTGTTGAATAGTTAAAATAAGGATTTATAGTGAAAAAGGAGTGAGGAACGGTGGAATCAGTTTTATTTGCAAAGGCGTAGTTAGGTATTTTGGGCTCCCGGGGCGAATAATCAAAATTGCCGCCCATAAAAAAGTTACGAATTTTATGTTATTCATACCGTGCATATTATTATAATTATTACATCAACCAACTCATGCACCGAACAAAATACATTCATGAGCTATTATAAAACGCCTACATGTTTCGGCACCGAGGTGCCATCATCAGGGGTCGTTCAGTGCAAAGGAATGTAGCTCCAACACACCAATCCCATAATATAATAACAAGATTGGCGTGTTGGACCTATTCCTTTGTACTGAACGGCCCCCTGATGATGGCACCTCGGTGCCGAAACATGTAGGAGTTTTATAATCGCTCATGAATGTATTTTGTTCGGTGCATGAGTTGGTTGATGTAATAAATGTTGCAATTATTAATGGAATTTCCTTTTATTTTATCTCAGTAATTTGAAATTTTAGCCAATCCCAGTGGCCGTGCGGTCTAAGGCGTGGTTCTACGGCCGCTCGCTTACTGGGATTGTGGGTTCGAATCCCGCCGGGGGCATGGATGTCTGTCTCTTGTGAGTGTTGTGTGTTGTCAGGAAGAGGTCTCTGCGACGGGCTGATCACTCGTCCAGAGGAGTCCTACCGAGTGTGGTGTGTCTAAAGTGTGATCACGAATCCTCGAAAAATGAGGAGGCCTAGGCCCCCTATGGGTTGTTGAGCCATAGGGGGAAACAAATTAAAATTTTTTGAGCCCAAAATTCACATTTTTTAAAATTTAAAATGTTCACAGTTCCGCCCACTTTGCCGCTCCGTGTGAACTCTGCCGTCCTGGGCGGTCGCACTACTCCCCCATCTCCTCCCCCCAAGCCACGCCTCTGTTTATTTCCACGAAGATGCACGTTGATGTGCCCACTTCTTGTCGCTGATCTGTTTTGATGATCATTTTAATGATACTACCGGTATTTTTAACATCCTGAAGCTTCCCTGTTAGTCAGCTGTTCCATGTGTGTGACGGAATTTGTTGAAAGCTTTTGTCCTAAGCATGTGAGGCGGGCTGCATCTTGGACCTCTCTCTGTTAAATTCAGCAACTCTGCCTGCTCTTACCGTCCGTACAGTAAATTACTGAAAGAACTAACGAATTGCCTTGTTATTCCAGCATGTATCGAGATGTACCCCTCATCTTCAGGGAGATACAGGGTGTTTCTTTTCCTGTTTGACCGATAAGCGCCGGCCCGACGCTCTAGTGAGTTTTTATTACACTTTCTAAAGGTTATTATCACTGCGATCGTTTGTTTAGTTCCCGTCATCGACTGTTAAACCTCCCCGACACGCGGTATACGACGCAACGCTGGAAGAACGTCGGGCCGGCTCTTATCGGTCAAGCAGGAAAAAAACAACGCGCACAAGTTTATAAGGAAACTGTCACTTACAGGGTGTCATGAATTTTGACTATGTTATGGCTGAATCATGAATTGAACATTATGACGTCATCGTTTCCCATTTTGTTTCATTCCACATGCGCTTATAATTATTTTCGGTTATTGACTTTGAAGTTAGCATTTTTTTTTTTTTTTGGTTTTGTGCGGTTGATGATTATTCTTTGTCTTTGAATTTAAATGTTTGTTTCTTTACACTGTTCATACCGTGCACTGTCGATAAGCAATTGGCAACACTGAGACCAACAAAATGCACAATGCTGTTCCTTAGATATTTATATTATTATATCACACTGAATGTTCCTACATGTTTCGATCCACAATGGATCATCTTCAGGGAACCAAAGCAATACACATAAAACCCAATTAGCCACATTTATACACAGCTGACACGGTGTAAACGAGACAAATAGTTCAAATATAGATAATTATTTGTAGAATATTTGTGTAAGTGTACTGGATCTTGATATACAGTAGCTCGGAGGCAGCCTACGTACTTAACGAAAGTTAACACAGTACTCGTTAAGTAGGTAAGCTGGCCTGGTTTCCTGATGATGATTCCTTGGGGATCGAAACATGTAGGAACATTCAGTGTGATATAATATAAATGTATAAGGAACAATATTGTGCATTTTTTTGGTTGAGTTGCGAATTAATTTTTTGTTCTTATTGTAATGAATACAACTTTTCTTTTTGGATGTCTTTGCTAGCCGCTATGCTTGTCTTGTTTATCGCATGAAGCCAATCACTTGAACAGACCGAACTGTGAGGAGAAGCTTGAAGTTATGTCACATATTTAAACGACAGTAATGTAATGTTATGTTAATACATTATGCTGTCTCTCGATGTGTCTCTAGGGCCGGAATAGCGTAGTCGGTCTAGCGACTCGCTACGGGCTGGACGGTCCGGGGATCGAATCCCGGTGGGGCCCACACAGCCTCCTGTACAGTTATGAGTTATAAGTAAAATAAGTACCGTGGCCTCTGATGTTGTGATGTTCATACGCAGTTTCAAGAAACTTCGTCACTTAGAAAGTTGTTGATCGGATGGGCACGTGAATGTGACTGCACTGCTAGGCCTAGAAAGAGGTAAGGAGGCAAAACTTTTGCCGTTGCCCGGGGCTCGAATACCGTTCTTCAACATGCGCCGTGTAACATCCCAGAAGAGTGAACACCTCAACTGCAAGCATAGTGACGGTGCGAAGTTTTGACTTTATTTGCAATAAACAGAAGAAAGTCAAAATGCGTACGTAGGTATTAAGTTCGTGAATACTATAACAATACTATAACAATACTATAACAATAACAATGATGGAACAAACGTGACATCATGGACCTACTGCGACATAGACTGAGATGTCTACAATATCCGATAAAATGAACAGAAGAAAGAAGCTAAAACAAAGGTAAAGGTGTCCCTGTCCACGCCATGAAGGCATATAGGGGGAGTAGACGTATAGCTCCACCCATTCTTAACGTCGACACTAGATGGAGGTGAGTGGTCAACTTCACGTTTCAGCCGCTTTTATCCCCGGGAAAGAATGCCGGTACACATTTAGTGGGCCTTAGAGCTGGTCTGGACGATTTGGAGAAGAGAACAATTTCGTGCCTCTGCCGCGATTCGAACCCCGGGTCATCCAGCCCGCAGCCTTGTCATTATACGGGCTACGGTATTCCGGCTTTCTCAAGGTGAAAAAAAAAATACACAGCCCTTGTTTTACGCCCGTTTCTTTTACGTCTTTTTTACTTTAACGCCCCTTGACATCACTTCTTAATGTGCGCTGGCTCTTTTCGGTTTAACGCCCTTTGGCTAGTTTATTTGCATTTATTTAAGTCTTTTTTTTTCTTATGGGAATATCGTTTTTGATTTACACCTTTTTGATTTACTCCCACTTTTTTAGGTACCCAACTAGGGCGTAAAACAAGGAATAGGTGCTGAATTACGAGGTCTGCTGTGATGTACAGAGCCTGTGGAATGTGAAAGATCAGGCGATAATAGTGATCAGAGGTGTAACTGGAAGCCTCGTGATATCATTTGAAAGGAACTCAGAAGACATGCCTGGTAAACACTCCGGAGGATGACTGCCGCCGACTGCCAATGTCGGAACAGCAAACAATGTAGCAATATGGCGTCAAGGCATCAAGTGCAGTTCGGAGGACGAAACAATAGCCTGAACGTCGCCAACACTGCCTTTGTATATGGTCAGTTACGCGAGCTTCGTCTTGGTGAGTCACTGGTTCGCGCCTCCGCGCGTTACCTACAGCACGGGCCACAAGGTTAGCAGGAAGACATTCCGTCTGTCGGAACTTCTCGTTAAAATTTACAGAGGGAGAGTGGAATGATGCGTTCACTTTGAACAGCTTCCTGTTTGTATGCGTTAGTTGCACCAAGTGCACAAATTAAGCACATGTCTGAAAGGGCTGAATGGATTTGCTTAAAACCCGTATCCGGTACTACAACGGTTGTCGGAAGAATTTAATTTGGGGATTCTGGTCTCCTGGGATGTCACGCTGTGTAGTAGGGCTAATACAGGGCATACACAAAAGAATGGTGCGTTTTAATAGTGAACACTATTAAAACCGCACCATTCTTTTGTGTATGCCCTGTACAGCCCGACGTTTCGAAGGAACGTACTATCTTTATCTGCATGGTTAGGTGGCACTCTGCCTTTCAAGACCCTTGAAGACGAATTGCACTGCTTTCCTTCTAACTTTCGGAATCTCTTAGCCACGCTGCACAGTGCTCAACATCAAAGGTAAAGGTAAAGTTGGCCCTAGAACAGGCCATGAAGGCCCACAGGCGGATTAGAGGTATAGTCTTCTGTTTCTTTTACCTCAACGCTAGATGGGGGTGGGTGTTCAACGCCACGACCAGGCCGCTTTACCTCCGAGAAAGACCCGGTACCCATTGTATAGGAGGCTGGGTGGACTTCGGCGCCGGTCTGGGCGGGTGCGGAAATTCTCGCCCCCACCGCGATTCGATCCCCGGACTATCCAAGCCCGTAGCGAGTCGCTGTACCGAGTGAGCTATACCGGCCCACAACACTCAACATCAGCACTATGGAAACCTTAAATCTCGCAATTAATTTTAATTTGTATCTGTCCAGCATATCCGGTATTTCACACGTAGCTCAAATCGAATTGTAATACATTTTCTCACAAAACGACTCTTCCTACAAAAAGGGGATTCGTACGTAACAACGGTTACATATAATTAAGCGCCATAACTTTTATGTGAGAATAATAAGAAAAATCTTTGGACCTGTATGGGGTAGAGTTGAATGGAGAATATGTTATAATGCAGAATTAAACGAACTGATCAAAAGACGTGACATTGTAAGGTCCGAGAAAGCACAGAGGATAAGATGGCGAGGACGTGTGGAGAGAATGTCGGAGGAAGGGATGCTTAAAAAATGTCGAAGGGGAAATTATTGTCCAGAAGAAGGAAGGGACGACCACGTAAAAGATGGTTGGACAATGTGGTGACGGACCTTATGGTGATGGGGGTCAGAGGCTGGAGAGGAAGAGTAGAGGACAGAGCAGGCTGGAGGAGAGTTGTGAAGGAAGCCAAAGCCCACCAAGGGCTGTAGTGCTGATGATGATTATGAACTTTTATGTGAAAGATTGTTCGATACATTCAATATGTGACGACGTTCAGCGAAAAATAATTTGGCTCGATACTGTGACTAGCACTGTAGCAAATTTGCATAAGTAGTTAATGTGCCTACCTGGATGTAGGTCCGAAATGTTGTAACACGTAGTAGTATGCAGGATGAATGCAAAATACACGGCCAAACCTACAGAAACCTACACAATATAAGAAAAAAGCGGTGTATGAACATAGGCCTTATAAAGCGTGGTTTCCGAGTTATGGCTTGCTGACGATTAAAGAAAATCTTCAAAGTGTCCACCTCGAGTTTCCATGCAGGCATTGCAGGAGACAGACTTCTGGGGCCCTACTTTCTTCCGCCACATCTGACTGACGCTGTTTACCGCGATTTCCTAACGAAACGTCCCTCCAGAGCTGTTGCAAGATGTGGAACTGCAGACTAGGATTCGTTTGTAGTTCATGCATGATGGCGCTCCATCACTTTTCTTCTTGCATTTTGGGAATTCTTGAACAGTGTTTCCGGAACAATGGATAGGACAAGGTGGACCAATAGCACGGCCTGATCGTTCCCCTGATTTAAACTCCTCACACTTTTATCTCTGGTGACATCTGCAGTCTACTGTTTGTACTACAGAAGTCGGCGACGTCCAGGACTTGCAACGAGTACAGAATAATTTGACATGATTCGTACGACAACTGGAATTTTCCAGCGAGTCAAGCAATCGCTGTTCAAAAGTGCAATGTCATGTATTGAAGCTGAAGGTGGACACTTTGAGCATTTTCTTTAATCTTCAGCAGGCCGCAATTCGGAAACCATGATTCAGAAGGCCTATGTTCGTAAAACGTGTTTATTGTATGGTGGAGTAGATTCACCTTGTCTAGGTGTAGCCGCGCATTTTCCGTTTACTCTATACAGGGCATACACAAAATAATGGTGCGGTTTTAATAGTGTTAACTATTAAAACCGCACCATTCTTTTCTGTATGCCCTGTATATATATTCTCAGCTCATTCTTACAATGTAAATTGAAGTTCCAGGACTGTTCAAGTTAAAACAGAATGAACCACGTGACGTAACCATCGCCTCGACCTTGCTCGCCCATCAGTCGTGACATTCAAGGCGACCCGCGTAACAGCATGTCTTAAATACATCAACCGAGTGTGTCAAATTACCGCGAAGTGGTATGGTAATATCTTTCTGTCCGAGTTTTCAAAACTAGAAACTGTATTGGATGCAGTTTGGTTGGACGGAAGCAAAGTCCTTCATCAGAAGCTAATAGTTCCTCAGCTGGTCAAGTAATTTCCCGGATTTTATGAAACTCGAGGGTTTTTTTTACCGCGTTTATAAGAGTTCGCCACTGGCCCTTGTCCTAAGATCAATCCAATCCACACCCTCCTAAACTATTTCTTTAAGTCCAATTTTAATATTGTCCTCCCATCTACGCCTAGGTCTCAGAGTGGTCTTTTTCCTTCGGGTTTCCACACCAAAACTATGTATACGTTTTCCTTCTACCCCATATGTGTCTCATGCCCCTTCTATCCCATTCTCTTTCTCGACCTGATCACACCAGTAGTGTCCCAGACTGAGAGAAAGAAATATTGCTCATTGAAAAAAAATTTAATGTTATTTGTAGGTTTTTTTTCCTCTGTGGCACAACAGCCCAATTTGGGCCTAGGCCGACTCATTGTTGAGGTTCCTAGATCACGTAAAATTAGAACACACACGCACTCGGTAGGACTCCTCTGAACGAGTGATCAGCCCCTCGCACAGGCCGCTACCTACACAACACAACAAACACAAGAGACGAACATCCATGCCTTCAGGGGGATTCGAACCCGCGATTCCAGTAGTCAAGTTGCTGCAGACCTACGCTATTTGTAGAATACGTTAAGTGTAATCAAGACTTTCGCCTAAGCTCTCGCAGTAACGCAAGGCTCGCTAGCCGCCTTTGTCCGCAGAACTCGCTGTACTGCAACCTAAAATATCGCGACACTGCAGTTTTCACATTTATGAAACTTATTTGAAACAAGATAAGTAAGCATTGTACGTGTAACGTAACATTGTGGTGCGTTCGCGTAACCATTGTTGCAGTGGAAACACAACAAGGCGTTCTATGTGTGTTGTTGAGCTACACGTCACTGTCAACAATATAGAAATACTGAGTGTTGCACAACAATGCTTTTATGGTAAATTTATGTCGCCAGCAACAATAAAACGTACGTTGGTCTTCATGTAAATTGCCCGATGCTGCATTGAAACAAAAGAATGTTCAATTAGCAGTATTATAACTAACAAATGCATTTTTTGTATTTCTGTTACACTTTTACCCTACATATGTTTCGGCTGTGGTCCAGCCATCATCACGGTACACCAGTAGGTTCACCTCACTGTCACTGGTTCATTTGGTATTATCACACGTCATCACAATGTTTTTGTAGCTTTTGTTTACTTTGAAATTCAGGTTATGTTCGTCTTGCTTCAAAAGCTCGAGGTATGACACTGCGGGTTGTAGATATAAAACAGTATCTCGTTGGTAGTAGTTAAGCTTTAAAGTTGTTAAAATTGTTAAAAATTGTTGAAATTACTGGCAGATTGTTTTTTTATTGGATGTCAACATCCAATAAAAAAATGTTTTTATAATAAAAGATAGTTTGTGTTGACTGAAATTGTTTTTATAATTTAGTTTGTGAAACACACTGTGATGTCTTCTGTAAAGAAATGTACTTAACTGTGAGAATCTAACTGTATTCAATACTATAACTGTACACTATACTGAGACCGCGGAGAGAAGTCCGTAGAATGGTGGGGATGATGACGCTTGAGGCTTACCGCTATGTGTCACTACTGTCGTGCGGCAGCTATCAGCGTTTGTCGCAGAGGTCAAAAATGAGTAATAAGGTTGAGGAGAAGTAGCTGGAGGAGGAACCAACAGTTCAATGGGAATTTCGATCTGTAGACTTCTTTCTGCCGTCAGATTATAGTCTGTCAACAGGTTACTTTTCCGGAATTAAAGCTCAGCAGAAATGAATGTACAATATAGTTTGTCTGGGAGGGAGGACCTGATTGACTCATCATTGTTGGCAGCCAAATACCGTAGCGATTCCACTCAGTAGAGATACCTGGTGGGTAATTGAGTTATGGGCGTTGTCATTTCCGCTCAAGGGGCGGGAGCAAAGGGGTTTCTATTTAAAATATTTATGAAAAACCCACCCAAGTGATGCAGAGCAATTTGAATGCTGGCTGGTAGTTGAGTACCAGAAAATAGCTGACGATTGCAATGTACAATGAAACCCCGAAATAACGTCACGTTTGTTCATCGCAGTTTGTGGCGGTATATGGAGGGTGGCCGTAAAACGAAATGTTGTGTAATAAGGAATTTATGTTCACAGACTTTCATGGGTGCTAAGTGAGGGTGGCGCTATATCGGGGTTTTACTGTGCATAGTTCTTTCTGTCCGGTAGTCCCATTTGATATGGAGAAACGCGTTGATTTTGTTGTTGTTGTACATTACGAAACCGTAATGCCCTGTTGTTTTATTTGCTGTAATTTCACCCGTTGTTAGGCGCGTTCGCAAAATTGCGAATAGCGACTACTAGCTTCGTCATGTCTGTCTGTCCGTCCGCATGGAACAACTCAGCTCCCACTGAACGGATTTTCATTAAATTTGATATTTGTTTATTTTTCGAAAATCTGTCGAGAAAATTAAAGTTTCATTAAAATCTGATAAGAATAACGGGTACTTTACATGAAGACCTATGTACATTTATGATAATATCTCGCTGAATTCTTCTTAGAATGAGAAATGTTTCAGACGAAAGCTGTAGAGAAAATCAAAACACACATTTTATGTTTAATGACTTTTTCCCGAAAATCGTGCCGTGTGTGAGATAATGTGGAAAAATATGGTAGAGCTGGATAGGCCACAGGTGGCAATATAATACGGCGCATGCGCTTTGCGTTCTGGATAACTAAGGCTACAGACACACTCGGAATATGTAATACTTATTCCTTTTCCACGGCAACAATGGTTACGCGAACGCGCCTTAGTGTGACGTTTATACGTACATTGCCTCTCTTGTCACAGTTTACTTTTGTTTCACGTGGTAAAGGAATACCGAACTTCAGGTGGCTTGGATGGGTTTGAAATGGTGATGGCTGAAGAAGATGACAAAAAATTTTTTTTAGTCTGACTTCTTCTACCTACTCATTTTAGGTGTAGAGGTTTATTGTTGCACCTGATCACACTCAGACACACATACACTCGGTAGGACTCCTCTGGACGAGGGATAAGCCCGTTGCAGAGACCTCTACCTGTACAACACACAACACTCACAAGAGACAGACATCAATGCCCCCGAGGCATTCGAACCCGCAATCCCATCAAGCGAGGTCCGCAGACCTATGCCTTAGAACGCGCGGCCACCGCGATCGGCGTTAACAAAACTTACGGAAGGAATTTACGTCATCCAGCCTATTTCAAATGTTTCAGTACTAATAATTACGCTTGCACTGACTATAAATGTTTAATTAAATACATTATCAATTTCTGTGCACCTGCTATTGAAGCAGATTCCGAGTATGCGACATTATAACGAAAATGTCCATTAATTTTTAAGAGATTTTTAACGCATTCCATTCACAAATTTTTAGTGGTTATTCTTTTGTTTTATATGTTGATGGTGTCGTTTTATAGCCAGCTACAAATGGTTAACCTAAATCTCCAGAGATGGCAGCACATGTTCTGTCTGATATCTCCCTATATCAAAGACATAGAGTGAAGATCGACCGGCCGTTTCGTAGTAGCAGTGCTCAGAGCCATATCCTGTTCGTGGGATGCACAGTTCCCACCCCGCTTATAATTCCTTTAACAAGTGGATAAAGAAGAACTTGGTATTCATGTCGTGTTACGAGATCCTGGTACTGATGACACGTAATTTTCGTAAGTGACCAGCTGTGATTGTCAGAACGACATCGTCAGTGGCCATCCAGCAGACAAGATTCCGAACGTCGGGTCTTGTACTTGGAAAGTTGCGGGTTCAGATCTCGGTACATATATCTTCTGTGCGGATGGGCAAATGTAGGGACAGTATTTCGTAGTAGGCCACGATCGCTTTCACCCTCATCCTTTCAAGTTCATTACTTAGTAAGCATCCAATTCTTCGACGTTATATACAGGGTGATTATAAAGTGAATACGTAACGTTAAATGGCTGTATCTCTTAAACGGAATGCTTGACAGTGTCTTGTGGCCCCATTACTTCTCAGTTGAACAGTTTATGAAGAAATACGGTTTATGAAAAATGGAGCATCACCACGTTTTGTGCTTTATGTTCGAGCATCGCTTGAAAGCCATTTTACTGGTCGGTGGATTGGGCGTGGAGGACTAAGAGAATGACCTTTCTATGGTTTCTTTTTCTTCTGCTGGGCCAGAGAGGAAGTCTGCCGTCAACACCAAGCACACTTGATTAGCTGGAACAACAAATTCGAGATATTTAAGGAAAAACGTCGAGCAATTTAGTAATGTAACATTCCGTTTAAGAGGTTTAGACATTTAACATTATGTACGTGTATTTACTTTCCAACCACTCTGTATAATGTGCCGCTTGCTGCAGCGTTTCTTGATCGAAACATCGCAACCAGTAGGCCTACTCTGTTCATTAAAGAAGAGGAGAAATTGATATGATGAAACATTAAAGTATAGCAGAATTTTACGGTACTTCTCAAACAAAATCGAGGTGTAGTCTTACAGGAAAACATGTGCAAAGCGAACTAAGAGCTTAAGGTTCAGGTCTTATGATATGTGACCCCATGTCAATTTATAAATTTTACTGGCGTTTCGGAGGTGACATTATCTTGAGGGTTTGAGAGTGGGGTACTGGAATGCTTAGACCCTAAAAATGGATGTAACAAGCTCATCCGAAAGGTCGGTAACTTTACCAATCGGTACTGCGTCATATCCTAGAATTCTTGAACCTTAAGGGCAGATTAAACTGAGGGAACGCTTCCCACAAGCCGACAAGAAAGGGGGTGGGGGGACGGTACAAATTACCGCGACCCGCCGGTCCAGAAGGGGGCCCACGGCCCGAATATTTCGCAAAAATCAACTTTTCTGAGTCGATTGTTTTAAAAATGTAGCTTTTCAAAAACGTGTATTTTCTCTTAGTTTAAAAAAAAAAAAAAAAAAAAAAAGGTCTGATGTCAAAATTATAAACATTTAGAAATTTAACATTTTAGTCAAAAACAAAAAGCACTCGCATTTTGCGATGAATTAATCTTAAATGTGTTGCATTGTACGGGTGTTGCAATTTGCAAGGTTCTGTTCAGGGAGTGCTCAGTGCATCGTTAATTATACTAATGTGATATATGTGATTTTGATTTAAACTTTTTAAAAATGTCATTTAAATTATTTATATCATCTTCAAGAATAAATGTTTTCTTTTCCTGTTCCACGTGTTATTTGCATATCATGAAGGGCATATATATGTTTCTTTTTTTGCACATCAATACAAATGTTGTGTAAACATTTCTAGCCGGTCTGTCCTTGCTGGGGGACCCCAAAAATAAATTTTCACCGGGACCCAAACCCGCTCTCGGCGGCCGTGCTTCCCATCATTTATGTCATTCCTTTGTCTTCCTGTCTTACATTCAAAATATAAATATTAAAATAAGTAATTGTACATTATTTGCTTTTAATTTTGAGTTCTGGCGTAGGAATTATACTTTTTTTTCTTTTCCGAAACGTCCAGACTGGTTTTGGGTCTCAACCATCCTCCAACTGAATGGGTAGCGCAGGTAAAGCGAGTGGAACGTGAAGTTGACCACTCACATCTATCTAATGGAGAGGTTAAGAGTTGAGCTATACCTTCACTGCCGTTATATGCATCATGGTGTCCACAGGGACAGTTTATTGTAGTGAACTTGGCATCTGAATTTAAATGATAAAAGCAAAATATTTCTTATTTTCTGTAGATTGTATTGTACAGCATATTTATTGACCTTGCCTGAGAATGGACATTCATTTTGTCAGAGTAGCCGTCCATAAAAATGAGATGTAAGCTTAATGGAATGCCAGGCAAAAGAATGTAGAATAAGTTCATACCTACAGTTTTGATTGAAGCACTTGAGAACAATGGATTTCTACACGAAAAGACGAAACTGCAAGTACCTTTGTACTATGCTGGAGATTCTCTTATAGACGAAGGTGGGCCAAGGTAAAGTAAAAGTCGTCGCTTTGCACGGCAAAAGGGCATATGATGGGATGGAGGTATAGCTCCACTCGTTCTTATATTTCGGTATTAGATTGAGGTGAATGGTCAGCTTCACGCCGTGGCCGCTTTATCCCTAGGGAGAGAGCCCGGTATCCATTTAATAGGAGGCTACGTGGGTCCTGGAGCGGATTTGGAGAAGGTAAATATCCCTTGCCTCGGCGGAGAATCGAACTACGGTACCTGGGTCTTCCAGCATTTAGCCTATCACCGGTACCCTGTTTCGGCATCTCTTGAAGAGGACTGGCATTGAATCCTTAAGCTGTCGGAGTGTGAAGTTGTTGCTGAAACTTCAGCACGATTTTCGGAACGTTATGTATTTATATTTTATTTATCAGCGTGTTAACTTGGGAGCATTCAAACGTGCAGTACTGCAGACCGTCCTGTGAATGGACCTCTTATATACGGATTTCGGAAGTAACGGACGAAATGTGTTGGTTCCGGAATTCTGGTCCTCAGTGGGAATATTTGAAATTAGCGGTCTTAACGGTTAATTACCGAATCGGCCGCTAGGTGGCTGACACGGACACGCGCTCACAGTTCTGACACAGAATAAATTTCAATTACGTATTTTTACTGTTGACTTTTTAAATACGTAAGAGTAACGACACAGGCTTGTCTCCTTAATTATAATTTACTTACGTTCACTGCAAGGTTAATTATACTTGTGTATTATGTGCATGCATTATAGAGCATTGTATCACTGTTTTGGCGAATTATACAGGGTATACACAAAAGAATGGTGCGGTTTCAATAGTTTTCATTATTGAAACCGCACCATTCTTTTGTGTATACTCTGTATATGTATATACAAAAGTATTTATTTACATAATTCGGAAGTAGCAGGCAATCGGCGGTAGGCCGGGATAGCGTAGTCGGTATAGCAACTCGGTACGAGCTGGACAGTCCGGAGATCGAATCTCGGTGCGGGGCGAGATTTTCAGCACCCGTTCCAGACCGGCCCTGGGGCCTACCCAGCCTCCTGTGCAATGGGTGCCGTGTCATTCCCGGGGGTAAAGCGGCCGGGGCGTGGCGTTGACCATTCACTACCATCTAACGCCAAGGTTAAGGAAAGAGTAAAGCTACACCTCTACTCCCCCTCTGGGCCCCCATGGCCTGTTCTAGGGTGAGCCTTGCTTTATTTTTACCCTGAAATTGAGGAACAATCGCTGACGGCCGTACACGTGATCCCAAAAAGTCAGTTTCGTCTGTGCTTCCCGCAGTGGCATAAACGCTGGACCGATAGTGATAACTCGGAAGGGGACTGCTTTGAAAGTGGCAGAGACCAGTAACAAAGGTGAGCGTATGCAGACTCAGTCCGGAGACTTGTGGGTACCAAATAAATCATGGCATTTTTGTCGTTGCTACAATTAGCTTGAAACTGTAACTAATTTTGTTTATCTTATTAATATCAGCTTACTTAAGAACTACGCTCTTCTGGGATATTACGCGGCGTCGTGTGGTACCACACGACGCCGCGTAATAACCCAGAAGAGCGTAGTTCTCATCAGCATCGCGGCGGTAGCCTGAAATCAAGATCAGCTTGCTTAGTTACTGGAGAAAGTTGATAAAATATCGTTTGGCAATTTAGAATGTTTTAACAGTTGTTAGGGAACAACATGGTACAGCTGGAGGGAAGTGGATGTATTGCAGGTATACAGGTGGGGTTTCTCATGGAATTGCAAGTTGTTTGTGATTTTGGAGGAGAAAACTGGAGGGTCAAGTCTTTTCATGCTTGGACCGGTGTTCGCTGCGCCCACTCGTAGCAAACATCACCTGGGACCATGCTGCTGGCATGAGTCACTACAGCTGTTGAACGTGTTGCAGTCTATCCTGAAAGTTCTTACACGCAGCCAAGCAAACTAATAAGTGTGTGTAACCTCGTTTTGCTGGGAAATGTCTCTTGCACTTGGTGCGTAGAGTGAAAAGTAACACAAAATTACATGTGATACATTCCAAACTTTTAGTGAAATTTGGAAGGAAATGAGACTTAGAGGGAAGTATTTTGTGGAAATTGTTGTATTCTATTCGTGTATTTTTCCTGGACTTTTTTTTTTCTGAAAAGGAACACTCGTGTCACAGACGGTGAACGAGATTAGACAAATTCACACAAATAACTAACTAACTAACTAACTCCATGTAGCACAGTCCTTCTTGAGAAGCTAACAGGTCGTCAGCTAGTCAAGAAATTTCCCTCATTTTATGGAACCCGAAGGTTCGTTACCGCATTCACAAGAGCCCGCCACCTGTCCCTATCCTGAACCATATCAATCCAGTCCATGCCCCCCATCCCACTTCTTGAAGATCCATTTTAATATTATCCTCCCGTCTACGCCTGCGTCTTCACACAAGGATATTTTAATGAAGCGTTTCTTACACGGTGGGATGTGTCCCATTGGTGGGTCGTACCGGTCGAGTGGATTGGGCGTGAGGTATCGAGAATGAGTATTAATGACTAACGGGGGGGCTGAAATAAATAAAATTATTTGTGCTGGAGGAAGGAGAGTCTTGTTTTTAATGCGAACTCCTGTGTTTTAAATAAAATTTTTGGTGGGTCGCCGGTTGCAAAATTTTGAGAAACGGAGCTGTAGTGGACTGATGGAGAGAGAGAGAGAGAGAGAGAGAGAGAAGTAAAGAACGAAAGAAAGAAAGTAGGACGAAAAATAAAGCAAGGGAAGAATGAAAATAAAACAGGGAACTGAGTATTTTTAGTGCACAGTAGCAGTGAAGTGTACATTGCTTTCTTATCGTTTGTTTCATAAATACGTGACTACAGGCTGTGCAGGGGGTCGCGGTGGCGCAGTTGGTTGAGGCACTGCGCTACAAGTCGGAACGTCGCGGGTTCGATTCCCGATGGTGTCACTTGAATTTTTCACTGATATAATCGTTTCGGTCGCACTATGGCCCTGAGCTCGACTCAGCCTCTAACAGAAATGAGTACCAGGAATCTTTCCTGGGGGGTAAAGGCGGCCGGTGCTTAGGGCTGACAACCTTAAAAACCTGGGAGCCTCGACCTCCTGGAGCCCTAAGGGCCTGTCAAGGCCTGTAATGGGATTGCTTTACCTTACAGTCTGTGCAGCCTTCATATCGTTGTTTGCACCGTACTTCTTTATTGAGTTACTGTCTAGAAAGTTACCAATAGTAATGCACCATCTAATGCATCGTTACATAATGTTCAGTATTTACGATTTTCACGAAAATCGACACAGGGAAGGCCGTATTTTTCCTACGGGCGCGAGTGTAATTACAAATACGCTAGTACCATTAAAGTCATACGACGCTGTCAAAGCAAATAACGCCTGGGTAAACTACGTAACGTGTTACGCCGTTTACCATCTTGATACATACTTACTTGTAAATATGCCGGCTTTAAATGTTACCGCGAAGTTTCTGTGTCATGCCAGAGGCATGGTATGAGAATTCTCATATACCTATTAACTTTCAGAGTTTGTGCAAATCCCCCCCCCCCCCGCCGCCGCCGCCGCCACACTCGGTAGGACTCCTCTGGACGAGTGATCAGCCCGACGCAGAGACCTCTACCTGACATCACACAATACTTACAAGAGACAGACATCCATGCCCCCGGCGGTATTCGAACCCGCAATCCCAGCAAGCGAATGGCCGCAGACCCAAACCTTAGACCGCGCGGCCACTGGGATCGGCGTTTGTGCAAAAATTTGGCGTAATTAAAAGGTCATGATTACTTGGTCTGTCACATTGAGGGAGGAACATAGGCTGAGGGTGTTCGAGAATACGGTGCTGAGGAGGATATTTGGGCCTAAGAGGGACGAGGTAACAGGGGAGTGAAGAAGACTACGTAAAGAGGAACTTAATGATCTGTACTCATCACCAAATATTTTTCGGGTGATCAAATCGAGAAGAATGAGGTGGGCGGGGCATGTAGCACGTATGGGTGAGGGGAGAGGTGCATACAGGGTTTTGGTGGGGAGACCTGAGGGAAGGAGACCACTTGGAAGACCCAGGCGTAGATGGGAGGATAATATTAAAATGAATCTTCAAGAAGTGGGATGGGGGGGGGCATGGACTGGATTGATATGGCTCAGGATAGGGACAGGTGGCGGGCTCTTGTGAGTGCGGTAATGAACCTTCGGGTTCCATAAAACGCGGGGAATTTATTGACTAGCTGACGACCTGTTAGCTTATCAAGAAGGACTCTGCTCCATGGAGTTAGTTAGTTAAAGGTCGTGATTGGTAGAAATCTTGCACACCGAAACGTCTGTAACCGTGATTATGTGAGACAGTCCTGTCACATATCGATCACATTCACATATAAAAAACTAAAGTTTCCGCTGTCCTCACCATAAAGACATACAGGGGGAGTGGATGTGTAGGTCCACTCATTCTTAACCTCGGCAATGGATGGACGTGAATGGTCAAGTTGACGGTCTGGCCACTTTACCCCGCATAAAAGAACACCGGTACCCGTTCAATATGAGGCTAGGTGGGCCCCAAAGTCGTTCTGGATGATTTGGAGGAGAGGAACATCTCTTGCCCCTGCCATTCAGGTGCGTTTATATTTATTAATGCTGGTCGCTGTAGGCATTATTCATTACGCCTATTCTCACGCTGTCCCGAAACGTCGGTAAACAATTACCACACGACGCCGTGTAATAGCCCAGGAGACCACAGATTTCATCAACATTGCGGCGGAAGCCTGAGATCAATATTCTCACTTATGTGTCCTGTCCCCTACGTTGCCTGAAAGTATCCCAAGACTTTCTCTCGACTTGGTTTTTCCAGCGTTTTAGCTCGCGCCAAACAGTGCCCTAGGTAAACAAATCTCAACGACCTTGCTGAATTTTTGCAGGAGAACTACTCGTGTTTATGGCGATCGCTTTAGTGCCTCTCATGTTTTTCTTCTCTCCCTGGACAAAACGACCAGAGACAGTCCTCTCGCTTTTGGTTCTCAACAAATATGGGCTGTATTTTTCTGTAGACGCCAAGGTATAGGGTCTATTGTTTGAAGGTACAGTTGTGGGCAGTCCAACCTAACAAGCAGTGTTCTGCAGATTAACATCTTCTGGTATGTTACGCCATGTCGAGTGCTAAATAGTTACCCACGTCATGTTCACCCGAAACGTCGGTAAATATTTACCAATCGACACGGCATAACATCCCAGAAGATTTGAATCATCAGGAGCACCGCTGTGAGAACCTTTAACCTCTCATTATGTGCTTACGTCTTCACCAATGACAGCTGGTAACTAACATGCGAGTGTGCTGTAAGTTCCTGGAGCAAAGGAACGTGGCGTGAAGGTCGTTTTGCAATCGACATGTTGTGTTGAGTGTATAGTTCCATTTCTCGCCACATAACCTCAGATCTCGCACGCAGTGTTTTTCGTACACGCACTGATCCTGTAATGCTGTTGACATATTTGCTCAGAGTGCGTACAAGACAGGCAATGTATTTATAAAACTAACATTGAGGCGCTTTCGCGTAACCATTGTTGCCATGGGAAAACAATACGTATTACATATTCTGTGTGTCTGTAGCCTTAGTTACCCAGCATGCAAAGCGCATGCGCCGTATTATATTTTTATCTGTGGCCTGTCTGGCTCTACCATATTTTTCCACATTATCTCATAAACGGCACAATTTTCGGGAAAAAGTTATTGAACATAAAATGTGTGTTTTGATTTTCTTAACAAGGTTTGTTTGAAACATTTCTCATTCTAGGAAGAATTCAGGGAGATATTGTCATAAATGTACATAGGTCTTCATGTAAAGTACCCGTTATTCTTGTCAGATTGTAATGAAACTCGAATTTGCTGGACAGATTTTCAAAAAATACTGAAACACCAAATTTCGTTAAAATCCGCTCAGTGGGAGCCGAGTTGTTCAATGCGCACAGACAGACAGACAGACATGACGAAGCTAATGGTCGCTTTTCGCAATTTTGTGTGTTGTACAGGTAGGGGGTCTTTGCGTCGGCTTATCCCTCGTCCAGAGGAGTCCTACCAAGTGTGTATGTGTCATTGAGTGTGATCAGGTACAACAATAACCCTCTACACCTACAGTGAGTAGGTAGAAGAGGTCGGACTAAAAAATTAAGAAATTAGAAAGTATTTATTGTTGAAAGGAGGATGTGGTTATCGTATGGAAAGTATCCCCATCTAAGCTATTCGAAATAGCAGCACATAGGACCATTCAGAATGTTTGCAGCTAACGCAAGTTAACAAACTTTTATAGGACGCAGGCTTTGTGCGTCTGGACGCGTGAGTGAAGAGGAACTTCAGCCTCTGCCAGGAAACGAACTGAAATCCTCGAGCCCACAGTTTCTGACTGTACTGAGTGGGATATAGCGGACTGAACTGGTTCAGATCTGCATGTCTCCGATGATGGCTTTATAATTGGTAAAAAATGAAATCCGATATTGATATATCAGTTTCAACTGGCTTATGACCATGGTCCTTCTCTCCCCCGGGGTGTTCAGTAGTGTTCAGGAACATGATACTGCGCATGCGCATAGTTACCTTCCCGTTAAACCTACATGCAGTCAGGTTCCCTTATCTTTTAATTGCGGGGCGAGGAACTGAGGAAAACCCAAGGAAAAGGGAGGCTCAGGGTATGAGGCTAGTACCTGTTTTATGGCACGACATGCCAGTGACAAATACCATTCCCAAATACATCGCTTGGACCTGGCACAATCACTGTAATGTAAATGATAAACCTATTTGCACAGATAGTAGTTGCTAAGTTATATAGTCTCGCAGTCCTGCCAGCATTCCTTAAATACCTTCCAAGCCTCTAGTTACCAGAACTGAACAGTACTTCGGTGCCAACTCGTGGTGTGTACATAATATCTTAACAGTCGTTGCAAACTTTTTGACTGGAAGTAAAATAGGAATTAAAACGTGTTTCTACCAGAAGAGTGGGCTTGTAAATCTATGCAGGATACATATTAATAACGTTACTGAATATCAGATAATATTCCCGCCATTAGCTAAGATTTCCAAAGGCGTTATCATTTCATTCTTTAGTCTGTCTTACGACAGGTCCGTAGTCTCTTCCAAAGCGAGTTCTCCACAGGGTGCGATCTAGTGCTTCCTCTTTCAATTTCCAGTATCTTCTCTTTTCCTTAAGGTCATCCAGTAGCTGCTTACGCCTTCTTCCTCGTCTTCCCGTCATTTCTGTCCTACCCTCTAACTTTCCTTCAATCACGTGTTTCAGAAGGCAGTTTCTACGCAAGATGTGACCAATCCAGTTAGCCTTTCTTCTTTTTATTGTATGTACGATAATCCTTTCCTCCTTGACTCTGTGTAATACTTCTTCATTTCTCACACGATCGGTCCAACTGATCTTCTCCATTCTTCTCAAGCACCACATTTCAAAACTTTCCAGATACTTCTGATCTACTTTCCGAAGTGTCCACGTCTCTCCACCATACAAAGCTATGCTCGAAATGCAACATTTTACTAGTTTCTTACTTAAATTTAAGTGCAGTTTGCTGGTGAAAAGAGTCTTCTTCTTGTTGAATGTTGCTTTAGCCATGACACTGGGACAGGTTTTTTCCCCAAGTACTTCGATTTTCCCCTGTCAATTTCATTCCACCGGTGCTCCATTACTAGGAAAAATGAAAAAAAAAACATAATCTTTCTCTTCATCTTCATCACAGGGTTGCACAATAAGCCTAAAGGCTGCGGTGCGTCGGTAGCTTCTGCTGCGGGGCCCTTCTCCACAAGAAAAAAAAACACTCCAGTGGGTCGGTACATCTGAACTTGCTTCTTGCGGGCGAACTGGCATCGCTCGCCGATGCCTCTGCTCGCTCATACGTTCGCGTTCTGTTACTGAAGCGACCAAGCGGCTCGCACCGTCGACTCCTATTAAACTCTGTACACACGAGGCACAGCCACCCATAGTTGTCCAGAAAAAGAATACCCCATAAGGTCAGTGCTGGGAAAGGTGTACGTTACATGAAATATGACACTCGGCCGCTTTCTTCGGTTACGCTGTGTTCATGTTTGAAGCTCGAGTGTGTTGTACTGAAAAACCTGATTTTGAACAAGGACAGCAAGAAACTGATGTGCTGGAAGCCTTATTGGTACAGGGTCAAGTCGGGCCACACCTCAAAACAGCAAGACAGTTAAGAAGCCTGTTGGTTCTGACACACAGCAAACTGCAGTACCGTTGTCACTGTCCGTGCCATGAAGGCATATAGGGGAGAAGAGGTATAACTCCACTCATTCTTTACGTCGGCAAGTGTCAGCTTAGTGGTAAATGTTCTGGGACAATCATCCTCGTCAGTGGGGAGTGATTTTCCAACGTTTCGGAAGCAGTTCTTGCCTCATCAAGGTATGACGTAGTGAGTGATTCAGCTGTTACACATTCACTCCTTACTGCTACGGCTGATTGCTCGTAGAAGACGTAACTGGATTCAATATCGCGTTGAGTGTTTGAAATAATAAAATGTTCTGATTCGATATGTATCGTGTCCTTCAGAATAGCAGGATTTGTTTCAGTGATAGAATAAAATGTACAACAGAGAGTCTCTCTGATTGTCTTTGTCAGGATCTCGCTTGTGTCATGTAAGGACTCGTCTTTAAATCGTGTCTGAGAATTTCATTCACACCAGTTTCTGGTTTATGCTGATGATGTTAATATCGTATGTTATAAAAAGAAACACAGAAGTTTTAGTAGTTGCTAGCACGGAGATTGGTCTAGAAGTAAATGCTGAGAAAACTAAGTACATGGTCATGTCTCCAGATCAGAATGCAGGAAAAAATGACTACATAAAGATATAAAATAAATCATTTGAAGGGGGTGGAACAGTTTAAATATTGGGAACAACCCTAACGAATCGAAATTCCATTCAGGAAGAAATTAGGAGCAGATTGAAGTCGGGGAATGCTTGTTATCATTCGGTGCAGGATCTTCTGACTTCCAGTTTGCTATCCAAAAATACAAAGATTAAGATATACAGAACTATAATCTTGTCTCTTGTTTTGTGAGGGTCTGAAACTTGGTCTCTCACACTGAGGGAGGAACATAGGCTGAGGGTGTTCGAGAATAGGGTGCTGAGGAGGATATTTGGGCCTAAGAGGGACGAGGTAACAGGGGAGTGTAGAAGACTACATAACGAGGAACTTAATGATTTGTACTCATCACCAAATATTGTTCGGGTGATCAAATCAAGAAGAACGAGGTGGGCGGGCATGTAGCACGTATGGGAGAGAGGAGAGGTGCATACAGGATTTTGTTGGGGAAACCTGAGGGAATGTCACCGCTTGGAAGACCTAGACATAGATTGGAGGATAATATTAAAATGGATCTTCAAGACGTTGGATGGGGGCATGCACTGGATTGATCTAGCTCAGGATAGGGAGAGATGGTGAGCTCTTGTGAATGCGGTAATGAATTTTCTGGTTCCATAAAATGCGTGGAAATTTCTTGACTAGCTGAGGACCTGTTAGCTTCTCAAGAAGGACTCTGCTTCATTTAGTGAGTTAGTTATTTCGAATGCTAATGTGAGGCTGTTGAGACAGAATAATTTTACTTTTTTTAAACTTTTTTATCTCACACAGAACAAGTTTCTTCAAAACTTCATACCTGTGTCTTATAGCGGCATTAGTAACAAAAAAGTGCTGTAGGTAACTTTTTTGCACTCTAAAGGTTGTTTCACATTTAGAAGCGTTTGAACAATATAGGTACCCGGTATATTTAGTAGTACAGGTCGCTATCTTTACGAGTGCTGTCCAACTAAAAGAAAAGAATTTGAGAAATTCAAGTGGTGGATACCTACGTGAAGATCCTCGAGTTGGGCTTTGTCTGTTAACATTTTTACATTTTCTTTCTTTCTGTTTAAGTATTTAACATACGCTGTAATGGTCAGCTAAGGAGCAGGTAATTTGGCTAATTTCTGATGACTCAGTGAAGGTTGCATTTCCCTTAAACTCCATTTCCGATAGGACCTTGGTCCTGCCAACCGCGATGTTGTACAGGAAAGTAACCCGCGCGGTTGGGGACGGATAGCTCTATTGTACAAACATAACGTAATACGTTGTACTAGCGCCAACAGATGGATGAGGTTAACAAGAAATATGCCTGCCATGGTTCAAGCGATTTGTCATGGCTTCTCACCGCCGAGAACCGGATTCAATTCCAGGCCAGTCCACGTAAGATTTGTGGTGGACAAAGTGGCACTGGGACAGGTTTTTTTCCGAGTGCTTCTGTTTTCCCGTCCCATTATCATTCCACCAATGCTCCACACTCGGTCATTCATGTGTCACTGAAGCTACACGGTACAGGCTAACAACTGACAAAGTCGTTATATAACACGCTTAAAAACGCAACAAGAAATTACGTGTGGAGTTCTTCTTGGAACCTTGGTTAAGTCAATTTGTAGTTAGGTAGTGAGAATGTTCTGTATTGGTAGTTAATTTCGTAGTACTAGTAAGAATTACGTTTAGGATACCATTTTCCCAAGTAGGATGCTAATCCCCCTGGTAGGATGCTGATAACGCCGGTATCATACTGATATCCACGGTATAATTAAGATATGACCGGTACGATGCTGATATCCACGGTATAATTATGATATCCCCAGCATGATGCTGATATCCCGGTTAGGGTGCTGATATACGTGGTAGACTGTTGATATCTCAGGTATGATGCTGATATCCTCGATATGATGCTGATATCCCCGGTAAGGTGCTGATATCCGCGGTAGGATGCTGATGTCCCTGTTAGGATTCTGATATCCCTGTTAGGATTTTGATACTCTACTTAGGGTTTTGATACCTTGTCAGGATGCTGATATCTTCGCTGAGATTTGAAGACGAGACCTGGGAAGTAAGCAAGAGTAACAGATGTGACTGCGTTTAGTTTGTAACTTTTCTTTGATACTGTGTCAGACACCTCATTCGGTGTACTGAATTGAAGTTCGTATGGTACACCCGTCTTACCTCGTAGAACTTTGTAATGCAGCGGAATGTATGTAGGCTTATATGCCATGTTAAATTACCTCGTGAAGTCGGTCCACAATTTGACGAGAGAATTGGTGATTTTGTTCAACTAGATGCTGTCCCCTCCCAGGTCCCACGATGTGGTTTGGCTGTTCAAACACTGATTTGCCGGAAATTGCATCACGAAAGGCGCTGCTGTACACATTGAAGGATAGAATTACAAAGTACTGTTGTCCTTCTGTAACTCCACTCCGAGTGGGAATTTTACAGGAATAATCTTCATACTATTTGACTGCACATATGAACGTCTTTTTAAGCACGTCACACCTTGAAGGCATAAAGGGAAACTGGAGGTATAACTCCACGCGTCCTTATCTTCGACTTTGCGAGGAGATAAACGGTGACCTGCCGCTTTAACCTGGAAGATCGTATAGCCGCGGTGGCTCTGCCAGGTATCTCTCGGTAGTCAGTCCGAGCTTTTGGCTCATACTGAAGATTTGTTTGTTTATAATTGTGTGGGAGTGAGAAGAGGCACGCTTTGGTTGTGGTTATGGATTTAAAATGTCAAGTGCCAGAAGTGTGTTTCTAGGAGATGGTGTTGGCCGACTTCGTGTCCTGACCACTGGACCTCCTTGGACGTGGTGGCAATGTAACGAACACCACTATTCTGGCTGTAATTCGCCCTAAAGCCACTTAGTTGACCTAATCAGCTAGCCTGATTCCTTTTGCAATTTTCCCGGATGGGATCAGGGAAACCTGGATCAGGATAGTCTGGTACCGGGCCAATCCAAGGATGCCCTGAATAAGGACTTCTCACACTTTTTGCCGAGAAGTCTGGTACTCTCATATCACAATGCCAGTCGCCTGTCTTGAACGACGTTGGTCCTAGTGTTGTATTTAAGGACGCTATCAGTTGCTAAGTTTATGTAGTGTTGGTAGTAGATTGGTGAATGAGCGTGGAGCGTGGAGCGTTGGTGGAATGATACTGACTGGGAAAACTGAAGTACTGGGAGAAAAATATTATACAGCGTCGGTGGTAGATGAATGAATGAGTATGGAGCATTGGTGGAATGATAATGACGGGAAAACTGAAGCACTCGGAGAAAAGCTGTCCCAGTGCCACTTCGTCCACCACAAATCCGTTGTGAGAGCCACTCGAAGGCATGGCATTGCCTGTTCCTGAGTTAGGTCTAGTTTTTGCTGGGAACCCGAGAAACGTAGAAAATTAAATTATAAAAAAAACTTGTTCTCGTGCTGATGGACCACCATGAACATGTATGGCGAAATGGAGGTAAAGATCCATGTATTTCTCCGTAGGTTGTAAAATCATATGATTGTTATCCGATGTAAAGGGTAGGAGTTAAGTTGGCCCTGTGCACTCCATGAAGGTACAGGGGTATGTGGAGGTATAGCTTCACGCATTCTTACCCTCGATACTTGATGGAAGTTTGCCAGCTCCACACTCCGGCCGCATTACCCCCTCTACACAACACCTGATACTGCAGACCATGACGATAACACGTAAAGCAAATAGGCAGACTAACGGAATTAATATCAAACTATAGACCTGTCATTATCGTTGTGTCTGTTTCCAGTGTTACGCTAACGACGCTCCTTCCACTGCTGCCGTGTTCGACGTGTGGGTAGCCTAAGTGCCAGGCGTTTTGGAGCAAGGGTAGTGTGACAAGTGGCTAGGACAGCTGGCATAGGCTTCGTTCTGAAAAGAATCAGTGTCTTGGGTTTACAGAGGTCTCTTGTCGGACTGCACTGTTGTGGCGTCGTGTATTACTGTAGAGCAGTGGTTCTCAACGTGGGCCATATGGCTCTCTAGGGGCGACAGTAACTTTTGAGTGGGCCACCGGAACGTCACTGTCTGAATAAAATATTTCAAATTTAAAATTGAATTAAAGGTTTCCTTATATATGCCGTTTACGGCATTGTTATCGTTATCATCATTTGATTCGAGGTTTTTACAGCGTTGTTGATGAAGCTTGGGATGTGACGCCTTGTTGAGTGATAATTAGTCACCGACGTTTCGGAGAATCTTGCTACCTCCACCTTCAGGGTAGTCCAAGAAGAATATATAACTAATTTCTACCACGAACCTTACTGTTCCTGGAATACCCTGACGTTTGAGGCAGCAAGCTTCTGTGAAACGTCTGTAACTATTATCGACCAACATGGCGTCGTGTTCCAAAAGACTGTAAACGTCTTTGTGATTGTTCTTGTCACAGATTGTATTTTTCTTTGATGCTATAGCTGGTCACACTAATCCTATGTATTTACAATGGAAATGTTCAGTTTTGTTATATCTGTGGAAATGTGTCCAAGATAATATATTGAGCTAAGTAATATGTTCTGTGGGAGCTGAAATTCTAACGGTGGATTCGGGGTCCCTTATTGTGTATAGTACATGGTTTTAAGCGCTGAAAATAGGTATACGTTCCAACACTAATATGTACAAATTGGGGAGCGGGCAGGTACCTGTTTTAAAAATTAAAAGCTTTCTTATAATTGCTCAAAATTTTTATTTATTTAGCATAATTAATTATTCACATATTTGGATTTGTTTTTCTTCAAGAAATCAAGTTGTTTTGACAGTTATATACTCTAGGTGCCCTCCATTTTACTCAACGCATTAAATCGGGCTTGCAAATTTCTTTCTCACCTTGTGGTCATTTGTGGACTTTTCTGTGGTGGTTTTCAGCTCAGTAGCAGTAGTTCTGCTTGTTCACAAACCCGCTCAGATGGAAACAGGCCTTATCCGACAAAAGTAGTATGTCCGCTACCAAAGGTTCTGGATGCTCTCAGGGTTGCCTTTGCTGACAGAAGCGTAGACAGTTCACTTTACCACGCTCAATCATTTCCCGCACGATTTGCATCTTGTATGGGAGAAAAGAAAGGTCAAGATGAATCCGGCGTAGGCTTCAACTTGAAAGATTTAGTGATAGCGCGTGTGTTCTGGCAGAATGACTTGGCTATTGCAGTAGTGCAGCTGTAACTCCACGTTTTCTGGTGTGCGTACAGTTGACACAGGACTCGATTTCTTTTAAGTCCTACAACGATCCTGTCTCACGTCACTTATAGCAGGGTTACATCCACAAAGTCCCCGTCATTTTACATTAACAACCTTCAGTGCGAGCATCACAAACCTTACGGCCCTCCTACCTCAGTCACATGACTGCAGCTGCTACGTAAGCAGACCAGTACGGGCACCTCCACCGCTCTGACTGCAGAAACACACTGATCTACGCGCACACGACGTCGCGCACTCTCCCGACTTGTGACGTCAGCCTAGGCTCGCGAACGTTACTTGCGCCTGATGCTGGAGACTTTGTGGAATTAAGTCACTTGTACTTACCTATGTAAGAGTATTTTTTCATGCTGGAACTCGTCCTCTAGCCCGGTTATCACGGAAATTAAGTTGAAACGCTCGTTGAAAGCCTGCGATAGAGTTATTTCTTGTGAAACACTCCACTGCAAACATACGCTGCTCTGCAGAGCAGTCTGCCATGTTCTTACTAATGCATTGTCACTGAAACCAAACAAATGTCGTTGAAAGAATCTCCACTCTACATATATACCCAACTTGTAAATGCGTAACCTTCCGTGCCCCAGTCTCTGTATATGTAGATATGTACATAGATTACAACGATAAGTACTCACAACAGACAAGACGATTAGGTGTATAGATGGACAGACCTGCACTCTCCTCAGTGGGGGCACGCAAAGACTGACAAACGGTAGCATTCAGTACGCAGACTAAAATCTGGTCATGAGCCCCAGAAGGGGCTCGATAGAAGCTGATTGATTTCACTGACTGACGTGACCGTTAGTCGTAACATGACATTGACTGTGACTAGACTTAAAGCGATGTGGACACTTGGCAAATGACAGGAAAGAATGCTCATCTGATTTAATGGGGCCAAGGTTCTTAAGAGGGACGTAGAGCGGAGGAACAAGCAATACAGTGCTGTACTGTAGACCTGTGATTTTCAAACTTTTTATTTTCGCGTACCGCTGTCACAATACAAAACATGTACACATACCGCTGTCACAATACAAAACATGTACACATACCGCTGTCACAATACAAAACATGTACACATACCGCTGTCACAATACAAAACATGTACACATACCGCTGTCACAATACAAAACATGTACACATACCGCTGTCACAATACAAAACATGTACACATACCGCTGTCACAATACAAAACATCTGCACATACCGCTGTCACAATACAAAACATGTACACATACCGCTGTCACAATACAAAACATGTACACATACCGCTGTCACAATACAAAACATGTACACATACCGCTGTCACAATACAAAACATGTACACATACCGCTGTCACAATACAAAACATGTACACATACCGCTGTCACAATACAAAACATGTACACATACCGCTGTCACAATACAAAACATGTACACATACCGCTGTCACAATACAAAACATGTACACATACCGCTGTCACAATACAAAACATGTACACATACCGCTGTCACAATACAAAACATGTACACATACCGCTGTCACAATACAAAACATGTACACATACCGCTGTCACAATACAAAACATGTACACATACCGCTGTCACAATACAAAACATGTACACATACCGCTGTCACAATACAAAACATGTACACATACCGCTGTCACAATACAAAACATGTACACATACCGCTGTCACAATACAAAACATGTACACATACCGCTGTCACAATACAAAACATGTACACATACCGCTGTCACAATACAAAACATGTACACATACCGCCGTCACAATACAAAACATGTACACATACCGCTGTCACAATACAAAACATGTACACATACCGCTGTCACAATACAAAACATGTACACATACCGCCGTCACAATACAAAACATGTACACATACCGCCGTCACAATACAAAACATGTACACATACCGCTGTCACAATACAAAACATGTACACATACCATTAGCGACTGCAAATATTAATGCCTACTTTCAGTGATACTGGTCTTCCGGGATATTTCGCTGCTTGGCAGGTTTGATGTTTTAAACCCTGCCAACCAGTGAAACAACAACGCTGTGGAAACCTCAAATTTCGCAGTTGCTACTTTTCTAATTTAACGTGATTAGACGACAGAGGAGAGTCTGTGTTTATATTCGAACAATGATATCGTATCTCGGTATACACTTTTTCCCCCTACATTTCAACATGTTTAAAACAATTTTTTAGTGCAATTAACGTTTCTGAATTTCAATTATTGACAAAAATAGTTCGTAAATTTCTTCGCGTACCAGCAGGCGACTGTCCGCATACTACCAGTGGTACGCGTACCACCGTTTGTAAAGCGCTGCTTTAGACCCTCTTATGAACGGACCAACAAGGGGAGTGGGTGATCCGATACTGCCGATTGTCCGGTACCTCCGAATTATTTACATACATAGCCTAAAAGGTCGCCAAAACAGTGATACAGTAGTGTATGTGCATACACGTAATTCCCCCCCCCCCATGGCGCAACAGCCCCTAGTGGGCCAGGGCCTCCTCATTGTCGAGGCTTCACGATCACACGCAGACACACGACACTCGGTAGGACTCCTCTGGACGAGTGATCAGCCCGACGATGAGACTTCTACCTGTACAACGCCGAACACTCACAAGACTCAGACATCCATGTCCCCGGCGGTTTTCGAACCCACAATCCCAGCAAGCGAACGGCCGCAGACCCACGCCTTAGACCTAAGACAATGCGAGGTTCGAGGTTCTCAAAGCGGTTTTCCGGATGATTCAAATGTTCTGGGATGTTATGCCCTGTCGATTGGTAAATAGTTACTGACGTTTCGGAGGACCTTAGTGTCTTCTTAGACCGCTTGACCTTAACACGAAAGCAGTGTCATCAATCGAAATGTAACTGTTATCATTGGGCACGGCGTAACAACCCAGAAGACTTAAATCTTCCACATCTTTTTAAGTCTGTAATATAAACTTTTTGTCTTTTTTACACCTCCCCGGATTTTTTCTTCTGTTTCCTACGTAACCCCTTTCTTTTTCTTTATGATTAACAGTACTTCGCTTAGTAATGGGAGGTAGTGGAGAAGTGGGGATGAGATAAGGCGGGTTGTGTTTGACATAAGGATTTGAAGTTCCGAGAAAGGTTTCAGCCAGGTATTTGTTAAGGACGGAATTCCCTCATTTAGATTTGGTATGCGTGATTTCAGGATTCCGCGGCGGTGACAATGAGATCTGCGCTCTTTTGGAAATTTTACGCAGCGTCGAAGGGTAATTTCGTACCGACGTTTCGGGACAACATATCGGATCCATCTTCAAGGATTAAGCAGTCCAAGAAGATTCTTCTTGGACTGCACGTATGAACATTGGAATTTTTAATCATGAAAAATTACAGCGTCTTAATCTTAATAAACATTAATAATTGGAATTAACTAATGCTTGATGCTCGGTAATTTCTTTTGGAGATCAACGGATTATAAGAAACGTTTAAAAAACAAACAAAATGTTGATATCGACAGTCTTGCGTCAAGCTGAGGCCAAGGGAAGTACATGAAATATGCCAGCTTCCCTTTACCTCCGCTTGAGGTCGCCTACATTAAATGATTGGAATATTAAAACTCTAAAGTATACAACATACTTAGTTAAGCGTACTAGCCTTATACTCCTTTTTTTTCAGATTAACTCCCTGATGATGGCACCTCGGTGCCGAAACATGTGGGAGTTTTATAGGAGGTTTATATTTCTGAATGTATTTTGTTAATTGAATTATTTGTACCAACAAGTGCACTAAGACAGTTTTTTCACTGTTTTCTTTATTATAAGGAAGCCCCAATACGCATTTCGGCAGTTATTCTGCCATCATCAGGGGGTATTTTAAGTGAGGTTTTACATAGACCAATTCTTTGGTTACGTCATAACAGTGAGTCAGTATTTGTTACCACATCGTATAAAATTTTGTATAATTAGTGGTATTGTTAGGCTGCTAAAAGTTATTAAATTTTAAAATTTTATAATAAAGAAAACAGTGAAAAAACTGTCTTAGTACATTTGTTGGTACAAATAATCAATTATAAAAAGATGCACGGTGAATATAAAGTGAAGTATTTTGTTAAGTGCACAAGTTGGTTAATGCATTGATTGTAAGAATACGCACGGTATGAATATCATAAAAATTGCCTGTCTTGTCTGTTTGAAAAAGGTCCACAGTGACCGATGCTTTACATATACCACAGAGCATGTTTTCGGGTGGGGGAGGGGCCGTTCCGCGGTGAACCTAGCAGCGACCAAGCCGCAGCGACTGCAGCTATGTGCAGTGTTAAGCAGCTCAGCTAGCAACTAAACCTCATCTATCTTACAGCCGCCCAGGGCCGGATTTAAGCGTGCTGTGGCCCTTAAGCGGTAACATTTAAGAGGCCCCTCTCGTATCTCTAATTCTATCGTGTATAGTAGTAATATTTACGATAAATAAAAATATAAAACAACCAACAATATTCAATAATAATAACAATAATTATCATTATTTTGTATTGTGATTTTAATTATTTACGAATGCATTTAATTTTTGTAAATTGAGGCCCCGTTTAGTGTGAGGCCCTAAGTCATAGGTCGTGTAGCTTATACGTAAATCCTGCCGTGCTGCCGACAGCGCACTCTGTTGAACAAACGGCACATTAACGTTCAAATCAGTGCAAGGTCGAATCAATTTAATCCCATGACCAACGTTACAGTGCAGCTGCAAGGAGTCGATTTATGGAATAAATATAGGTACCATTTGATACTGCTGGGAATAAGGTTCATTGCAAATTATCTTCTCAATTCATACCTCCACAAAGCGTTAGCAAACTTTTTCTTCTGTTTCGTTAATGCGGCGTTTCTGAATCAGGGTTCCGCAGAACATCTGTAGGGGTTCCGAGAGAAAACGTGGGATGAAAACATAAATTTAAAATATCGCGAAAAATTCTAAATATTCCTCGAAATATCGCGGGAATATTTGCCCGTCAATTGGCAATACTGGGGTAATCTCCATGCGCTACAAACTACCTCTCTCTATCTCTATCGCTGACCAGTAAACTTTTTCGTAGGTGCGGGATTTTCGGGATGTGTAAAATTATTTTAAGGGTCCTTCGTGGAAGAAGGGTTGGGAAACACTGCATTAAGGGTAAAGGTAAAGCAACCCCATTACAGGCCTGGACAGACCCTTAGGGTTCCAGGAGGTTGAGGCTCCCAGATTTCCAGACAATCGGCACACGAAGGTGGTAAGGTTGTCAGCCCTACGCACCGGCCGCCTTTACCCCCCAGGAAATATTCCTGGTACTCATTTCTGTTAGAGGCTGAGTCGACCCCAGGGCCATAGTGCGACTGGAAGGATTATGTCAATGAAAAATTCAAATGACACCATCGGGGATCGAACCCGCGACCTTCCGGCGTACCCAACACTGCGTTAATGCATGACTTATTTGACGGCGCTGTGATTAACGCAGACTATGTGGCACAGACCTTTTTCTTTGTATTTTATATTATTACAACACACTAGCTGTAGGAGTATGTGCATATACAGTGTGTATCACAGCTTATAGTTCATTCTCGGCAGCAACATTTATACTTAGTTTTATGCAGTGTCATTTCCAGGATTCATTTTAGTTAATGTCATTTGAGTAATTGTATGTAATTGTTGAATCTGCTGTGACCAAGCGTAAGAATTTTGTTAATTAAACCACATAAAAGCGAGCTGTGTAATTGTTGTTGAATTACACGTCTTGACATCCAGCGGTATCGTTTCGTGCGATAAGTGTCCTGTATACCGACGAATTTAGAGCAGTCCAGTGACCGTGTGTCAGGCACTTTGCTGTGGACGGTTACAGTATCGACATAAGCGTGTGATACAGCCAACTAGAGTTGAACCCGGTTATAACGTCATGAAAGGGACTGAATATTTTGTGTCGTTATAACCGAGGAGTATAATGGTACGGTTAACAGTGAGGAATTAATTGGTACCGCAGAATATCTGACGTTATAGACGAAGTGTCGTATAAACTGATATCGTTATAACTGGGTTCCACTGTATGTATGTATATATATATATATATATATATGGTGACTTGTCTTACTGCATGGAATATGGAGGAAATGTGAAATAATTTATTTAAATTTGGAAAAGCAAGCGATCTTTTTAATGAATTCGACGAATGGGGAATTATTTTTTTTCGAGAAGATTAATAAAAGAGAATTTATTACACAAAACAGCAGCTGAAATTTACAGAAAAGGCAAAGAATAAAGGAGTGTTTCTGTCATAATATTTAAACGATATTTTGAGGCTTGGAGGGGGTTCTTTTAAATATTGGAAATAAAGGTGGTGGATTGAGGTACGCGATGAATAAGCATATTGTTTGTAGATCTAGGCACAGAGGCTGTGAACGGTGAATAACCCGGTGTTAAGCAGACACAGCCTTCTGTAAAAGTCGACTCAACTAATAAATATTTGATTTTTTATATCAGATATGTCATATTTGACAGATACCATGGGATGGCGACGTTAAGACGTTATTTCAGCGATACAAGTTATGCATCACAAAATGAAATGGGACGTTTGAAATAAATTGAAAATAGCTAAGGACATTTTTTTGAGGTTTAACGACTCTTTCTTAACTGCAAAGGTTATACAGCTTCGGCAAGGAGCATCGTAGTAATTATTAATTTTAAATTACGTGCTAAATAGGTTTTGCCTTATGTCGGAACATTTCCGTGGCTGGACTGAGAAAAACACGGAGATGCCGACTAAAACTACAGACGCTGCTCGACTTACGCAACTTTCATTTGCAAAAAGTAAAAAAGAAACTGCAATAACATGTTTTAAAAGCGCGCAGAATTTTTCTTTGTGGGAATGCAAGCGCAGTGAGACGAAGGTGGCAGAAGAGTACTGTTGGGCGATAACACAGGCGGCAAGGCGGTAATGCTGCGGCCAATCAAGTTCCAGAGTGTTGGAGTTTGGCTTTCAACTGGATTGCTGTTTTATATACGTACGTAGTTGACCATATGTGTAATCAATACTGACTTGCGCAAAATTCGACGTACGTCAGACCTTCCGGAAGGTGTCTACGTACTGCATCAAGTCGGGGAGTGTCTGTAGTCTGCAGGAACAGAGTCAAACCCCGAAACTCCTGACTACGAGGTGACCATAAGGCATCAGCCACGAATGTTACAGAAGCAGTGAAGGCTTCGGACATTCATCATCCATACCCGACCGGACAAAGAATTCTGTCAATGAAATTTACTTTTGGACAAACCTGTACTATCTACATCATGCGGCCGAAAATATTTTCTTGTGTAAGAAACAAAAGAAAAACTGTAGTATTGGTTCTATTGTAAGTCTACAACGACACTGAGGGGCCTTCTTGTCTTCCCGCATGCGTAATTCGTGGTCATGACCCGATGACCTGTTGAGAGACCCTGACTTCATTTGTAAAGGTCTCTGAACAAGTAGTAAGATGCCCCGAAAAAGCGGGATTATTACATCTCGATTACTTGCCGAACTTTAACGAATAAATTACCCAGAGTAAACGCATAATGGGACGACGATCTATCAATTCATCCGTCCTGTCAAGCAGTTATTTTCCAACAAACCTCTTTTCACGAATTACAGCGGAATTCTATGTTGAGAAGTCTTCATCAAATCTGTCGAGGCACATTAATTCTCATTCACATACGCCTATAATACGAAGGACATGGAACTACAATCAGAATTTTTAAAGCCTACTTTTCTGTTGGAACATATTGTGTCATTGGCTATATCAAGAACTACATATACATCATTACTGTTATTAGTAAAATAAAGGTAAATTTGATTCCTGTTTACGCCATGAAGGCATATTGGGGAACAGAGGTATAGCTCCACTCATTTTTAAACTCGATACTAAATGGAAGTATCAAGCACCGGCCACTTGACCCCCCCCCCCCCCGCCCTGGAAATAACCCACATTACTCATTGGATGGGGTGTAGGTGGGCCCTAGAGCTGATCTGAGCAACACAGAGAAGAGAAAAATCTCTTTTCCCTGCCAGAATTCGAACCTGGGACCCTCCAGCCCGTAGCCAAGTCCCTATATCGACTATGGTATTCCGTTTACTTTACTGTTAGTAATATTATAATTAAATTAAACTATTGTTGCGCAGGTTTTGTGTCGAATCGAATCTACGTTAAATTTAATGTACATAACCTTAAATTTTGCAGTGTCGCAGTGTTGTAACTGCAAATTACAGACAATATTTCACACACACAATGTTTAGGCACGTTTGTATCTTGGTACCAGATTTCGCACATGTATCTCTCCATATGTTCAGGTTACAGCCATCAAACCGAAAGTTCTGGTTACAGTTTGTCCTGTAGTCACGTTGTTAATTTACTTTCTACAAACATTAACTTTTGCATTATTCCAAGATCTGTTACTATAAGTTGCTTCAGAAAAATAATACACGTGGCGCTAGTATCGCTCCTGCCTCACAAATTCAGATGTCTGCCATTTTGTTAGTACTGACTAGGAAATTTAAAAGTATGGCGCTGGGGTTTCTTTCAATGTCATAACCTTCACCCCAGGGTTCGCGAAGCTCGGTCAATGAAAACAATAAAGGCATTGTGATAACATACGCCGAATTTTGGCGATTTCATAACCATACGAAGCGTCCATTAAATCGCATTAACCCAGCCATCTGTAGGCACGCTTGTAAGGGCTCGAAGAACCACAGAACAGATTTTACTGAAATTATAATGAAGAATTTTATTAGAAATTTTGGAGTCATTTCCATTTCATTTATATGGATAAATGGGATAAATTGTACAAGTAATGGCCACTTGACAGGAATATGTACAGGCACTATTGTGTGTATGAGCATTCTCATCCATGCTTGTCACGGATTAGCAAGCATAAGCAATTCCTATGACGCTCAACTGTAGCGCTATGTGTTGGATATGACGAACTCACAAACTATCTGGAGAACTGGATTTGTAAAGGACAGAACGCTCAATATCAGTCACACTATGCATACACCCTTGTTTCCTTTTTGAGAACGGAAATTATGCTAAACATATTAAAACATATTTCTCGGTTTCTGTCACCTGCTTCATAAAGCGGCCCTATTACAGAGCACTCAAAAGTTAAATTTAGTCCGTATTCATTAAAATATATGAACTCAATCCTATATTTTAAAGAAATTTAAATAACTATACAATAGAGACTCAAATAATCAGTTTTAACAAGAATCTAACATTTGGATCAATTGTAACAATTTTTACAAGGTTCTGTCTTGATTGAAGGAAAGTTAGAAGGAAGGATAGAAATGACGAGAAGACGAGGAAGAAGACGTAAGCAGCTACTGGATGACCTTAAGGAAAAGAGAAGATACTGGAAATTGAAAGAGGAAGCACTAGATCGCACCCTGTGGAGAACTCGCTTTTGAAGAGTCTACGGACCTGTCGTAAGACAGACTACATAATTAATGAATCTGTCTACAGAAATGAACTATAAGTAACGCAAATACTCGTATAGCCTGTTTGCGCAAGACGTATTTCATGAATCACACAACATCGGGCCATGTTACTGATTGCTATACTTTCATTCATATGACAAAGTTATGTAAGAGAGACGCCTATTTCAATATCTCTACTGCTTTCCTTCTGTATATTTTATAATAACTTCGCCTGATGATGACGTTATTGGTCGAAACATGTAGGGACCTTGTATAGAAGCAGAACTGATTTTATAATAAAAGTAATTGTGTTTGGATTGTTTTTGGAATAACTGAGTTAAGGTAACACAACGGAATGTCAGCTTAAAAAAAATATTCTGGCATCAGTTTGGAACGACTGAGGAAAAATAAAGAATATCCAGCCGTGAGACATCTGAATACAAGCAGGTTCCTTCACCTTTCAGGCAACATAGTGTCTCCATCTTCAAGCGTTGAAACATCCTTGGACACATCCCAGAAGAACGTAATCCTCAGCCACATCGCCGTCAAGCCTCAAATCATTCACCTTCACTGTTCGCTGCAGCCTGCATTTCGTATCTGCTACCTTGCAGCAAACATTGACTTGCAGATGTGATTTAAAGAAATCAACTTTCAAACGCGAATGTCAATAGACTATCGGTTGTTGGGGTCACAGTAATGAGGTTATCATCTTCACACGGGTCTGTCACCCTCATAGGTCCTTAGCAAGTCAGGTGTCCGTCAACGTGACATCAGATTCCTTGCATGACTGACGCCGAACATAACCCGGCGGTGGTATTATTTATGCCAGTCCGCAAAATGCAAGTGTTCACGAAAGGATTACTTTAGCTCTTCAATGTTCTGGGGTGCGCCGTTGGTTGAGGCAATGCACTACAAGCGGGAAGGTTGCGGGGTCGATTCCCGATGGGGTCATTGGAACTTTTCTTATTTACCCTTCCGGTCTAACAGAAATGAGCACCAGGGGTATCTCCTGGGGGGGGGGGGGTAAAGGCCAATGCGTAGGGCCGCCTTCATGTGCCGATTGTCTAGAAATTCTGAGAGTCTCAACATCCTAGAACCCTGGGGCCTGTCCAGGCGTGTGATGGGATAGATTTACCTTTGCTTTGAATATTCTTTTTTGTAAGGTAATTTGTTATGATGTTGCATAAAGTAATGCTCTGACAGCATTAGCATTTAAGACGCCATCTTACATCACAGAATACAGGGTGTTTATTTTATATGAAATTGTCACATAAGTTCAAAGAAATTACGTACAATATTTTAACGTTCGTGGTGCACTTTGAAGAAACTGTGTGACGATTTTCCGCTTTCCGCGAACAACTCTCGTTACTTCGTAGAACTGGTTAAGGGTGTAGGCGCAAATGTGTGCTATCAACAGACGACTAAAAAATATAAAGAAGTATGCTTCATTATAGACGTACATATATATTTGCACAGTGTCTTACAGGGGTGGGTCAAACTGAATGCGACATTATGTCGTATATACAGCTGGTGTATAATACCCTGTATTGTAGCCTACACTCCAACATTCAATCTTTCACATTTTAAAATTACAGTCGAACCCGGTTATAACGACATATTTTATGCGACACCTCATCTATAGCGTCTGACGTTCTGTAGTACCAATTAATTCCTCACTGTTAACCATAACATTATACTCCTCGGTTATAACACTCGCTTATAGCGACACAAAATATTCAGTCCTTTTGATGACGTTAAAACCGAGTTCGACTTTCTCTCTCTCTCTCTCTCTCTCTCTGTATATATACCAACAACTGAATTATAATTATATACACTGATATACAACGTGTGGTAAACCTTCTACATGTTTCGGTCTTTTTCGGTCATCTTCAAAGAGGTAGAGATTCATGTATTTTTTTTGTTGAATACCTTCCTGAAGATGGCTGGAAAAGGTCGAAATATGTAGGAGGTATAGCACAGGTTGTATATCATTGTATCTAATTATAATGCAGTAGTTGGTATATATATATATGTGTGTATATGTATATATACGTTTATATATAGTCGAACTCGGTTATAACATCATGAAAGGGACCGAATATTTTGTGTCGTTATAAACGAGTGTCGTTCTAACTGAGGAGTATAATGTTATGGTTAACAAATAATTGGTACCACAGAATATCTGACGGTATAAACAAGGTGTCACATAAACCGATGTCGTTATAACCGGGCTCGACTGTGTGTGTACGTATATCTAACTAACTAACTAACTAACTAACTCCATGGAGTAGAGTCCCTATTGAGAAGTTAACAGGTCGTCAGCTAGTCAAGAAATTCCCCTCGTTTTATGGAACCCGAAGGTTCATTACCGCATTCACAAGAGCCCGCCACCTGTCCCTATCCTGAGCCATATCAATCCAGTCCATGTCATCCGATCCCACTTCTTGAATATGCATTTTAATATTATCCTCCCATCTACGCCTGGGTCTTCCAAGTGGTCTCCTTCCCTTAGGTCTCCCCACCAAAACCCTGTATGCACCTCTCCCCTGACCCATGCGTGCTACATGCCCCGCCCACCTCATTCTTCTCGATTTGATCACCCGAATAATATTTGGTGATGAGTACAGATCATTAAGTTCCTCGTTATGTAGTCTTCTCCACTCCCCTGTTACCTCGTCCCTCTTAGGCCCAATTATCCTCCTCAGCACCCTATTCTCGAACACCATGGTGAAAAAATAGGCATTATTTAAAATATGGCCCGCGAAAATTTTTTTCGCTTGATTTGGCCCCCGTGCCCTCGAGGTAGCTCGCAACTGCCTTGTGTGATAGCTTTTAAGTTACTGTCATTTGTTGTTGTGGTGATGAACCTTACATATTGCCCTGCTTGAGGAATTCGAATTGTGTTGCATTCCTTGATACATCTGTTGTGTGTGTAAGGCTGTAAGCTGTTGATACTGTGTGTTGTGGAGGCTTGCTATGGGAGGCAGTACAAGGGACGTCACTCTGCAAACAAAGAGCCTGTTGGGGACAGAATCTGCATTATTGTTGTGCAGCTGAAGACACGGCCAGGTTGATGCTACTTGCTAGTCAGAACGTTCTGTGTATTCTGATGTAATCTTTTAAAACGCATACATTGAGTAGTTTGAAGTAGACTTCGTTTGATCGCCTTTGCGGTCAAAGCTGTGGCAAGTCGTGACGTCATTCATGTGCCGCGAGCTCCCACAGTCTCGGTGCATGTTATTGACATCATTCAGCAGTCTGTTAAGCTACTGTTGTTGCCTTGCTGCGCAACAAGTTTGCGCAGTGTTATGTCAAATGTGCCTTTAGTTTGCAGGGCCTGTCTCTTTAATCGTAGCGGAAATTTGTTAACCTGAAGGCAAAATGGCTTCTCGTTTACACCTTTATTGTCTTTTGGAATTTTCTGTCGGTTTGTCCATTTGGTCATAATAATACACGTAACATAAATTACTGGTGCTTTAGAGTTACATAATATTTCATATTTGTTTTATATATAGGCATATTTAAGGATAAATATTTGCACCTTGAAGTTAAAGGAAAGAGACGATCCCAGTGGCCGCGCGGTCTAAGGCGTAAGTCTACGGCCGCTCACTTGCTGGGATTGATGGTTCGAATCCCGCCGGCAGCATGGATTTATGTCTCTTGTGAGTGTTGTGTGTTGTCAGGTAGAGGTCTCTGTGACGGGCCGATCACTTGTCCAGAGGAATCCTACTGTGTGTGTGTGTGTCTGAGTGTGATCAGATGCAACAATAACCCTCTACACCTACAGTGAGTAGGTAGATGTCAGACTAAGGAAGAAAGAATGTAAGTAAAAGGGAAACACTGGTTGACGGAAATAATGATAAAATATCGTCTTGGAATTGTAAGTTAATATGCAACTTGGGTGTAACATTCACTGATAAACCACTTAGCACGGTGCGTGTCCGGTATGTGATAAAAGACGGACCAGTAGACAAATTAGATTGATATTATTAGAATGGTCTAGCTGTCAATCAGTATTCAGAAGCGAACTGTTACGCGACCGTCTCATAAGAATCGTGCAGTCGTTTTTATTTCAATATGTTTGTGTTAAAAGTTTTCTTCTTTCTTAGTCTGAACTGTGTCTACTTATTGTTGCACCTGATCACACTCAATGACACACACACTCGGTAGGACTCCTCTGGGCGAGGGATCGGTCCGTCGTAGAGACCTCTACCTGACAACACACAACATCCACAAGAGACAGACAGACATGCCTGCCCCGGCGGGATTCGAAGCCGCAATCCCAGCAAGCGAACGGCCGCAGACCCACGCCTTAGACCGCGCGGCATCTGGCATCGGCTGTGTTAAAATCAGTAGGCCTTTATTCAGTTCGGCACAAAATGGTGTGTGACTGAATTAATTAGTTAATTAGTTTATCCTATTGTTTTTATTTTTTGTGTCATTAAGAAAGGAATAAAGAAGGCAAAGAGTAGAAATAAAGAAGAAAGGAAATGAATGAAATAAAAGAAAATGACGAAGAAAAGAGTGAAATAAATTAAGCGAGAATGAAAATCGAAAGTAAGAATGACAGATAAAAGAAATATACAGGGGAGGCGCGAAGTTGTGTCTACATGAACGCCAAGTTGTGTCTACATGAACGCCAAGTTGTGTCTACATGAACGCCAAGTTGTGTCCACATGAACGCCAAGTTGTGTCTACATGAACGCGAAGTTGTGTCTACATGAACGCCAAGTTGTGTCCACATGAACGCCAAGTTGTGTCTACATGAACGCGAAGTTGTGTCTACATGAACGCCAAGTTGTGTCTACATGAACGCCAAGTTGTGTGTACATGAACGCGAAGTTGTGTCTACATGAACGCCAAGTTGTGTCTACATGAACGCCAAGTTGTGTCCACATGAACGCCAAGTTGTGTCCACATGAACGCCAAGTTGTGTCTACATGAACGCCAAGTTGTGTCTACATGAACGCGAAGTTGTGTCTACATGAACGCCAAGTTGTGTCTACATGAACGCGAAGTTGTGTCCACATGAACGCGAAGTTGTGTCTACATGAACGCCAAGTTGTGTCTACATGAACGCGAAGTTGTGTCTACATGAACGCGAAGTTGTGTCTACATGAACGCGAAGTTGTGTCTACATGAACGCCAAGTTGTGTCTACATGAACGCCAAGTTGTGTCTACATGAACGCCATCTGAGCACACCGAACACACAACAGTAACGTACTGAACTACGTTCCGTGACGCTCTGCAACGTGCAAAAAGCAAGCATCGTGTTATAAAGAAGCCTACAGGTATCCAATTCACATAAAATCGGTTACAAATAGGAACTTGTCTTTGAGGGATCACAGATACAAACGCAATCGCTTCGAAAGACGGGGGGGGGGTGCGAGCCATTGTGCACCGGTTGCATCGCAGGTGACACTTGCACAGGGTGGGGCAAAGTGGCAAATTCGTCCTCAAGTTTCGGTATTAGAGCCAGTCTTTTGGGACACCTGGACTACTTTCCATTCTTTGATTCGACTCCACTCGGCTTGCTTCCCCCCCCCCCCCCCAGTTTGCTCAGTCCTTTTGTGTGGACTTGTTGTCAACGACATGGCGCACGTCTGTTACAAGCACAGTGGAACCCTCTGCTTAAAACACTTGCTTGTTACGTCACTCGATTCTTTGGGAATTGCATTGAAGGATGGGGATTCGATCACTGGCCTATGTGGAATGGAAGTTTTTTTTTTTACTGTAACCCCTTCATTTATCTGAAATTCGCCACATGTAAAATCAAATTTTCGCATTGTAGCCATATTTGCAATTTTTAATACAAAGGAATGTGTCGTGATATGCGATGTGGGGTGTAAATGGAATGGAGGATCTACAGGGTGGTTGTAAATGAAATACATAATGCTAAATGTATCTCCTAAATGGAATGCTATATTGCTACAATTCTTGTACGATTTAAGGCCCATACATTACTATTTAGATAGCAACACGCCTCCCAGCGTTTTGCACACACTTCTGCAAGATGGACGACACATACTAAACACTTTTTTGTAAGAAATAAAATGTATCTCCTATTTGTTGTTCCAGTTCATCACATTTTCTTGGTTTTATTCTGTACACTTTCTCCTTCGCCCAGCCTCACAGCAAGAAGTCACATGGAGTTAAAATCGGGACTTCGCTGAGGCCATTTTTTTAGCTCTCTTTACGGCAATCACACTGTAGATCCTATACAAATTGTTTGCTAGCAGGAGGACTTCAGGATCCTATATTGCGGTCAGAATTCGATGTCCTGTTGGAGCCTTTACACCCTTACGTTGATAGACTGTGGGCCGCCTGTCATAGTGTCTTGAATCGTCGCGTTATTCTAATAGTAGTCGTATAGTTTGTTATAACATGATATTGTGATTAAATTAGTGAGAATGACTTAGGCGCAAGGTAGGCACGATGCCGTAGATAGAACTGCATACACATTTTTATTTGGAAAACCTGAATGGAACTTGTCACTTGGAAGAGCTGAAGTATATGGAAGATAATATTAACCCTTCTAGGTCCAATGCCGAGTTAAATTCGACAGTGCTTTCCGCTGTACCGGGTCCAATGTCGAGCTAAATTCGACAGTGCTTTCCGCTGTACCGGGTCCAATGTCGAGCTAAATTCGACAGTACTTTCCGCTGTACCGGGTCCAATGTCGAGCTAAATTCGACAGTGCTTTCCGCTGTACCGGGTCCAATGTCGAGCTAAATTCGACAGTGCTTTCCGCTGTACCGGGTCCAATGTCGAGCTAAAATCACGTTATTCTGTCGTGTTTTGTGTTGGGTTATGTAGTGGCTGCTTTTGAAATTTGAATATTAGGGATTTTTTATTTTTTTTTTTGGAAAATTAATTTTGACCAGACTCTTGGAATTTACAAGAATAACTTGGAATGCTTAGGGTTAAAATGTGTATTACAGAAGTAGGTTGTCGAGATGTGTACGGATACTGACTGAGGAGTTTGCAGTTGACCGTGGCAGTGGTTTGCGCTGGGGTAAGCCGATGGTGTCACTGGAATTTTTCGTTGACATAATCGTTTCGGTCGCACTATGGCCGTGGGGTCGACTCAGCCTCTAACAGAAATGAGTACCAGGAATCTTTCCTGGGGGGTAAAGGAGGCCGGTGCGTAGGGCTGACAACCTTACCACCTTCATGTGCCGATTGTCTAGAAATCTGGGAGCCTCAACCTCCTGGAACCGTAAGGGCCTGTCCAGGCCTGTAATGGGATTGCTTTACCATTACCCTTTGAGACTGTGCTAAAGGTCTCCCTACCTAAGGCAATAAACACAAACAGTGGGCGATAATTTTGCTTTTTTTTTACTAGAAAAATATGCCCCCGTGTCGCGGTCACTTCGAAATACGCACCTGTTCTGCCCCCCTCCCCCCCCCCCAAGTAAAAAATGGCACACCACTTCTATATAAATACAACCGATTAAACGGAAGACATGCCAGTAAATTCGCAGCTCCAGCTGAGGGTGTTCGAGAATAGGGTGGCGAGGAAGGTGTTTGGGCCAAAGAGTGACGAGGTAAAAGGAGAGTAGAGAAGACTACATAACAAGGAACTTTATGATCTCTATTCCTTACCAAATATTATTCGTTTGATAAAATCAAGAAGAATGAGGATGGGCGCCCATGTGGCACATATGGGGGAGGGGAGAGGTGCATACAGGATTTTGATGGGGAGACGTGAGAGAGAGAGAGAGACCACTTGGAAGACCTAGGCATAGATAGAAGGATAATATTAAAATGGATCTTCAAGGAGTGAGATAGTGTTGCATGGACTGGATTTATCTGGCTCAGGATAGGGAGAGGTGGCGGGCGCTTGTGAATACGGTAATGAAACTTCGGGTTCCATAAAACGCGGGGAAATTCTTGACTAGCTGAGGAACTGTTATTATCTTCACTTTAAAGGACTCTGCTCCAAGGAGTTAGTTAGTTAGTTAGTTAGTGAGGTTATGTTCCTCCATTAGTTGTTGTAGCGCATTGTCCTGACGGGATACCAACTTGTAGGTTATGGAAACTCATGTGTGTTTCTACCCAGTTTGTAGGTTTCTATTGGTACCTCATCGAAATTTCGTAGTATTTGTCACGTCGTCGTTTCGAATCTTCACCGACAGATCGGTCGTTATGACTGATGTCATGACTTTTCTTCGGCCCTTGCAGAGAATGGCGGTGACGTAAACTTAAGCCCGAAGACCTTCGGCTACTTCCCGCACTGCACTGTCTCTTGCTTTAGATTACAGTAATTTTATGAACCAAGGCATAAACAGTAACATGCAACTGCAGAACTTTTGTTTTTTTCTGTGGCGCTACAGCCCAACTCGGGCCTAGACCACCTCGTTCATGTTTATAGATCATGAATTGTAGAACACTTGACGCCATAATGCTATGCTTTCTTTGCGCAGTGTTCTTCATGCATTATCTCGGAATATATTTAACTTGCTGTCCAAAAATTAAAGTTGTATGGCGAATTATGTTTTGACTCAAATGGGCCTAATGTATTGGGTAAATTTTAATCGAAGTTTTAATCAAACTTTAAAAATTCATGTGGAGTTTTGGTGGGTAAATCTGAAGGAGGAAGACCACTTGGAACACACAGGCGTAGATAAGAACATGATATGTAAATTTATATTAAAGAAATACGTGTAGGATGGCAGGGGCCGTGAACTGGACTGGATTAGTCTGGCTCAAGATAGGGACAAGTAGCGGACTGTTGTGAACGCGGCAATGAACCTTGGATTTTCACAAAATGGGGGAAATTCGTCAGAAGCTGAGGAACTCTTCACACGAAAGAATGTACTCCATGTAGTTAGTTAGTTAGTTAGTTACGTACCTACTTAGTCATGTCAAACATTACTTATTTTCTAAAAAAAAACAGCTCCTTTTTCAAAATATTGGTATTTAGATGTCGCCAGGATTTAATTAAATTGTTTTTTCCCCATGGCGCAACAGCCCCTAGTGGGCCAGGGCCTCCTCATTATCGAGGCTTCACGATCACACTCAATGACACACATACACACTCTGTGGGACTCCTCTGGACGAGTGATCAGCCCGACGCAGAGACCTCTTCCAGACAACACACTAGACTCACAACAGACAGACATACATACCACCGCCAGGATTCGAACCCACAAACCCAGCAAGCGTGTGGCCGCAGACCCACTCCTTAGGCCGCGCGGCCACTGGGATCGGCATTTAATGAAATATAAGCACAAATAATTTCTGAATGCAAGCGTGTTAATTAGTCATGCAGCGATCAAGTTCAGGAGGATAGTTGCCTCGCTGGATGATGTCTTTCAGATTTGCAGAAAGTACCTGGACTCCCTTTATATTCGCACTAGCCTCTTCACCAGTGATACTTATGCCGTGGAGGTTAATGCGCCTTTTAGATTTATTAAACCAACCTCTGTCGGCCGTAAATGTTTCTGACATATCTCCTTTTTCTTCTTGTATATGTGTGTGATGATGCCTTTTGCCTTTCCCATTATCATCAGCTGGCTTAAGGGCATGTTTCTTTGCTTTTGAACATCCACCCAAATAGTAAACCTTCTTTCCATTTTTCAAGCAAATGGCTTGTTGAATAAGTTACCTTTGTTGCTGAAAATATCTAGGTCATATTTGCAGTAGCTCTTATCTGAATTTTTTAAAATTGTTCTTATCGTGGTCGTTGCCAAGTTTAAAGAAGCACCGACACCAGCTTGACGCTGCCAGCTTCCAATCGCTTTAACCCTTGCTTTTTCACGTACAAGCGAATTATTTTCCTTTGCATGTTAGGTGCAGTAACATCACTTGCAGGCATTCTTCCAGACATGAATGAAAAGCACTAGAGAATAATTATTTGCCAAATAATTCGCTTATTTTACACAGCAGCTGAGTGCGTGTATTGCGTACGAAACACACTGAATGACTTAATTGCCGCTTTCAGGAATTATCGACCATTGGCGCAAGCGCGTTGTAACGAAACAGGCTCTAAATGGGTCAGCGTTAAGCAGGGTATTACTGTATAATATTAAAATGGATCTTCAATAAGTGGAATGGGAAGACATACTGGATTAATCTGGCTCAGGATAGGGACAGGTGGCGGGTGCTTCTGAATGCGGTAATGAACCTTTGGGTTCCTTAAAATCTGTTGAATATTTAATGGAGTTTATTTGGAGTTCGAATGTATTGTAGGTCGCCTGTATGATTTTAAGTCTGTACAGCCTGCGTGTGTCTATACTTTACAGTCGTTTAAATGTTAATCCATTAAGCATTTTCTCCCATATTATTGACAACAAAATTTTAAGAAATTTCCAGGCTGATCTCCTCCATTTTCCCAATTAGATTACTGTAATAAACAGCAAGGCCCATCCCGATGGCCGCGCGTTTTATGCGTAGGTCTGCGGTCGCTCTATTTCTGGGATCGCAAGTTCGAATCCCGCTGAGGGCATGAATTTTCGTCTCTTGTGTTTGTTGTGTGTTATGTAGATCGAGGCCTCTTCGACGAGCTGATCACTCGTTTAGAGGAGTCCTACCGGGTGTGTGTGTCTAATTATGTGTGATCTAGAAATCTGTACAATAAGGCGGTCTAGGCCCGAGTTGGGCTGTTGCGCCACAGGAAAAATATATCGGAAAGCAGCAAGCCACTGGTGCAGTGTGTTAATATAGAACGTAACATATTGTAATCTTTCCCGTTGTTGGAGCGGCCAGTGTTTTATAATTAGATGCCATAAGCACTCAAGAAAGATTTACGATTGGCTTCGTACGATACTGTGGTGCAAAAATCCCTTGTGCCAGGTCGCAGTAGCGACCAAATTTTGTAGGGTGGTGCCTCAGTATGGAACTCCTAGATTTTTGGAAAATTCGTGCCTTCCAACTTGAAGGATGGCGAGCGTGGTGATGAAGAAGATTGTTTAGGTTATTTTTGCAAAAATACGGAGGCTAGCGGACGAGTAAGTCTTTGCTTTTGTATGATAACAGCATTGTTTAGCGTGATATAGCATGACCCATTTATTGTCTTTGGTTCTTGATGGTGCGGGAATGGGCATTCTACGATACTTAATAGCCGGTGGAGGGAAGGGCGTGTTGTTCACGAGTTGAAACCTGTAGAGATCCGGAACTGCCTAAGTTTGTGTTAACTAGTCTGCTGGTGTCCGGCGACCCGGGCAGGCTAGGCACGCTCCTTTACGTAGTTACCGTGGAAACTTCGCGAACCGTGCAAAGCACACTCATGTGCGTAGTTACCATGGGAACCTCGCGACCCGTGCAGGCAAGGGACATCCATTTACGTAGTTACCGTGCAAACCTCGCCACACGAGCAGGCAAGGCACACTCATTTACATAGTTACCATGAAAACCCGAATAATGTATATGTATGTATATTATACTTTTGTATTAGTGCGCGGCCACCCTTTACGTAGTTACCGTGGAAAACTCAATTAATGGTTTCCGTTATGTATCAGCTGTGCACTAGTGAGACTGAATTTTGTGTATATGCGCTCTCCTGTCATCTGGTGGCGGTCCGTGTAACGTCATTGTTCACCTAGTGACGTCACCTGTCATCTGGTGGTGGTCCGTGGAACTCCAACGTGGGAGTGTGACATTTGGATCTGACGGACTGACGTTAATAAAGTATTTTAATAAGTATTTTAATAAAGAAAGGAAGTTTAAAAAGAGTCCTCATTATTACGGTATTGAATGTTTGACGGCTGCGATGAATTGGAAGGGATGTGAAAGGAAACTATCATGACCTTGTTGAACGGACTATATCTACATTTGCCCGGAGGAAAGCCATTATTGGGGACGAGATTGTAAGCCTTTACGTTGCCATATTAATATTTACGTGACTATATGCAGCTCAGCATGATGTTACTTGACTTCTAACAAGAAGCGCCTAGCAGAATTCATAAAGCGTGCTTTTCTAATATACTTCTGTCCCACTCTTATTTGGTTAAGACTTCTGATGCGTGTTTCCATAGTCACGGAAAAGCGCCTATTACATTCATGTCCGTCCTTCTGTACGCATGTATCATGGCGGCTTCCACTGGACGGATTGACGTCGTATTTTATACTCTCGACTTTGTGAACATTTTTTTGAGAAATCCAAATTTGGTTAAAATACGGCATAAATATCGGGCACTTTACATTAAAATCTAAGTACATTTTATTGTTGCAGGCGATATTAAATCGCCGTAATACCGTTCTTTTCGACTGAAATGGTGTCAGGCTTTTAGGAAAACCGAGGAGGTGTAAACATTACGCGAACGCCCCAGTGTTATATTATACATACACTGCCTGTGTTGTTGTGTCGTTCCTTCCTTCACATATAAACGTTTAAGTAATTACTAATTAAAAGCCCATTTTGAGGCCGATGTTTTAACATCAGATAATATCACGTGCAAGAAGACCCAAACCAGTAGTTTGTGGTCCCCTTGTTTCCTAGCAACGGCGCTACGATCGAGAGTTTAGTTTTACTGTGGCGGGATAAGAATTGTCCTTCATTTGATCATCAGATCGCGTGAAGTTCGCTTTATCTTCTCCCAACTTCACAAGTTCGCGCGTCTACCATGTTGGTTACTGATCTGAGGAAATTAAAATGTACGGCTCTGAGATGTGCTGCAGTCACGTACATACTAAGTTTTGTGAAAATATGTCAGCTGATTCGGAAGTTTAAACTGGACGGAGCCTTCCAGTTTCATTTGAAGGAAGGAAAGTAGGCTGAAAAGGACGACCCCCGCCCCCCGGAAATTAAGTTCCACACGTAATGCTGCAAAGGCATACCGTTAACAGATATCGTGGATAGAATATTGATGGGCACGAATACTGTTATAATTGGAGAAGTCCTCTGTTATAAAACCAATTGCATCATTTCTGTTTCCTAGCAGAGGACAACACTAGGTACTAGTACCTAGTAGAGGACTACTAGGTACTAGTACCTAGATACAATCCAACACACAGTTAAGGGTTTGTAAATTTTCAGAGGTGAGAGACAAGACTGTATATGAAGTGAATCTGAGTGTACTATGTGAGTTGTTCCCATATGTCCAGGAAAACAGGGTCTTCATCCTCCCCACCCCACATTGCAAGAGATCGGTAAATTGAATAGAACTTTGTGGTAAGGGTCAAATGCAGCGTAAGACGTAGGTATTCTCAATACAAGTCCTCGAAAAGGAGAGAGAGAGAGAGAGAGAGAGAGAGAAAGGCCTTTTGAATGAATCTTTGCTTTGATTTTTGTTCCTTTATGAGCGTCGTTTGAATTGAAAGCTCTGTGGGCCGTAGAGGGGAGAGAAAGAAGAAAGGAAACGCAGGGGCGACGCAAGTAAGCATACAGGATCCGTCTTATGTCTCTTGGACAACAAAAAATGAGCCTCTTACATGAACTAAACAGTAAGAAAATATTGAAAAAAAGAAGAAATTTTGGGCAGACAAGGGAAGTCTTTTATTATACAAAAGTAGTGCTGAGTCTAGGGAATGGTGTGCCCCATATTCTCCCCCCCCCCTCCCATGTTAAGGACAATAATGCCTCGAGCGTGCGTTTTGGGTGATTATGCAACCGAGGTAAAAAAAAAAAAAGAAAAGATGTGTAGGTTCGAATTTGAGAGTTGAAAATCCTGCCAGGACATGACATCTGGAGTTGGGTGGCAGCTGCAACCAGAAGAAAAGGCAAGATGGTTCGGGAGAACTTGTCTTCCTTGGTAACGCCAGGTGAAAGAGGACGGGTAAACAGCTTTTGTTATTGCTGTGACTGACGCTCGGGACTCGTGCTTGAGCCCTGGTTGCACCTGGGAAGTGAGTGATTTAGCAGCAACTTAGTATTTTGAACTGACGCATCTGAAAGCTTGAACGCCGAAACGAATATTTCTGGGTGCTGTGAAGCCCGTCGTGGTTCGTTGGTGAAATTGGTCTTTCAGTCCACTTCGGCGTATGTGCGTATAGAAGCAGTGAGTAAGTTTTGGCTGCGGACACACTAACAGATTGGAACTGGACACACTAACAGATTGGAACTGGACACACTAACAGATTGGAGTCGAACACACTAACCGATTGGAGCTGGACACTAACAGATTGGAGTCGAACACACTAACCGATAAAGCTGGACACACTAACAGATTATAGTCGGACACCCTAACGGATTGGAGCTGGACACACTAACAGATTGGAGTCGAACATACTAACCGATTGGAGCTGGACACACTAAGAGATTGGAGTCGAACACACTACCATTTGGAGTCGGACACACTAACCGATTGGAGTCGGACACAGATTGTGTCGGATACACTAATCCATTGGAGTCGAACACACTAACCGATTGGAGCTGGACACACTAACAGATTGGAGTCGAACACACTAACTGATTGGAGCTGGACACACTAACAGATTGGAGTCGAACACACTAACCGATTGGAGTCGAACACACTAACCGATTGGAGCTGGACACACTAACAGATTGGAGTCGAACACACTAACCGATTGGAGCTGGACACACTAACAGATTGGAGTCGAACACACTAACTGATTGGAGCTGGACACACTAACAGATTGGAGTCGAACACACTACCATTTGGAGTCGGACACACTAACCGATTAGAGTCGGACACAGATTGTGTCGGATACACTAATCCATTGGAGTCGGACACACTAACAGATTGGAGTCGGACACACTAACCTAAGTGTACATTTGTCAGACTATAAATATGTAAAGAAAATGTACGGAATGAATAATATTAAGTTTAACTTATCCTAATTGAATGGTTCCTGATCTCTTTCGTGCAGAGACATTTAGTACTCAGTTATCAAGTTATGTCTCGTCATTAAACCCGAAGATTTATTGTGCAGTCACACGTATTCCACCCAGCTTAATTCGGTTTACATTTCTCAGACTCTTCCTCTTGGATCTGATTTTCCACTTTTCCGAATGTATTACTCTGGAAGATCTAACTCCGGAACAAGTTCTTGGTACGCAATGGATTGGGCGTGGTGGCAAAGAGAAATATCACTGCTTCTGCCATGGATCGAAACACAGAAGGACAGTATGTAGCATGTCATTGTACTGAAAGGACTGTTCGTGATATGGAGTTCCTTATGATGTGTTTCCATTTTTCTATTGCTTCCTGTTATTTTAGGTTCATATATTCTCTTTAGCGTTTTCTTTTCAAGTTTCCTCATCCGTTGTTTACTTGTTTGTTAAGCTGAGATTGCAGTTTGAGATGGCGCTATTGTGCAGTGGCCAAGCTCCGAATATTTATACACTATCAGCTGACAAAACTGGTTCCCTGGGGCGTATGTTTGTGTAGTTTTATTCTTTTTTTCGGATTCCAGATACTAAGCTGTTCTTGGACGAAGGGACAAAGAATTCCGATCTTTGCGATGTATTTGAAGAGATACTGGCCGTTCGGCAAAATATAGACAGCCTGCTGGCGTAGAGAAATGGTCTGTTGAGCGAGCAAGCGGCAGACTGCAGTACACTGCAGCTGTTAAACGCAGTTTAATGCTCAAAGCGTGCATGTTGACGGGCATGTAGGCGATGAGCCAAGCAGAGAAAGAAGTGTGTATTGTTTTTGACTCAGGAATATGACTTTGACCTTAGAAGTGGTTTCATTATGTGTTTATGAGACGTAACCGATGTATTTTAGTTCAAAATATATTTTGCTGAAGTATTGTGCGTTGCGGGTTAATGCTAATGTGCGAGATAGATTTTTTTTTTGTGTGTTCTGTCTGGTTAGAACTATTCCTAAATTTGATTTTGGGCTTGTTGTAAACTGTGCACCTAACAAATGGTGGCCAATGAAGTGTGATAGAGACTTTTACTTTTGACAGGACCTATACGTTCTTCCGCAAACCTCGCCCGCAGATAAGGGCCCCCCCACCCACGCTGACAAGGTCAAAGCTGTACTCCTAAGTAAACAATAATGCATAGCTCTCAGAAATGTTGCGCAAATGCGTCTTGATACTACTTTTTTTTTTTACATTGTGATATGCAATACAGATATTCATTTATTCCAGTCGATGGGGGGGGGGGGGATATTAATAGCATTTTTTTATCATTTCTTCCGGTGCGGTGGTCGTTTTAAAAAGTCACTATTGCGTCTGTGCGAAACGTCACAAGGACTAAGCAGCAAGTCGTTGTGCGGGTGGAGGATTCCAGCCTAGCTCGAGCGTGGACAAACTGAAGTTATTTCGCGTTCTTCATTTGATTTGTTTTTTTACGTGCGCACGTACCGTAAGTTTATGAGATCAAGAAATGTTCTTTGCTTTGTGTTACAGCGCTGCTATGTCCTGAATGCCTGCGATACGATACCAACAGAAGACACGTGACGACATTGTGACACTCGTTCATGTTCGTCAACCATTTTTGTTTCAACCGAACTTACTGAGTGGAATTGAATGAGCGTCGTGCAGACGCATTCCATTTATTACGAACAGACTACTTTGATGTGCTAAATCAATCAGAAAACGTGCAATCATCATTTTATTGGTAAGGATTCTACTGACTGTGGTCGATCCCCACCCTCTCTCATCACACTGGGGCACCTGCCTTATTATCGCCGCCATAATCCTGCCATTACACAGCTATCAGCGAACATGGGATCTTAAAGAAAATGACATTTCTGAAATTGATATGATCAAGAATTATATAAATTTTGATACATTTAAGATTACATGTATGTTTAGTCTTTTAACCACTTAATATTTCAGTTACCATAATCATATTCATTCATCTACGTCAAATGGTATATAAGCTTAACAACTGACAACGTCGTTAAATATAACCTTTCTTTCTTTCTTTCTTTCTTTCTTTTGTTATTTTTCTACGTAGCCAGAACTTTATTTCCTTTTTAGCTTAAATCGCCTGGATTTTAAATTAAATCCCGTATACTAGTAAAAACTATACCAACACATGCACTATTTATTAAAACATTAATAGTTTTAAAAAATCAAGCCCTACATATGTTTCGGCCAGCTAACTGGCCATCTTCAGGGGCAACTAGCGTTTCATAGCATAATCACGTTCAATAGGTTTATTCGTGAGGCGTGTGGCCGAAAAAAAATATGTAGGTCTTGATTTTTTAAAAGTATTAATGTTTTAATAAATAGTGCATGTGTTGGTATAGTTTTTACTAGTGTTAATAAACATGCACGGTGAAAATAATATTAAGTATATAAATCCCGTATGTTCTGCGCCCATCTTTAAGTCCCTACATACATAAGACTGTACTTATAATGCCAGTAGTAAACCGCGAAAGACAAAGACTTGTCCAAAACGAAAACTGCAGTGATTCCTGCCTCTGATATTGCAGCGTTTTATACCGACTGAACTACTGAGTTCGTTGCTTATCTGGCGTTAAAGTCTCCAAACTTTGACCGTGCTAGAAATTTACGTGAGCTGTGAAATTCTCAGCCGTCATCAGGGAGTCGTCTTGTATAGACTTACGTAGCATACGGCTTGTCATTGAATGGTAATATATATATATATATATATATATATATATAATGAGAATGTCAACCGAAACATGTAGGTGTATATAGAATGAATATATGTAATTGGTGTGCAGGAGTTGGTATAAATAAACTTATATATATGCATAACTGCACGGAATATGTATAATATCAAGTATTATATTACCAATTTATTTTATAAAAATTGCCAAATATAGCGACATTCTAGCCTAGGTTTGAATTGCATTTTTATAAATTTCTTCCCAGTTATCAATATGTTTTATTGCACATGATGTATAGAAAAGTACAGAAGTAAAAATTATACGTTTGCTCGTTCGTTCTTCATTCTGTGTATTGAATTTGGGGGCCCGCGCGCAGAACAAATTTTGCCGACTTTGCTCGCACCACTTACGTGGTTGAGCGTGCCTACTGTAGTGTATAGTTGTGCGTTGAGGCTTATCCACAACTCTAATGTGTTTGCACGGCGGTGAATTCTACGGAAAGTGTGCAGCTGTTTTGAATATTTAGAATTTGTCAAATACTGTCTCTGAGTTTGCATTTCGAAGTACGTGAAATTTGGAAATTGTGTAAGATATATTTTTACACAGCGTATTAAAAGTTTTGAAGGCATGTCGCTGCTTAAAAACTGGTCAGTGACGAATTGGTTTTAACTTACTTGGAGAATGATAACGTCATTTTTCTTCCGGGCGAGGAGGGTGAGATACAGACCTATTCTATTTCAGCTATCTCCCAATGGCTTGAGATCATCGACTCAAGACTATAGTTCCTCTTCTTCCAATTTTTTTGGAGTCGATTTACAGATGGCAGGTTATGCGGCAGCAGGCACGCGACCAGAGAACACCTGTAGTGAAACAAAAGAGAAGCGCAGAGCGCGTGCTGTCACGTCATCTGGCTGCCGTCCCCCTACCGGAAACCAAAGTAACTAACTCACAGCAGCTGACTGTTTCGTTAATAATAAGGCGTTTTATACAAACTTGATTGGATCAAGCTCATTTACTCTGAATGGATTGAGATCCCTTCGCTGTCGTTTGTTTCCCTAATTATCTCGCTCTCTTCTTCCAGACAGGAGGCACAGTGCTTTATTTAAATTATTATCAGTGCTTGTTTTTGCAGAGATTGGTGGTTCTGTCAGGTAGACATTTTGCTTTTGTTTATGGCTTATTATGGTAACCCATGTGCTTAGACATCACCGAAAGTTTGTTACGGAAATTTTATAACGAATTATAAGTACGAAAATATGGGGATAGAACACTTTCACTTCGAATATTGGGAACTATAGTTTATATCAATGATAAAGGTAGAGAGTTTAACGTAAAGTTTGCAACTGAATAAAATGGGAATCAGAGATACGAGAAATGTATAAGTTTTATTTTGATCGGAAAATTTCAAGGGAAGAAACGGAGGCACAAAAAGGAGGATTTTATTTAAATTGACTCTTAAACAAGTGGGATGTAAATGTATACTGCATTCAACTAGCTCGCGATTGCGAGAACAGTGGTTGGCTTAGTACCGAGTAATTACGCTGCTGAGTTTAGGAATCACACAGCACAGGACTTACAGTTGGGGCTGGATGTTTGGAAACTGTTGAGGTTATGTAATGTCAAGTGAGATGCCTTAGGTTGGCGAATGGCCTCTGAAGAGGAACATTCAAAAAGCAATACTTATTTAGATGTATTTATTACTTTATATAATGACTTTACTGAACTACTTTTTGCAGTCACGGCCTTCGGTAACGTCACTGTCCCTGTAACAGCACTTACAGAGAGTCTTCATGTTTGATTTACATCACAAAACTGACGGAATTATTTGTCATATCTTCTTCTTCTTCCTCTGCTGACGCTACAACCTTTTGTGGGTTTCGGTCTTCTGCACCATTCACACCAGGCTGTTCTGTCTTTAACGAGTTATGTCCAGTTCCTCACTTTTAATGTCTTTAAATCATTCAGCACTTCATCTCTCCATTTATTTTTTGGTCGTCCTTTAGATCTCATTCCTATGGGATTCCATTCCGTAATCTTCCACACTGTTTTTGTTTCTTCCATCCTGTTAAGATGTCCCCGTCATTTTATCATATCTTCTACACGTCTGTAATTACAGTTATGGCATAGGTGTATGGTACGAGCAAAATTCAGTTATTCCTACAAATATTTTTTTTATTTTCAGTCTGTTTAATTTCGGGGATGGAAGGGGGTCTGACAGACGAAGTTAGGAAGTCTGAAAAAATTTCATAAAATTTTTCATTTACATTTTGTAGTTTGCCATATAGTAAGGTCAGTGAAAGACTAATAACAATGGGAAGGTTTAATTTTTAATCTCACAATTGGCCTCAGTGTTTATTGTAAATTCACGTCTATTGTTGCAAAACTAATCACACTGAACATAATGAATTATTGTCCTAGCTTATATGTAGTAGTTAGTAGTACAAACAAAATGCATACAATTATATTGAAATTAATTTATATATACAATGACCTCCTACATGTTTCAGCCAAACACGTGGCCATTTTTAGGGAAGTAAAATACGAATGATCAGTATATGAAAAATTATAGTTAAATTGCTAGAGTTAGGAAAAGAAATGTAAAAGTTCGTTGGAAGGTTCAGGTCAAGGTGGAGTGTTTTAGAAATTTTAATGTAAACCCGCATTATGAAATTTCGTTAAAATCTGTTGAGTAGTTTCAGCAATGAATCTTATTCTGTTACACGCTTTGTTTAAACAACACGTATGAACTCAAAATTCTGTAATCCCAGTCACTATGCCTACCATGCTGTCCCAGCTCTCACTCTCTGGTGGCCTCGTGTGTCACCTGTTCTCGATTCTTACCACGAACTTTCTAATTGTAAACAGCAGTGTGTGTCTTACACCTTGCCACATTTCCTTAGTTACCTAGCCCAAAGCTGGAACAGCGTTTTGAAATGATCGCTTCTTTCTATATCAACATCACTTGGCTAACCGGATTGATCACATTTTGCGTAGAAACTGCCTTCTAAAACACGTGATTGAAGGAAAGTTAGAGGGAAGGATATAAATGACGGAAAGACGAGGAAGAAGGCGTTAGCAGCTACTGGATGACCTTTAGTAAAAGAGAAGATACTGTAAATCGAAAGATGAAGCACTATATCGCACCCTGTGGAGAACTCGCTTTGGAAGAGGCTACGGACCTGTCGTAAGACAGACTACAGAATGAATGAATCACTTCAAAATTCTCTACCATTAATGGAGCAGATAAGCTCCCTCCCACAACCCGGCCCCACGTCGCGGGTTATCCCGTGGGTCAGGCGGCTCCTAGACTTACGGAATGCTAACATACAAGTATATTGTCGCTTCTTTCGGACTGTGTTCCGTTCTTCCGACAGAAGGCGGTATTCTGGATCCTTGTTATGAGATCTGAGAGTTACGGCGCTAATAGGCAGTAGACCAGGGATCCACTCCGAAGTGATCGCCTACAATTTCAACCATCTTTTATGCATTTTATAGTCTTAACTAAACTAAACTAAACTCCATGGAGCACAGTCGTTCCTGAGAAGCTAGCAGGTCGTCAGCTAGTCAAGAAATTTCCCGCGTTTTATGGAACCCGAAGGTTCATTACCGCACTCACAAGAACCTGCCACCTGTCCCTATCCTGAGCTTTATAGTCTTAACATATACTTATATTGTTGGTTTTAGTTTATGTAATTTATACTGTCACAAGTGTCCCTGATGATGATCACAGGAAGGGATCGAAACATGTTGGACTGTATATTGTATTTACCGTGCATCTTATCATAATTGGAAGAGTTCATTTCTACACCAACTTATACACACAGTCATATAGTATTATTAGTTCATTTTCCTCTATACGTATTTTGGCGTATTTAAAACGCCATCTTCAGGGAGGTCACAAAGTTTACAAGCATAGACTATACAATCCTTGTATATGTCGTTACATCCATATATATATATAATATAAAATGTAATACATCAAGTAGTATTCTGTTGTTGTCAGATCTGACAACAACAGAATACTACTTGATGTATTACACACCGGCATTTATAAATTGCTAAAATATAACAGTTTACAGAACTGATTCGTATTATATTACAGCATCCTTGCAGCTAATGTAAAGGACGTGGGTTTCAAAAACTAATTAAAATAGTATGTTTAAAAGTATAATATATTAGAACAATAAAACATTAATACTTATTACGCCTTTTTCATTAAATATCTTTAAAAAGTTGCGTGTGTATTGTGACGTAGTTTTCTCTGTATACAAACATTTAATTTATCTTCGATCCCTTATGGATCTTGTCGCTGTTTGACGTGCAGTGAATTCCGTGTGATCTTGTCACTTGACAGCGTCGTTAAATAAAATACCGCATTCAGTCATGCCACAGATGTTTAGTGTCCACCATTTTGTTTTGGCGGTCATAAGGTGGTTTCCATTGACGCTTGCTCCACACTGTACGAGTATGTGAGGGTTTCCGGTGTTAGGATGTGGAACGTCACAGTCTATCTTATCGTGCTTAGCTGGAAGGTAAATATTTGTGGCCGTTAGATAGGACTTGAGACAGCACAGTCGAGTTATTTATTTTCGTATCAAAATTTTGTTTCCTATTTTAAGATCACCTCTTCGAAACAAATTTTTATACATAGGACAATGTTGTAAAGTAAGACTTGTCACATACCCGCCATTCGACTCATTCACTGGTAGAGCTGTTGGCATATATTCTAATGTAGGAGGAATTTCGTTATGGGATCCAAAATTTCGGCACTCATCAGAAACTTCTTTGGGCTGAAGTCTACTTCGCATATTAGGAAACTCGCCCACTAAAAACCATTTTTAGGCGCGTTCGCATAATTGTGAAAAAAAAGCGACTATTAGCTTCGTCATGTCTATCTGTCCACATGGAACGACTCGGCTCCTACTGGATGGATTTTCATGAAATTTGATATTTGAGTATTTTTCGAAAATCTGTCGAGAAAATTCAACTTTGATTAAAATCTGACAAAAAAAACCGGATACTATACATGAAGACCTACGTACATTTATGATAATATCTCTCTGAATTCTTCTGAAAATGAGCAATGTTTCAGACAAAAGTTGTAGAGAAAATCAAAAGATATATTTTGTGTTCAAGAACTTTTCTTCCTAAAATCGTGCCGTTTATGAGATAATGTGGAAAACAATGGTACAGCCAGACACGCCACAGATGACAATATAATACGGCGCATGCGCTTTGCATGCCGGATAACTAAGGCTATAGACACACTCAGAATATGAAATACTTATTGCTTTTCCACGGCAACAATAGTTACGCGAACGCGCCTTAATATTGCGTTATACGTACACTGCCAGTCTTGTTAGTTGTTCTTGAAGAATTAAAATAAAAGAAACTGATAATCTGGAGGGCATGTGCATCCGTCTGTATGTGGCCTGATGTCAGCCCCTCAACCGGTAGACATATCTATGGGGGCCTGTATTTTGTAATTTGGTATGGGGGTTTGTTTAGTACATGCGGCAGTTCCGATTGTTATCCATGTTAACCCGTGATAAAATCCCACTCTATTGAGGCCATAAGGATAAACGAGTCGCCCGTAACCTTAATAATTGCAAAGAACGCCGTACGGAAGGGTGGTACAAGTCTGGCACATACCCTTCCCAATCTTATAATATCCCATTTAAGTCTCGATCTGGGGGTTCGTTTTCATGAAACTGTCGGACAGAAACTGAAGCAGCTCTTATTTCCTAGCACTAGTAGCACTAATGGTTATTAGTACCATAATAATAATAATAATAATGTTATGCCGCTGGAACACGGATCGTGGGTTCGAATCCAAAGTGGGGCGTGTATGCAGTCAGGCATCTTTGATGTATTTGTCTAGTTGTGTGCGGATGGAGACCCTTCGACGGGCCGATGCCCCATCCAGAGAGTTTTAAATGGATTTTCAGAAGCCAGAGAGCTTAATTTGTAACGGAGTATTGTTGTTGATGATGATAGATGTTGCAATTTCAGGAGACAGAAATGTGATGAAGGAAGGAGCTGAGAACATTCTAAAATATGAAGACCTAACAATAGAAATGCAACATGTGTGGAATGTAAAAAAAAAAGTGACACCAGTAATAATAGGGGCAACTGGAACCATCTCAAAATCATTCAGAAAATACCTGAGCAACATACCCGGAAAGATCGACATCAAGGAACTACAGCAAACAGCCATACTTGGCACTGCACATGTACTGCGGGAAGTACTGATGTGAAAGTACAAAACATTGAACGTGGGAAATAACATTACATGTAGCATAAATTGTAACTACAGAATAGTTGCAACACTATATACCCTAGAAACATGGTTTGTTTCAGGTATATAATTGTAAATACCCTGCATAAAGGTGATAGCAAATAATAATAATAATAATAATATGTGCGTTATTGCAATACTTGCACCTTTCAAGGATGGTTTAACACGCGCTTGACCTCGGCCACAAATATCTGTCTTTGGCTGTTGAAAACAACGGATGTTCCTTTCTTCCCTTCCACTGGGTTCTGTTCACGGCATTTGAAAACCAAGTTTCTTTTGCCTGGGGCCTGCTTAAACAGAAAAAAGGCAACCGACATTCTTGTACAGTATGGTTGCACTGACAACCAGGGTTTCATTTGGGCAGGGCAGCAAACAAAAACCCTACCCCCCTCCTCTTGGAAGGACCGGTGATTTCAACCGGCCTTCCTTCGCGAAAAGAAGAAGAAGAGAGGAAGGAAAAGCTTCTAGCATGTTGTCGCCCTCCCGACCAGTCTAGGGACGACCTTCCGCACGGCAAGAGTGTTCTTATTGTTCTGTGGGACTGATAGCATTGCCTGTTGGCTACGGGCCAGAATGGTATGGGTGCTTCAATCAGTATTAGTTTGGCGTGCGAAGTGTAAAGATGTCGGCCTGGGCGGACTTCCTGTCTGCGAGAGTTGTGGTTAAGTTTTTGTCTTAAGACTTGTCTGAACTGAAAACGTGTGTTGTACCATTCATCATTTTGCATCTATATATCCAGGATTATTTCAAGTGTAATAAGTGAGATTTCATCATGATGGAATTCCAAAGGACCTGAATTTGGACAGATTATCGTAATACAGGTATTTGACTATTGAGATAAAGAAATCGTATAGACCAACGAAATCTGTATTTATGGCTTAACTCATAATACAGAAATTCTTATACTATGTGGTGTGTTAAGAAAGCACTGAACGAATACTGAGCAATACATACTTTCTTTTATTCGTTCCATGTTTACTTTTTTCAGTGAGACATACCACTGTACAAAAGTTTTGGGCTTAAGTCTGTACTGCTTCTGAGAGGAATATTCTTCCTTGGATAAATTGGAGGAAGCGAAGTTTGGAGCGGAAGTCTTTGTATAGCAGTTTATTCGGACTTGCAATTTCCGTTGTATTGTGTCTTTTTATTGTTTCGGTTTCAGCGTTAAATTGTTTTATTAGACATTTTGTATTACCTTCAGGTTGTATAAAATACGGGGAAATTCTTGACGAGCTGAGTGTTTCCTTTCCAAGAAGGACTTCTTGTTTCATGGAATTAGTAAAGAGGTAATTTGATACTGGGCACTCCTTATTCCCGGGACCAGAGAAATTGGGCCCTTAAAAACATTACTTTTAATTGCAAATCTGACAATACTGTCGCCTCAGATTTGACGCCGTATGGCTTGGTAGAGTGGCGTTTCAGAAGTACATGCTTCATCCAAAATCGAAGAATGGTACGTTCTACCAGACTACACGGTGTCTCATTTCATAAGGCTCATTATTATAGTGACTGCCTGAATACAGTCTAACTGCCGCAATCTACATGGTATTGTGTTTAATCTTGTCTGCGCCAAATCGCAGTTTTGAAGTCGTATCTTATTTGATATTTCTAAACCGATATGGTCGAATAACACTTTCTTGTAAATAGAGGCCTAATAGAGACTTACTGACATGTTTATAAATAAATGAAACCTACGAAGTTGGGTCGCACCTGTAAGTCCATCACTTAGTCAAAAATTGGCCCCATTTATTTCCCGGAAGCGGAAAATGTATATTAACTTAGGTACGACCGAACACTAACTTGATCACATGTCTGCTGCGAAAATCGACTATTAGCTTCGTCATGGAACAACTTGGCTCCTACTGGACGGATTTTCATGACATTTGGTATTTTAGTATTTCTTGAAATGTGTCGAGAAATTCAAAGTTCGGTTAAAATCTGACAATAACGCGTACTAATGTACTAACTAACTCCATGGAGCAGAGTCCTTCTTGAGAAGCTAACAGGTCGTCAGCTAGTCAATAAATTTCCCACGTATTATGGAACCCGAAGGTTCATTACCGCATTCACAACAGTCCGCCACCTGTCCCTATCCTCAGCCATATCAATCCAGTCCACGTCCTCCCATCCCACTTCTTGAAGATCAATTTTAATATTATCCTCCCATCTACTCCTGGGTCTTCAAAGTGGTTCCCTTCCCTAAGGTCTCCCCACCAAAATCCTGTATGCACCTCTTCCCTCCCCATACGTTCTACATGCCCCGCCCATCTCATTCTTCTTGATTTGATCACCCGAATAATATTTGGTGATGAGTACAGATCATTAAGTTCCTCGTTATGTAGTCTTCTTCACTCCCCCGTTACCTCGTCCCTCTTAGGCCCAAATATCCTCCTCAACACCCTATTCTCGAACACCCTCAGCCTATGTTCCTCCCTTACTGTGAGAGGCCAAGTTTCACACCCATACAAAACAAGAAGCAAAAGGATAGTTCTGTATATCTTAATCTTTGTATTTTTGGATAGCAAACTGGAAGACAGAAGATCCTGCACCGAATGATAACAAGCATTCCCCGACTTCAATATGCTCTTAATTTCTTCCTGAACGGAATTCTCGATTCGTTAGGGATGTTCCCAAATATTTGAACTGTTAATGACATATGTACACTTATGATGATATCTCGCTGAATTCTTATTAGAATGAGAAACGTTTTAGACAAAAGTTAAGATTGGTCAGAGCACACTACCAATGGTTGCCAACCTGTAGACCGCGGCGGCCATGCGTGGTTACCACAAGGGCTCAGCTTCTTAGCCAGCCTTGCTACTCAAGCCAGCAGTTTGTGTTGTGTACCATGTCCGTTGCTATGAGCCAATTTGCGATGAACAAAATGCAACGCCATTTTCATCGTTTAGGCCCCCTGAGTTCGTAGTCTTTTACGTAATTATGTGTGTTCTGAACTGAGCTTAAATGTACAAATATTGTTTCTTATATCCTTTGTCCCATCACCGCAGCTTTATCGCATAGACAGCCGGGACATACCGCGGCAAGTTCCGTGTTGAGCGAAACGACAAGAGAGACACTCAGAATGGGGTTGTAGTTATGAAAGGATCATGGTTAGAGGTTAGAGGTTAGAGGTTAGAGGTCATTGGTGTATGTATTGCCTCATCGCATGGACTCATCAATTTACACGTGTAAACTGATGTGATATTCTTGTGTTCCTTTGTGATGGACCCCCTGAGGATAACTTGTCGAAACAATTTAATATATATATATATATGTATGTATGTATATTATGTAGTGCATTTTTGGTTGTTTTAAAGTCTGTGACAAGATGCACGGTGTATATAATATAAAGTTTTTAAAGTGGGGGTATTTTGGTAGTGGTTATTTTGCGAATTTATATTCTGGTGAGGTCTAGATGTTTATTTCTTTGAAACTTAATTTCATTATAATTTTGCACTGTAACCTGTGCGGTTTTCATTGTAGAACAATGTACATGGACGCTGTTGGCAAACTAATTAGGAATGTGGGAGTGTATGATTCTTTTGTATCGCATCTAACACTGAATAAGACGCGGGATTTCAGGCTTCAGCCGCCATGTCGTTGGGATCTGCGCTCTTCTGAGATATTACGCAGCGTAGAATGGTAATTCTATACAGACGTTTCGGGACAGCGTATCGGTCCCTTTTTCGAGGGTAAAAAAGTCCGACTTCTTGACCTTTGAAGATGGGACCGATAGGTTGCCCCGAAACGTCGATATATAATTACCACTTTACGCTGCATAATATCCCAGAAGAGCGCAGATCTCATTGAATAAGACATTTACGTTTGAAGTACTTTGTTAGGAGCTATGGTTTTCTCATTTAGGAATGCCGCAGTATTCAAATGCGTTATTTCTTTCGTCCAGTAAGACTTTGTGCAAACAGAGCTATACACTGTGTTCTTCTTGATTTATGTCATGACTTGCAGAATTTAGTGGAACCGAACGTAATTATTTTCGGCTGATAAGGACAAAAGTTAAGTTCTTGAACGAATTTGAGTGTAGACCAGCAGCTAACTAAATGTAGCACAGTACTTCCTGAGAAGCTGATCTTTCCTTAGCTAGTCAAGACGTTCCAAGCATTTTGTGGACCCTGAAAGTTCATTACTGTTCACAACAGCGCACTATATGTTCGTATACTGAGCCACATTAATCCACTCATCGCCCTCTCATTCTCTTTCTGCGACATCCATTTTAATGTTCTCTCCATCTACTCCTAGCTTTTGCAAGCGGTCTCCTTCCCTCAGGTTTCGCCCCACCAAAACCCTTCAGTATTTTCTTCCCTGTCATGCATGTTACAAGCCTGGTCCCATGTCACTGTTGTGATGAAACTAATATTTGATGAGGAGTAGAAATCATGAAATTCGTCATTATGCAGCCTTCTCCAGTTCCCTGTTACGTCGCCCTCATTGGGCCCAAATATCTTCGTCAACACGCTGTCGTTGATTATCTTCAGCTCATGTTCTTTCCTTAATGGGAGACACCAAGTTTCTTACCCGTATCAAATAAAATATAGACTCAAGTACCCATATAATCATAATGTTAAGTAATTTCGCAAATTAAACATTCGATCGGCAACATCCGATCGGCAACATCCCCATTATGCTCTCATTGGTTAACTTTGAGAAAAACGGATAACAACATGTTAAGTGAAGATGTTTCCGCTCCGCGGAGTTCTTGACTGTGAGTCGCCGTTAGCGTAGAGCTACTTCAGTTGATGGCCCTTGATGGTTGGAGTCGTGTCGCGTAGTGGCGTCAGTCACAGAGGTTATATGGCACGGGGAGATAAGCGAGTGCAGTGCGAGTCGAGATTCCAGTGGAAACGGACTGGACTGGGGAGATGACATGGAAACAGGCGCACAGCTGTAGACAGACCGCAGCTCAAACCGACAATTTCGTATACTAGTCGTACCCGTGCGAATAATTCGCACGTAGGAACAGTAAAACATTTAATCAACAAAAATTACAGCGTCTTAGTCTTAATAAACGGTAAAAATTGTACTTACTAATGCTTGATGCTGGGTAATTTCTTTCGGAGATCAACGGGCCATAAGAAACGTGTATATAAGAAAGAAAACGTTAAAAATGACAGTCTCGCTTCAACGATGGGCCAAGGGAAGTACATGAAATATGTGAACTTTCTTTGGCTTCTGCTTGAGGCAGCACCGTTAATACTAACCTTAGTGTTTTTTTTGTTAAAAACAAATTTTTATGAAGCGATTAATGAAAACAAAAGAGATCCCCATCGATGCCGAATGATAATCTTTCTAAAAAGTCCGATCGATAGTTCAGCAGATCATGATTTCGCAAACAAAGCTTACTGTATTAGCATGTATGATGCCTGTTTATTTTTCTGGATGGAATAATGTTCGAAACACAGCGGTTTAATAAATTTCGCTGCGTGTATACATGACTAGCTTTCATTTGATTTAGTTCTGGACGCTTCTAACGCAACGCCCTTGCATAAGCCAAAACGACTTGCTATGGAATATGACCCCGGCAATTTTGAAAACCGCTGTAGTGTTCAAACAAGATGGCTGCAGAACGATAGTTACAGTATGCAGTGTATTGATGCTCTGAATTGTAGCACAGTTGTTATTAACTCCATGGAGTAGAATTCTTGTTGAGAAACCAATAGTCCATCAGTTAATCATGAAATTCCCCGCCAATTTATGAAAATCGAAATGCTCATTACACTTCACAAGAGAACGCCACTTGTCTCCATCTTGAATCGCATGAATCCAGTACATGCCTTCTCATCTTAGTTCTTTAAGGTCCATTATATTACCCTTCCATCTACTCCTAGATCTTCCAAGCCCTCTTTTTTTTTTCAGGGTTTTCCCACCAAAACCCTGTGTGCATTTCTTTTCAATCTCACACCTACCCAATGGCACCTATCTTTTCCGCTGTGATATTTTTTATCCGAATAATGTTTGGCGAGGAGTACAAGTAATGAAGTTTCTCATTATGCAGTTTTCTCCAGTCTCCTGTTAATTTATATAAGGCGGGGTGCACAAGTCCTGTGCGCAAGATTGTCCGGGCGACAAAATTTTGTAAGGTGGCGCCTAATGTTGGTGGGTCGTGAGTATGGAACTTGCTTTGTCACCCTTCTGGCGACTGGAATTTTGAGGTGGCTCCTAGGGTTTTGGAGAATATGTGCTATATTTCGTCGTAAAACGTCTAGAGGAAGGGGGACAAAAGTACCTCGAATCTGTTCCGTTTGGTCAAATTATCTTTGTTTTGATAATAATGATAATAATAATAATAATATTATTATTATTATTATTATTAGTAGTAGTAGTAGTAGTAGTAGTAGTATCTGACAGCCGAGATAGCTCAGTCGGTATTGCGACTGGGCTACGGGCTGGACGCACGAGGAATCTGGTTCAATTTCCGTCAGTAGCGAAAGACTTTTCTGTTTATCTCAACGTTCTGGCCGGCTCTGTAGTCCACCCAGTATCCCATTGAATGGGCACTGGTGGCTCTCTTGTGGGGGTAAAGCGGCCTGACAACTTGCGTTCATCTAGTGCCGAGGTTAAGAATGAGTGGAGCTATAGCTCCACGATTTTATGTCCCTTCATAGCGTGCACAGGAACTTTTTCTTTACTTATTATTATTATTATTATTATTATTATTATTATTGCGCTTTTAAGCAAGCACTATAATAAATGAGAATTCTGTTATTATTATTAAACCAAGGAGGAATGGGATGGGACATGTGTAACGCAGAAATGCTTATAGAACTGGTCTTACATTTCCAATTATACATTTCAGGCGTTCTATATCTTTCGCACTGCATGTATATACTATTCTAGCTTTTAAGGGTTGAGATTTCAATCCTGAAATACAGTTGTAGAATGTACCTCTTTTGTATTACTGTAATTAGGCCTGATGATGGAGAATTATTTTAGGCTTTATTTTAGTCTGACCTATGTCTACCTACTTATTTTAGGTGTAGAGGGTTATTGTTACACCTGATCACACTCAATGACACACACGCGCGCGCGCGGTACGGCTACCCTGGACGAGTGATCATCCCGAAGCAGAGACCTCTACCTGACAACACACAACACTCACAAGAGACAGACATCCATGCCCCCGGCGGGATTCGAACCCGCAATCCCAGCAAGCGAGCGGCCGCAGACCCACGCCTTAGACAGCGCGGCCACTGGGATCGGCATACTCGTGAAGAACATCCTGGTCTTTCTCAGGCCATTTTTCGCAAACAGAACGTTATTCGTAGTTTCATTCATGTTATGCCCGTGACACACTCAGAATATTAACACCAAGCTTACACAGTCATTATGGTACTTTGTTGTGAACTGACCAGCGGGTTACGACGGGTTTGCATGTGTAAGTAATGTGGTGACGGAGTTGCGAATTTACTGAGGGAAGGAACTTTGGTAATTAGGTTGTCGGCGTCCGGAAAAGGACCCAGACCCGATTTTCGTAGCTGCAGCCTGCTAGAAATAGGTGGGGGTAATATCTTACACAATTAGCATTTGGTATCTGTATACCGTTCATTAAATGCCAAAATAATATAAATTTTTAGAACGTCTCGCGATATACGATTTGGCACTCTTCGAAGCTGAAGTCAGTAACTGCTTAATTAAGTTTCACTCCATGAGGATATACAGTGAAAGTACAGTTAAACGCGTTCATAATCTCGAAACAAAGTGGTGGGGAGTAGTTAGCTTCACGTCTCGACCACATTATAGCAGGATTACATACACAAAGTCCCCGTCATTTGCATGACAACCTTCAGCGCGGGACTCATAAAACTTACGGCCCTCCTACATCAGTCACATGACTACAGCTGCTACGTAAGCAGACCAATACTGGCACCTCCACCTCTCTGACTGCAGAAACACACTGATCTACGCGCACACGACTTCGCGCACTCTCCCGTCTTGTGACATCAGCCTAGGCTTTCTAACGTTTCCTGCGCCTGAGGCTTTGAGACCGTGTGGAATTAATCCAGCTATATCCCCAGAACAATACCCCTGGTTCCATCATCAGATCGTAATTCTAAAATCGCCACCATACTCGTATTATCCAGATGTGCCCTCGCGAACTGTAGGTGAGGCAAGATTGTTAGGAATTACCAGTTTATATTCTCTTGAACTTTGTAGCACCGTGATAACTCAGTCCTGCATTGACATTTAAAGTTCTGCTTTCTGCCCACACAGTTTATTTATGGGTTTCGTAATATTCGTATAATAAACAGGAATATTTCCGTACACAACATAAACTGGTTGGCCTTTGAATATAGAAGGACTATATTTCCTTTGAGGTAGGGAATGACTTTTATTGCCTGGCTGTTACCAGTTACTTGTATGGGGAAGGGCGTACTAATCTGAATGCAATTCAAATATATACCAATTTAAAAAATACCTTAGGGTTAATGGATCCATTAAGAGGACGTGATGGTGGTTATAGATTAAGTAAAATCAAGGTCATAAAAATGAATGTAAAAACGACATACAACTATAATTTTAGTTACTTTAGTATATTGGTCATATTCGATTTTAAGCTCTTTCCCGGGGAAAAGCGGCCGGGGCGTGGCGTTTACCACCCACCAACATCTAGCGCCGAGGTTAAAGAAAGAGTAGAGCTATGCCTCTACTCCTCCTCTGGGGCTTCCTGGACTGTCATATTTTTAGATATTATGATTAGTATACGTCATATTTTGTGTACCGGTTGTTAGATATGATAAGTGGTCATAAATATTGTACCATTGTTATTATTAGTTGTAACCTGAAAGGTCATACATGTTGACTGACTGGATGAAAGTTCTGATCATACGTATCTCAGACAGGCCTCACTCTGGGGTCAAGACGGCCGCATATGACTGTGTATAATTTGTAATAGTATGTTGTATGTGCATGCCTCATGAGGTATAGTGCAGTGCTGCTCTTAGTGATAAGTATCAATTACGTCAACGATGACATGATGCATTTGCATAATCAGTCTTGCCAATATTATGATATTGATAATAATACTGATTGTTTAAGGATAATTTGATGAGATAAAGTATTGATGAGAAGTGGTATGATGGTTATCGAAATATTCTCGATGTAGTCGATAAATATCGACCTATAAAACAGGGGTACGCAGGTCCCCAGGACCGGGTCGCCTTGGCGGCTCAATTTTTTTTACGGTGGCCCTTATATTTTGTATTCTGAATATGGAACTTAATTCGTGTTAACCCCTGATGTAAAGGCAGCAGTTAGCGTGTTGTCAGTCTTGCATCAGCTGCACTTCTGTTTATGTGAAGCACAGATGAAAAAGGCAAAAGGGATCTTCATAGAAATGTAGGAAGATTAAAAATACATTGATGAAGACTCAGATCTGTGTATTTAATACTGATGTGAAGTCGGTACTGCTGTACGAGTGCGAAACATGGAAAGTGACTACCCAAATAATAAATAAATTACAAACGTTTGTTAATCAATGTTTGCGAAGAATAATGGGCATAAGATGGCTAAGATAATAAGTAATACTGATCTATGGGAAGCTACTGAAGAGAAACCTATAATATTACGAATTGGAATGAGAAAATGGCGATGGATCGGTCATACTCTGAGGAAGGGTGGTCCAATCCACTGAAAAACAAACATTGGATTGGAATCCGCATGGAGCCAGAAGTGTAGGAAGACTGAAGCAAACCTGGAAAAGGGCCGTTTTGGAGGAAGGCGGAAAATGCGGTAAAACATGGAGCGAGGTTAAGAGGTTAGCGGGCAAGAGTCAGATGGAGATGCTACAGAAATGCCATGGAACGAAAGGATATACTACTACTACTACTACTACTACTACTACTACTACTACTACTACTACTACTACTACTAACTTGACGTGATTGGATGACGTGGCAGTCGTCTAATACCTCGTTCTGCAAACAAAAAAAACGGACGGTGTGCAAAAGTTGTTTGTACGGAAATCTGAACTGTTGAAACTCCGCCAAATAATGCAACTGTTATATAAATGGGCTATACTGCATGAAGAGTCTATCTAAACTTTAAACATAACGAATAGAGTCCACGCTGATATATTTAATCTCGTTGTTGGAAGTTGTGACTGTACAAATGCAGATAGCAGCACTGTGCTATACCTGCAACACACTATTACAGATTATCACGAATGTCGCCAGCATTTATCATCCTGCAAACCGTTCTGTAAGCATTAACAGTATTTGTGTAAAATAATTGGTATGGCAGTACCTTGCATTGTTACAGTATATTTACAAAATTATGAGCTTTGTATATTGTTAATCACTACGTGTGGCATAACCGCAAAATCATTTGTAGTAGTAGTAGTAGTAGTAGTAGTAGTAGTAGTAGTAGTAGTAGTAGTAGTAGTAGTAGTAGTAGTAGTAGTAATCCAATACGTGGCACTTTTTTGTACCGTATGCAATTATTTTCTTAGGTATATGACTTCTTCGATTTTATATTAGACATAAAATTCTACGTAAGAATTAATAATAATAATAATAAATAATTTGCATTGAAGTTTAGCTACACTATTTAGTTAACCCGATGACGTGAAAGTCCGGCTTCGATCCCAGAGCATTCCATGTAGGCTCCATGTAATCCTTTTAATTGAAATGTCTTTAAATGAAACGCTGAAAAACAGTTACATTTTTTCACACCAATAAAGGTGGGATTGATCCCCGAAAAACCAAACTCAGTTGATTTTAATTTCGGAGATGTGTCGTTTTTAACTGCAGCTTAAAAATTCTCACTTTATATGGTATTGTAGTCATCAGTATATTCCATTAACCCATTAAGACCCGATTGATACTTTATGTACCACACAGTGTATTTATGTGTTTTGTATGGATCTGTGAACAAACAGTGATTATTTCACTGTACAGCATTAACTGACTGGTTTGTATAACTGAGACGGAGTGTGTTTACTGCGCGGTACGGACTGCATTTATGTGTTTTGTGTGGATCTCAGAACAAACAGCGATTATTTCACTGTACAGCATTAACTGACTGGTTTGTATAACTGAGACGGAGTGTGTTTACTGCGCGGTACGGACTGCATTTATGTGTTTTGTGTGGATCTCAGAACAAACAGCGATTATTTCACTGTACAGCATTAACTGACTGGTTTGTATAACTGAGACGGAGTGTGTTTACTGCGCGGTACGGACTGCATTTATGTGTTTTGTGTGGATCTCAGAACAAACAGCGATTATTTCACTGTACAGCATTAACTGACTGGTTTGTATAACTGAGACGGAGTGTGTTTACTGCGCGGTACGGACTGTATTTATGTGTTTTGTGTGGATCTCAGAACAAACAGCGATTATTTCACTGTACAGCATTAACTGACTGGTTTGTATAACTGAGACGGAGTGTGTTTACTGCGCGGTACGGACTGTATTTATGTGTTTTGTGTGGATCTCAGAACAAACAGCGATTATTTCACTGTACAGCATTAACTGACTGGTTTGTATAACTGAGACGGAGTGTGTTTACTGCGCGGTACGGACTGCATTTATGTGTTTTGTGTGGATCTCAGAACAAACAGCGATTATTTCACTGTACAACATTAACTGACTGGTTTGTATAACTGAGACGGAGTGTGTTTACTGCGCGGTACGGACTGCATTTATGTGTTTTGTGTGGATCTCAGAACAAACAGCGATTATTTCACTGTACAGCATTAACTGACTGGTTTGTATAACTGAGACGGAGTGTGTTTACTGCGCGGTACGGACTGTATTTATGTGTTTTGTATGGATCTGTGAACAAACAGTGATTATTTCACTGTACAGCATTAACTGATTGGTTTGTGTAACCGAAATGTATGTTTACTGAATGTACGAACTGAATCTTTTAAACATATTTCAGTCTATATTCCGTCTTTAAAGCGTTGATGGATTTATTAGAAAAAAATATTTATTTAAGAATCTATATTTGAATTGCATATGGTGTAATGCAGATATTTCCCACGCTAGCGAGTAGCTTATCGGCTGTGTATGAATCATTTCCTGTAGTTTGATGGACGCGAGTTCCGATACATATCTTATTCACACGTCTAAAAGACTGTAGAACTTCCCAGATTCGTAATCTGCACTTTTCAGAGGCTAATATTTGTTCGTGGATATGAATTACAGTGTAACGCAGATAGTGCTTATTGTAAGGAAGAAATTACAATATGTGGAAGCAAATTTAGAATCCGGTTTTCCCGTGTTCAGATTTCGAAATCAACAATACGTCGGCTGGTGAACAAATTGTGAACATGTTGTTTGTTAAAGAAGCAACATGGAACACTGCTTGTTCTTAAAAATTATACTATACTGGAGCTTATGAGCATATCCACGGAAATTTATGTTGCGAGTGTACGGTTTTGTAACTGCTTTTGTGATGCAGTGTATAATAGTGAGGTCGATTTTCTGTATATATATATTACTGATGACATTATTTAAACGACTGCATTACATAAACAATCAAAGTAACAAATACTTGTCAGTAGATAACCCAGACTAATACACGAGGTGCCATTACATGACATTATATATGGAGTATGGTGTGCTGTTAGTGCGACAAGAATAATCGTACCCACCTTCCTTGCGGATGCAACAAATTCAGAAAGACAGTGGACAAATTGTCGCACCTGTTTTAAATTCCAAGTGTTTAGGTGAACTAATACAGGTTCTTTCTGCAAGACGGTGTAAGTGCCCGTTCAGCCAGTAATTCAGACACCGCCGTACGTAACATCTGTGGCGACCGAACACTTAATTAGTCGCCATTTGTGACCTGCTAGTTCACTTGATCCGACTACATAAGACCATCTTCTGTGTTCATATATCGAAGACAACTTTTATTAAAAGACAGACGGTGACCTTAAATAAATTGTCTGGCCTGCAGTAATGGAAATTTGTCGATAAGAACTTTATAAACGATTTTAAAATATATTCAGCAGGTGTCAAGCACATCTGAAAGTTATAGGTCATTACCTACACCTGCTTTGACTCGCGGTAAGTTATATAATGCAGGTTATTAATGTAGATCATATGACTCGGTCCTGCGTTAAGTGATGCACTCATTATTCATGTGGCACAATATCGACCTTTTGATTATTTGAGACATATGTCAAAACGTGGTGGTATATTTAACCTATGTAATAACAGTATATTGACATGTTAAACGCCGTCTTGTACACGTGGAAGAAAACAAGACTTCGTGTTTTGCTGGGAACGTAACGAAATTCGTAACGTATTTCAGATGTCTATTCACTGTATACTCCATGAAAGCACATAGGATGAGTGCAGGTATAGCTCCACTAATTCTTAATCCCAGCACTGGATTAGGCCAATGGTGAGCCTCACGCCACGGCCGTTTTGAGCCCCAGAGTAAGGTTGTCACGTATATGAGGCTGGGTGGGCTCCAGATACGATCTGCACATTTTGGAGAAGAGAAAATCTTATCTCCTTGCCGGGATTCCAACCCTAGACCGTCCAGACCGTAGCTTATACCGACTGAGCTATCCCGGATACTAGACATCAGTAAAGACTATATTTGTCTTCCTTTATTTTTATATCATGGGCCGGGATAGCTCAGTCGGTATAGCGACTCGCTACGGGCTGGACGGTCCGGGGATCGAATCCCGTTGGGGGGCGAGATTTTTCGCAGCTGTCCAGACCGGCCCTGGGGCCCACCCAGCCTCCTATACAATTGGTACCGGGTCTCTTTCCCGGGGGTAAAGCGGTCGGGGCGTGGAGTTGACCACCCACCCTCATCTAGCGCCGAGGTTAAAGAAAGAGTAGAGCTATACCTCTACTCCCCCTCTGGGCCTTCATGGCCTGTTATAGGGTGACCTTTACCTTACCTTTTAATTTTATACCGTTATTATACGATGAGTTGCTTCTGAGAAAATCGAGAAAGATTTGCTTTAAGTTTGTGGAACGTATATTGGGATTTATGGAGGTGAAAGGCAAAGATTGCCTTGTTTAGCACCACGTGGTGAACACAGCTACACGCGTTCTTAACCACTGCCCCATAACCTGCTGATACTAACATCTAGTTAAACATCAACTGTAGGGGGGGGGGGTAAAAGTAAAAAAAATGCACCCTATAACCGAGCTATGGGTTAAGAGGGGGAGGAGAGGTATTGCTCTGTATTTCTTTTCGGCGCTAGCTGGGGGTTGGGTGGTTAACTCCACGCCTCGGCCGTTTTACCCCCGGGAAAGAGACCCGGTACCCATTATACAGGAGACTGGGTGGGCCCCAGGGCCGACCTGGACGGTTAGCAGAAATTCTTGTCCCTACCGGGATTCGATCAACGGACCGTCCAGCCCGTAGCGAGTTGCTATAACGACTGAGGTATCGCGGCTTACTCAGCGGCGCAGCCAGAGATGAAAAACTGTCCTGTCGCTGGTTACAAGGAGGTAAGACGGTCTGTCTGGTTGGCCGACTGGATCGTGGGCACTTGCACAGGGCAGGAGGATTAATTCGGAAATAATTCTATTCGTCCACCGCGAAATTAAATTCCGTCATAATTTCTGCGGTTTACAGACTTCTGTCGTTATCTGTGGGCACACAAGTAATGATACAAATAATTATCCGACAGACAACAGTTTGATATTGTGGAAAGTTTTTGCAAAAGTCAGAAATAAGACACATGGAAACATATTGGTTGAAGGCGCAGAAAATATCTGTAAGGTACAAACAGCATCGCGTAGAGGGGCTACAGGTATGTAAAGGCAACGTTAGCCCTGTCTACGTCACGAAGGAGAGTAGTGAAGTTGAGGTATAGCTCCACTCATTCATCGCCTCTGCATTGGATTCAGTTGAGTGGTCAGTTTTACCACTGGGTTAAGAGCCAGCTGTAACAATTGAATAAGAGGCTGAATGGGCCCCAGAGGGTGTCTGGATAGTTTAGGAAACAGATAAGATTCTTATTCTTGCCGGGAATCGAACTACGATTCCTCGGACGTCCAGGCCGCAATCTAGTTAGTGTACTGACTGAACGTAGTTTAATTTTTAGGGAGACGGAGCTATTGTAATTATTCTTGTTCAGGGCTTGTAAACTGCATGTCGCAGTGGGGAATGCTATGAAGATGGAAAGTCCGTGATCGCAGGGAATTAAACTAGTATTCGGGGTTAACTGAAGTCTGATCAAATTTACGTTAGTTTGTGAAAGTATAATGAAAATCGAGTTTCTGTGTTTACGTTCAAAGCATAGGAGCTGCTAACGATATTATTTTGGCCGTGCAGACATGGCAAAGTCCCTCAGTTCTGCCTTTAACTTGCAATTGTGCTTTTAATCGTGTGACGTTTGTAAGATTGCAGGTTAATAGGTTACGTGGAAGCAAATTGGGGCACTTGAATGAAGGACTTTCTCTTCTCTGTGGTGCAACAGCCTAATTCGGGTCTAGGCCCACTCATTTTTGAGGTTTCTAGATCACACACACACTCGGTAGGATTCCTCTGAACGAGTGATCAGCTCGTCGCAGAGGCCGCTACATACACAACACACAACAAACACAAGAGACGAACATCCATGCCCTCAGCGGGATTCGAACCCGCGATCCCAGCAATCAAGCGGCCGCAGACCTACGGCTTAGACCGCGCGGCCACCGGGATCGGCTGAAACAGACTTTCAGTTGAGACTTTTAGTTTGTTACATTTATTCTTGATTTAGGTAAATATTGATTGCATTGCGGAATTCAGTTCATTGTGAACTGGCCTTTTATTATCTTGATTCCGCTTCCTTGATCCGTGTTTACATGCCGTTTGTGGATATTACGAATAGAATATTGGTGGAGGTGAGTGGCCACAAGCTCCGGCCACTTTACTCCAGTTTCCTTCCCCGGTTGATCGAAGAGTCGGTCTGGATGTGGTCCCCGTGCGTGGAAAATATAACCCGAGTTATGTCGGAACTAGTCAAACCGCAGTTAACGACGGAAAGAAAATTACGGAAATTTTAGACCGCGTCCAGACTTGAGCGATCTGACGTAACGTTTGCTGTTTGCTTATAAAGAAGGACTCTGCCCCGTGGACTTAGTGGTTCATGTGTGGCCCACTGCGTCGTCATTGGCCCTAAAAGAACAGACGGAGTCGTATTGCTCATTAGAGCAGTTGTTCTGAGCCTGTTACGTCTGAGGCCGCGTCCAGACTTGAGCAATCTCAACGTAACAGCGTAACGTTCTGCTCGACCCGAGGTGTAGGTTCGGACAATACGGCGCGCATTCCGGCGAACGGGCTGCGCGCTGTGATCCACCAGTTGTTCGCTGCTGTGGTGGGAAGATGCTTGTGTAATTTGTTATAATATTTGGGACGGTTCCGATCCCACAGAACAGACATTTTTTCGTATAACTCAATAAAGCCCAAAGTATTGTCTTCCGTCCACTCCATTATAGCTCCGCACACTGACTGTGAAACAGAACAGTGTACAAGTGCCATTGTAGCTCCGCACACTGACTGTGAAACAGAACAGTGTACAAGTGCCATTGTAGCTGCCACACTGACTGTCAAACAGAACAGTGTACAAGTGCCATTGTAGCTGCCACACTGACTGTCAAACAGAACAGTGTACAAGTGCCATTGTAGCTGCCACACTGACTGTCAAACAGAACAGTGTACAAGTGCCATTGTAGCTGCCACACTGACTGTCAAACAGAACAGTGTACAAGTGCCATTGTAGCTCCGCACACTGACTGTGAAACAGAACAGTGTACAAGTGCCAGTATCAGCTCGACGCGAAGATCGCAGCGAGCACAGACACACGTCCGAACTTACTGTAGCGGCGTAACGTGACATCCTTTGATGCGCGCTGGAAAACCGACAGCAGGGTGGATCAGCCCGCGCAGCGAACCGAACAGAGCGAACGTTACAGCAACATCGTCCAGACCTGCGAATGTCTGTTACATTACGCTGTTACGTTGCGACAGAATGCTGAAGTCTGGACCCGGCCTTATGTTATTCTTACTGTGCACATTCTTATAATTATAACATTAATCAACTTATGCGCTTAATAAAATACATTCAAAAGTAAGGGCCGTGCCATGGCTCAGGCGGTTAGTCGCCGGCCTCTCACCTCGGAGGCCCGGGTTCGATCCCGGGTCAGTCCATTTGGGATTTGTGGTGCACAAAGTGGCACAGGGACAGTGTTCCCCCCCCCCCCCCCCAGTACTTTGGTTTTCCCCTGTCAATTTCTTTCCACCTGTGCTCCATTACAGGGAAAACCGGAAAAACTAATCATATTCGTCACAGTGTTGCACAATAAGCCTCAAGGCTGCGGTTCGTCCGTAGCATCTGCTGCGGGGCCCTTTACCACAAAAAAGTATAAAACTCCTACATGTTTCGGCATCGAGGTTTCATCATGAAGGAGTTATCTAAACAAAGGAATACAAGACCAGCACGCTTATTGTGTCGCCTTCATAAAAATGATTTAAACAATTAAAATATTAAATTTCTAAAATGCGCAAGGTTAAGAATCATAAACTCACAATATTGTAAATTTATTTTTTTTTATGTCAGATGTTCCAGGCAGAAGATTTTCATTCAGTGTACCAGTATACCACTCCACTCACCAGCAGGGCGAGGTCTCTTCTGGTCATAATAGACAGAAGACGTTTGTATGCATGCTTCATACAGAGCTGAAACAACTGGAAACTTCTGCCTCGAATATCTCACTTTAAAAAAATTAAATTTACAATATTATGACTTTATGATTGTTAACCGTGTGCGTTTTGGAATTTTAATATTTTAACTGTTTTGATCACTGTAATGAAGGCGACACAATTCCTACATAAGCTTGCTGGCCTTTGTATTCATTTGTTCTAATAACTCGCTGATCATGGCACCCCGGTGCCGAAACATGTAGGAGCTTTATACTTAATTTTGAATGTATTTTATTAAGTGTATAAGTTGGTTAATGTATTAATAATAGTAATAATAACAATAACAATAATAGTTCACCTGTGTACACGTCGTAACATATCTGAAGACATTCCTGCACATTGCAAACAAACTTTAACTTTCAAGATAGCTGCTTGTAGCTTTGCTTGTCTTTGTTCTGTTTTTTAGGTACAATCTGCCGCCCAATTTCTGGTGAGCGACGCATGGATCGTGATCTACATTTTTGATGTCGTCAGTTCAACTGTGTTCTATGCTGAGTTGACTGCAGTTCTGTGTATTTTGGATCTTCTGCGGCACCAAGCAGGTTTGTTAATAGCAGGCGCTGATTGACTCAATTAGGAGGAATGGTGACAGGAAATAGTGATTTTGTCAGCATATTCATTATCATGCTGCGTTAGAGACAGACTGTACGCTGTGTGGTGATCAGGTAGGTACAACTAGGTACTACTAAGTACAACTAGGTAGTACTAGGTAGTACTTGGTACTACTAGGTAATACTAGGTGCTACTAGGTACTACTAGGTACTACTAGGTGCTAATAGGTACAACTAGGTAGTACTAGGTAATACTAGGTACAACTAGGTAGTACTAGGTACTACTAGGTAGTACTAGGTGCTACTAGGTACAACTAGGTAATACTAGGTACTACTAGATAGTACTAGGTACAACTAGGTAGTACTAGGTACAACTAGGTACTACTAAGTAATACTAGGTACTACTGGGTAGTACTAGGTGCTACTAGGTACAACTAGGTACTACTAGGTACAACTAGGTAGGTCTCAAGACACTTTAGGAAATTTCAGGCACCTATTTTAAGAAGTAGGATGGAAATTGAAAATGTATTATTTGTAGCTCTTGGAAGTATATGTATTATGATTGTTGGATGTATATTTTAGGTCATTGTTATAAAATGCCTTGCTTTCGCCGACTTTTTTTTGTGGTTGTGGTGTTGGCGGCGAAGGGCCTCGCAGCAGAAGCTACGGACGCACCGCAGCCTTAAGGCTTATTGTGCAACCCTTTGATGAAGATGATTTATTTTTTCCTTTTTTCCAAGTAATGGAGCACCGGTGGAATGAAATTGACAGGGGAAAACCGAAGTACTCGGGGGGAAAAACCTGTCTCACTGCCACTTTGTCCACCACAACTCCCATATGGATTGGCCCGGGATCGAACCCGGGCCTCCGCGGTGAGAGGCCGGCGACTAACCGCCTGAGCCATGACACGCCTTTTCGCCGACATTAGTCTTGTTCCATAGTTATCATATTGTTACTTCCATTCGGCTGTACAGCATCAGAGCTGTCTACGTTTAATGTAACATTCTTCTGTTCATATTTCCGTTCGTCCTCTTTTATAGTTGGTAGTCGAACATTTACTGTGTAATGAGTGAAGGTGTAATTGTGGTACTTACAAGTTATTACCAGCAAATAACAATAAGGAAAGAAAATCGATAAACCTATTTGAGCTTCCATGTGAAATACGTTTCATACTGGACAGACACGAATGATAAGAAAAATTCTCTGTTACACAATTGCGCACATAATTGGTCGCTTCCCCCCCCCCCGTAAATCGATAATCGGGCTTCCTTGTAATTGTTAGCGAAGTCACTCTCAGATCTCATTGCAGCGATCCAGAATGTCTCCTTCTGTCGGAAGAACGGAATCCAGTCCGATGGGAGCCACAGCTTGTATTATTGTGTGCGTTTAGGGGCCCCCCCGACCCACGGTACCTCAAACCCCGCATCACGGGGTCTGCGAGGGCCTTGCCTACGCCAGTGCTCTAAATGTTAACTTGTCCCTGTCCTCGCCATGAAGGCATATAGGAGGAGTACAAGTATTGCTCCATTCATTCACAGCATCGACACTACAAGGAGTTGAGTGAGAAACTTCACGCCCCGATCGCTTTACCGTATGGTAAAGGCCGGGTAGGCCCCTGAACCGATCTGGGATATTTAAAATTCTCTACTATTTAAGGTCCCCAAGATCAGCTTGGCAGGAGCTCAGGTAGAACCACCATAAAATAATGTTAATAACTCGATTTGATTTCGACATTGGTGCTGCTACAAAGAAAAGCACTGTCGAGTTTAACTGGACTTTGGAACGATAAGGTTAAATGATGGTATTAAATTGGGTTAACCGCCCGAGCGATTTCAACCACAGGAAGCGAAGAAGTGATTATATTTTTATGACTGCTGTAGGATTCATTTAGTGTTATGTCCGTAGCGTGTACCTCACAGCATTATGTCGTACAGTTGCACAATTTCCCGAAGTCATCTCCTAGAACACTGTAATAATTGATCTCCCAGCTGCATGCTAAGCCGTTTTGGAGGTCGTTCTAAAGCTTTTGTCTGGTGCGGATTATCTCAGTATGAAGCTGGCAAAATTGCGCGCTCACACATGCAAATCTGCGAAGGCTTAGGAGGAAAATGTACATGAACAAGACCAATATGTGGTATCGCATTATCAAGATAATGGATAACCTCGGTTGAGAGGCAGAGACTGTTTTTTAGGCGCGTTCGCAAAATTGCGAAAAGGGACTATTAGCTTCGTCATGTCTGTCTGTCCGCATGAAAAACCCGTCCCCCACTGGACGGACTTTAGTTAAATTTGATATCGAGTATTTTTTTTTCTTCGAAAATCTGTCGAGAAAATTTCAGTTTCGTTAAAACTGACAACAATAACAGGTACTTTACATGAAGACCTGGCCTGTGTACATTTAAAATAATATCTCGCCTTCTGCTTAGAATGAGAAATGTTTCAGACAAAAGTTGTAGAGAAAATTAAAACACACATTTTGTGTCCAATAACTTTCTTTCCGAAAATCGTGCCGTTTATGAGATAATGTGGAAAAATATGGTACAGCCAGACAGGCCACAGATGACAATATAATACGGCGCATGCGCTTTGCATGCCGGATAACTAAGGCTACAGACACACACTCAGAATATGTAATACGTATTGTTTTCCACGGCAACAGTGGTTACGTGAACGCGCCTCAAATGTTACGTCTACAGATACATTTTCCTGTCTTGCTTGTAGGTTAGTTCGCTTAGTTACGAAAAGCGCACATAGCTTCTTTATATCCGTCCGTCTGTCCGCATGTATCAGCGCGGTTCCCACTGGACGGATTTCCGTGAAATTTCATATTGGGGACTTTCATGAAAATCTGTCTAGAAAACAAAATTTTGTTAAAATCGTTCAAAAATGTTGGTCACTTTACATGAAGACCTAAGTGAGTTTTATTGTTGCCGGCGACATTAAATCGCCATAAAGCACTGTCTTCGAGTGCAATGTTATCAGGCTGTTAGGGTAGCCGAGGAGTTATAAACAGTATGCGAACGCGCCATAATGTTCATTTATACGTGTGTAAATAATGTACGAGGCGTCTTGACAGTCGCATAACAAAATGTGTTCCATTCGAACGTATGGGTCTGACGAAACATGATGGAATTAATTGTGTTTTAGTATTCCAAAATTTCACGATGGTGTCATTGGGATTTTTCATTGACATAATACTTCCGGCCGCACTATGGCCCTGGGGTCGACTCAGCCTCTAACAGAAATGAGTACCAGTAATATTTCCGGGGGTAAAAGCGACCGGTGCGTAAGGCTAACAACCTTACCACCTTCATGTGCCGATTGTCTTGAAATCTGGGAGCCTCAACCTCCTGGAACCCTCACGGCTTGTCCAGGCCTGTAATGGGATTGCTTTACCTTTAGCATTCCTAAATTTACTTTGCTCAAGCACGAAGCGATTTTTATGTCCAAAGAGAAAAAAACGAATAACGTTAGGGATTTTTTTGGCTTCAAACTACACTGCACATTTCCACTCTCTTTTTATCAATGTTTCTTAGTTCTGGAGATCACAGACAGAAACTAAATAGAACCCAGTTTATATTATGGCTTTATTTATCGGAAAGGTTATTCGCTTTCGACAACGTGGAATGGCAACTAACGTGCAAATATATGTGATACAATGAAACCTCTCTTAAACGGACCTGGACGTAACGTAAACCTGTCTTTAGCGGAAAACTTTTATACAGTCCCAAGGATCTGGATTCCTCACGGTCCAAACTGCAAGCACCTGTGTGAAACTCAACTTGCCTACAACGGAAAAAAATTTCGGTCCCTTGCAGTTCCATTATAGGCAGGTTTAACTGTATGTGTTATAAATTGTGTAATAAAATACAAGAGTTTAATAGCAAGTAGCGGGCTGATCACTCGTCCAGAGGAGTTCTGTGATCGTGAAGCCTCGGTGAGGAGGAGGCCCTGGCCAACTATGTGCTGTTGCGCCATTGGAAAAAGAAAATACAAGTAGGACTAATCTTATTTATATTTATTTTCTGCCAGTGTACGTTTATTTCATACTGTGCTTCCTGTACTTTGTGAAGGCGAGTAAGTACAAGAAGTGCTGAAATGTAAAGAATAATCAATTGAGCAACATTCAAGTGAATTTTAAAGTGCTTACTGTTCAGTAAGAGTGTACACCTCACCAGTGTTATCCAGAGATACATAAAACAAATCTGCCTGAAAAGTGCTCTGGTAATGTCATTTCTCAAGAGAATGCAGTTGACCTTGACTGCATGGGTAGAGTCCCTTAACACTCTTGACGACAGTTGGGGGAAAACATATAGATAATGTCAAACACATGAGTCTCTTTATCACTGAATGACCTTTCCACTGGTCGCTGTTTGTTAAGTGTTTCGATTGTCCCAAGTCTAAAGTCAAATTTATGCACAGCTCTAACCACACAGAACGCTATAAAAAAATAACTGTATTATCTCACGGACATAACGCGACTTCGCTTCGGCCCAATATATTTTTAATTGAAATACATCGGTTACTGGTCACAATTAAATGACGGTCGGCTTTCCCCAGTGCAAACCACTGCCAAGGTCAACTGCAAACTCCACAGTCACTATCTGTACCTTTGATTTCCGTTACAGGTTCGCTTTACTGCTTCATAATGTCTGGGGATTCATCACAGTGTATAGTCTGTGTACACTGCAGCATGAAAGCAAGCTAGGTCTTGTGTATGTTTTAAGGTTTCCTTTACAGCAGTAAGGACAGTCCTACAGTGCTGGCCGTGAAGAGTCCGTGACTTGTGGCAATATTGTCACTATCTAGACACTAATATTGCACTTGTCCCGGCCTATCCAAGGTTACAGCCTACACGCCATCAGCATTAGCGGCTCCTGGTTCAAGTAAAGATGTCTTCGTTATTGTAATGTAGGCTGTGCTTCAAACAGTCCAGACAGTCTCCGACTTAAGCTATTTCAGACTTCAATAATTATAAAAAAAGTTAAAAAATAGAAATAATTACTTTTTGAAACGCGCGCCGAATTGTGCCTTGCGAGAATGAAAGCGTAATGAGAGGAAGATGGCGGAAGAGTACTGCTGGGCGATAACACATGCGGCGAGGCGGTCGTGCTGCTGCCGATCTGGTTCGAGTGTGTTGGGAGTTTGTATTTAAACTCGAATCCCTTGTGTATGTACAGATGTACCTGTCTATTTGCGGACTCAAATCCGACGTGCGCGGGACATTTCGGAGCGTAATGATTGCGGAAGTCGGAGAGTATGTGTGCCTTTTATCAGACATTACTATTGTGGTTTCCAGACTGCCCCGTGGAAACTTGGGGGTTCCGCGGGCGACTTTTAGGGGTTCGCCAAGCACATTTCCCTTCCTAATGAAATTGGGGAATGTAGTTTTGATACTTTTGAAATATAATTGTTTCCCCCCCCCCCCCCCCCCCCATATTTGTGCATATTTGTATCTAGGTTTATTTTCAATGTGGATCACCGCTAATAAAAGTTTATTTTCTCATAAGTGTGCCTAAATCTTTTTTTCATTAAAAGTATTTTTTAAAAAAGTTTTATTTTGCACCAAAAAAATAACAGTTTTACTTTACAGGTGGGGGGGTCTTATTCCTCCCAGTTTTCCCGGGATGTTCCTGGTTTTACGGGCTTTAAATAACTGTATCCCTGTGTCCCACAGAATTCGGTCCGTGACGTCAAATATTCCGGATTTTTCCAAATCGCAAAAAGAATACGACGTTTTTGACAATTCGGACGACCATTTTGACTTTCTCACGGTGGGAGAAAACATCTACAAGGAGTAAGACGGCCATCACCGGACACTAACAGGAAGGAATCGAATAGGAGGGGAGAGGAAGATGTGTAGATTAGTTATCATAGAGTTTACGTTATATTTACCGTGCATTCTATAGCAATTTGAAATTATTTATTTATCATACGAACTCATGCACAATTTTTACAATATTATTACTTCACCCCTATACGTATTTCGGCATTCAGAATGCCATCCTCAGGGGGTCACAGTGTTAAAAGCATAGACAATAGACTAACATTTTAATGTTCAACATTTTACTCATATGGATGTAACATTATACAATTGATGTATAGTCTATGCTTTTAACGCTGTGACCCCCTGAGGATGGCATTCTGAATGCCGAAATACGTATAGGGGTGAAGTAATAATATTGTAAAAATTGTGCATAAGTTGGTATGATAAATAACATCCTAGTGATCATACAGTTTGTACTGAGACTGCGAAAGATGAGGTACGGGTATGTAAAGAAAAATCAGTAACTGAACTGTCTTGAGTTATTATTATTATTATTATTATTATTATATTATTATTATTTAATTTTTGTGTCTATGTGGAAAAATGTTTTTTTTTCTGAGTTGCCTCGTTCTACTAGTATTCATAAATTGCCCGGTATTTTTAATTGCGTGACGGGTTAAAAAATTTTGTCTCTTAACCCCCTTCCCACCGCCACCTAATGTTTATTAATTGTTTTTGTTTTTGGTTTTTAAAAACTTCCTCTTCACGAATCTTCCATGAAGATCCAGATTTAGCCACAAGGGATTCACAGATACGATGTGTTTGAAAACAGCTTATGTGCCTAGGCGATGGAATCTGCCTGTTTTATGCCTGGCACATTACAGTTGAAATTATTTCTTGTCGATTTTATCAAGGGAAGTTAATCTTGATTATACTGTCAAAAGCCTTCGAGGCTCTGGGCCGATTGTGCCCCGAATAATGTATTCCTGAACTATGCTAGAATCCAAATATAACGGCGGGTGAGTGATTGTTGCACCGAGAGAGACAGCTGCAGTGCTGCGATCTGTTGCGAGTTCGCCCTGAACCTGATCTACTTGCATGCGGCGTGACAACACAGTATAGTTGTCGGGTGAGAATCTGTGAACTGCACCGTCACATGTTGGTGCTGCGATAAGATAAATGATGCTTTATCTAAACAAAATCTCTCCCTCTGTACTGTCTCGTTTAGTTCCATTAGCTGAGCAGAGCTTTTCGACTTTACTTACAGGTCTGATATAAAATTGTTGCCGGTTTTTGGGAGGAGCTTTCTTCCTCTATTTTCAGGGCATACAATCCAAGTAGCCAAGACTTCTTGGACTGTATAAACCTTGAATATGAAGTAGTTTTGATCCTCCGAAACGTCGGTAAATCAGTCGACACGGCATTATATCCCAGAAAGTTGTGAGAATGCAGCCTGACGTCTATAATCGTTTCCAAAACGACCCGTTATTGCAGCCTGTGTTGATCAGATTATTGCAGTCCACATTTCGCCGTATTATTGTATGAGATATATTTCAATATTCATCTGTGATAGGTCTCCATAGACGTATTTTACCTTCATTTCATTGGGCGGTAATTTTGTAACCATTTCTGATCTGTTCCATCCACGGTACATAAACAGCCTGTATCGCCGTCGCAAATTTCATGATTTGCAAGTGGTTGAAATGTAAAAGTTATGAAGATTTTTGTGTAATTTTCTCCTTTATACTCATATCGTGTTCTCTCTCGTAGGTTCAAACATTTTCCCACTACCGTGTCCCCATAAAACCCCTCAGTTTTTTTGTTCTTTTCTTAACATGAGAGACAAAATTTTCGCCCTACAACTGTGCAAGAAAGAAAATAAATAGTGCAGGTCTCGACCGATTGGCTTAACTCTCAATACGAAGTACCTCACTGCCAACGGTCACCTTGCGGTCTGGTGCCAGTTCAGAACTCTTTAGGGTAGCAATTCGGTGACACAGTGTTTATATGGAATAATTTTGCGGTGAAAGCTGAGGGACAGAAACAACTTGGAAGAACTAGACGTAGAGGGAGGATGATATTAAAATTGATATGAACGAAATAGGAAGGGAGAGCGTGGACTGTGTATTTATATATCGCACGATAGAGACATGCTGTGGGCTGTTGTGAAAATGGCGAATGAGGCTTTGGCTCCCGTGTAAATGCGGTGAATTTCTTGACTACCGGAGGGACTGTGCTCCCTGAGGTTAGTTCTATAAATCTTATAGACCATTTGTAGTGCATCGGACGTTTCTTTCATGTGAGTCAAATGCAAAACAGCCAGTTTTTAAATTCTCGGCGGTGTTGCTGAAAGTGTCTTCCGGAATGATACGTTTTATCCATATAGCGACTCGCTACGAGCTGGACGGTCCGTGGATCGAATCCCGGTGGTGGCGAGATTTTGTGCATCCGTCCAGACCGGCCCTGGGGCCTACCCAGCCTCCTGTACAATGGGTACCGGGTCATTCCCGAGGTTGAAGCGGCCGGGGCGTGGCTTTGACCACCCACCCCATCTGGTGCCGCGGTTAAAGAAAGAGTAGAGCTATACTTCTACTCCCCCTCTGGGCCTTCATGGCCTGTTGTAGGGTGAACTTTACGTTTTGTCCTTGGGTGAGTAGTTTATGACATTTTGGAGAATGTTCGTAGCTTCATATTTAGAACTTCGGACTGTTTCACTCTGAAGATGAAGACACTACGTACTTTCGAAACGTCGGAAACTATGGCAGGATTAATTCCACAAACTATCCAGCTTCAGGCGCAGGTAACGTTAGCGAGCTTAAGGCTGATGTCACGAGTCGGGAGAATGCGCGAATTCGTGTGCGCGTAAATCAGTGTGTTTCTGCAGTCAGAGCGGTGGAGGTGCCAGTATTGGTCTGCTTACGCAGCAGCTGCAGTCATGTGACTGAGGTAGGAGGGGCGTAAGGAATATGAGTCCCGCGCTGAAGGTTGTCCTGCAAAATGACGGGCACTTTGTGGATGTAATCCAGTTGTAATTACCCAGCGACACAGTAAGATATCTGAAATTTGAAATTGACACGTGTCTCTCTTTGCAGTTTCCCCAAAGTATGCGAGCTTCCGTCTGTGCATGGCTTGATAGACATGGCCAGTACGTGACAATGACTTCACGTATTCTAACTCACCGGTTGCTAATTAGGGGCATTCGTATCTACTCAGAGGCTAGGACAGGCCTTCAGTGTGTTCGTATTGCAACTAATTCATATTTATAACCTGAGGTGACAAAGGGGATTCCCAGAAAAGAACTTTGGTTAAAGGCCAGATTGGGGTGACAGGTATACAGTTACCTGCATTTAATCTTATTAGGAATTTATGTTCGATTCCCAGCTGGAGCAAGAGTTTTCTGTTTTTCAAAACGTCCAGACCGGCTCTGGACCCAGGATACCAGGACTCGTTTCTTGGGAATAAAACGGACAGGGCGTGAAATTGGCCGTCATCTGCACCTAGTGCCGAGGTTAATGCGTGAAGCTGTACCTCCACTTTCCTATTTGCCTTGATGGCATGATGCTTAATTAAGCACAAGGACAACTTTGCCTCCTTTTATTTTTTGGCGAGCTTGCTGTACAGAACTGTTATGTGTTTGTACTTCGCACGTGTTTCTTTTGAGGTTTGTTACTTAAGAATTACATATTAGTACATACAATTTAACTCTTTACAGAGAAGACATTCTGGCTGTTTATCTTCATGTCGTGTCTTCATCTACTAGGGTGCGATCTAGTGCTTCCTCTTTCAATTTCCAGTATCCTCTCTTTTCCTTAAGGTTATTCAGTAGCTGCTTACGTCGTCTTCCTCTTCTTCCCGTCACTTTATCCTGTCTAACTTTCCTTCAGTCACGTGTTTTAGAGGGCTGTTCCTACGCAAGATGTGACCAATCCACTTAGCTTTTCTTCTTTTTATTGTATGTAGGATATTCTCTCCTCTTTGACGCACTGATACACCGAACGTAAATTTAAAGAAAATCTGAAAAAGGATAGAGCATGAGATGTTCTTGGGGTTCCGATACCTCATTGGTGGAACAAGATTACAAATAGCATGCTCGATGGCGTAGCACAGAGACTTTACCAAAAATTTCCTTACTTTCAAAATGCCATACGTTTTCGCGGTGAAAAGGTAAGGTTTCTGCCCACACCACGAAGGCACATAGGGGGAGTAGAGGTGTAGTCCCACACATTCTTAAGCTACATGAAGATTCAAGCGTATATACAATTTCATTCATACCCATAAGAAGTGTGGGGCCTTCCTTGCACCAGTTTTTACAAGTCGCAAATGTTCAGCAGTAATCCGTGATTTCAGGCTTCCGCCGCGGTCCAAATGAGATATGCGCTCTTCTGGGATGTTACGCAGCATAAATAGGTAGTTAACCGACGGCCTCATGTTCCGGGGCCGCTTTTCTTCAGAGCGCTTCCTAGGCAACACTACTAACTTCCTGTCCTCCTTTCGGAGGCATCCACGCTCCAGTAATCCTATTGGCTAGCGTCACATTCTCTGGGAACCAATCATTGCTCACACATACTTCCTATATAACTGCGCACCTAAGTGTTTCCAGCGTACTTATTGGACCGTTTGACCCTTGAACGTGGGACCAGATGGGTTGTCCCTAAACGTCGGTAACTACCTATCTACATTGCGTTGACCCTTGATGGTATTAATAGATTGTCCCGAAACGTCCGTAACTAGCAATCTACGTTGCGTAACATCCTAGAACAGCGAAGATCTCAATTGCACTGAAATGACGCATAGTTTAGTCTTCCGCGCTGTGTTCCCAAATGTAACGCACACTCCACGCGCCTGCGCGGTTAATCTTATGCTTGTTGGTAGTCTGAATCTCGCTGTCTTCGCATAATAGGCAATTTTCTGTGTAATCTTTGCAGTTGGGTCAATATTATTACGTGAATTAAATTAAGAAGGAGTTGGGCGGTGTTTGTAGCATATATTTAGTTACGAAAAATATTTTAAAAATTTTAGTCTTAATTCACCGTGCATTTTTGTATTATAGACAGTTACCAACAAATGCACAAACCATAAATAAAGGTATAAATTAACCTTTTATCATAATTAAAACCCTACACATGTTTCGGCTCGCAAGGAGCCATCATCAGGGGTTACAGTGGTGCTTATCAAATGCTGCGTTAGGTCTGTTGACGTCACTTGTAATGTTACTGCATTGTTTGTATAGGTGATCATAAAACGTTTGTATGTTAAAATCGTGAACAATAAAGATATAGAGTTAAACAGTGATAAAAGGTTGATTTATGCCTTTATTTATGGTTTGTGCATTTGTTGGTAACTGTCTAAATATTTTAAAGTTTAATAAAGTCCCTGTCCGTGCCATGAAAGCATTTAGGGGAGGAGATGTATACTCGTAGCTCTACTCTTTCATCTCGGCACTAGATGGAGATCAGTGGTCAACTTCACGCCCCGGTATAAACACCCCCGGGACGCAATCCCGGTACCCACTGAATAGGATGCTGGGGTGGGAGGGGGACAGAACTGGTCTGGACGATGTGAAGAGAGAAGTCTCTTGCCTGTGCCGGAATTCGAACTAGGATCATCCAGCCAGTAATCCTAGTCACTATATGGATTAAACCGCCCCGGCTCCTGTAAGAAATACGTGCAAAATTTTTGTAAAAAAAAAAAAAACCTTCGTGGGAAGGGTCCACTTGGTCATCTATATCAGCGGTCGCCAACCGGTGGTCCGCGGACCACTGATGGTCCGCGAGAAAATTTTGGTGGTCCGTGGAGAAATTTGGACATTATTTGCAATGTTTATGTTCATTATACTGTTTCATTATATTCACTATATTCATCATATATTAATATCACACTAATAATTTTGTTATAATTAAACAAGTGCATTTCATATTAATAAAATGGAACTTTTATGATCATTATTTTATAGATGTTTGTACGTTTTTAAAAAAAAATTCAGGTTAGTGGTCCGCGGGATTCAAAATTGTGAGTTTAGTGGTCCGTGAGGTCCGAATGGTTGGCGACCGCTGATCTATATAGATGTGAGGACACTGTCACAGTCAGTCCTTGCAGTATGGTTTGTGCCTCCGGGCAGTCAGTACTGAGACAGTTCGAACTTCGTAATGACTCCTTCGGTTTCTTTTTGAATAGCTTAATAACTTAATAACCAAGGCCCACTGTACAATGTGTACCGGGTCTCATTCCCAGGGGTAAAGAGGCTGAGGCGTGGCGTTGACCGCCCACCTCCTCCTAATGCGGTGTTTTATGGGGATAGATCTATACCTCTGCATCCCCTCACTGCCTGTTTGGCGTGATACGGGACAGACTGTACCTTTATCCTTAGCATTATCAGCCAAGAACGACCCACCACCCTGAACGAAGTTAAAAGGAAATTAGACAGTAAAACTGTTTGAATTTTGTTATGATAATAACGGGAGACGGTTTTGAGCGTACGTCGTATATAGGACAGCCTTTCATTGCGCACATAATTTGAATCTGTATGAAAAATCTTTTTATTTTATCTTTGGAGAATAAAGGTGGAAGTACATACGAAATAACGAACTGTGTCTCTCCATCTTCCTCATCGTAGTCTCAGTGAGCGTATTTTGGTAGGGCCCCTTATCGTAAAATATCCTTACGTTTTCCTAATTACTGATTTTGTTCGTTTTTGGATTGCTTCTCTGTATTGTCTGTCGACGTTACATAGAGCTAAAACGTATGGGAACGAGATTAAGAAATCAGAATTAGTTAATGAAGACGTTACAAGCAACATGGAAATCCGGAAACTCTTCCCAGCTTTCAGTGAATTTTTCTAAGTACTCGTACTTTCGCTTCTGCTGAAAGAAACTTCTAAGACCGCTCTTATGTGTAATGAACCGGCTGGTTACTTGCTGAGAGGTGTGGGACAGCAGTAATATTTTGTCGCTGCCTTCGCGGTACATCTGAGATATCACCAGGGGTGAACAAATTTTCGAAAACCCTAGGAACTACCTCAAACTTTTAGGCGTCAGAAGGGTGACTTAAAAGCAATTTCCATACTGAGGACCCACAAGTATTTGGGCATTACCGTAGGAAATTTAGTCTTCACGGCAACCTGTCGCCCAGGATTTGTGTACCCCTGGATATTACAAGGGAATATCATAATTACTTTTTATTTGTCACTTTTCGCACACCCGTTGACATTCTTGACGTTGTCTAGTCGTCTGTTTTGTAAGGGAATTTGTGCCTATATTTATTTTAATTTAGTAACAATGTTCGTCTTTTACAGCAACTGTCAGCATGTGGCAAGCAGCTCAGGTCGTGACCGGTGCACTTTGTGCAAATAGCCACTCAAATTGCACTAGTCCCGGCCTGCAGTGCCCACATTCACAGACGCTTCAACGTGTGAAGTAATGAAATGTGTTAATACAGACGAACCCTGTTATAACGACATCGGTTTATGCGATACCTCGTCTATAACATCACATATTCTGTGGTACCAATTAATCCCTTACTCTTAACCGTAACATTATACTCCTCGGTTATAACGACACTCTTTTATAACAACACAAAATATTCATTGTCTTTCGTGACGTTATAACCGAGTTCGACTGTATCTGATTCTGCTTAATTTATTGTCTTGTCTGTGCCTGTATATGTGTGATATAATACAATGTCACCTTTGCTTAATAATCTTTAAATTTTTAGGCAGGGCTGCATAATTTTCCAGTGGAAAGAAGATGAAGATGTACTCCAGGTGCTGTCTCCAGACATAAGCCAATGCAATTTATCGTGTAAGTCCGAATATAAGGGGAGGTTTCTTTTCTGAAATATCCGTACAGAAAAGTTTGGTTTGCGTTGTAAGTCAGACCTTACGTCACTTCCTAGTAACACGTCAGGGTAACGTCATTACCTAGTAAGTAGTGACTAATAAGGCATGCTTAGCGCTGTTCTTATCCAGTATTGCAGTTTAAACCTTAGTATTAGTTACAGTATAAACGTCATTTGCTAGTAAATAGTGACTAATAAGGCATGCTATAGCGCTGTTCTTATTCAGTACTGCAGTTTAAACCTTAGTATTAGTTACAGTATAAACGTCATTTGCTAGTAAATAGTGACTAATAAGGCATGCTATAGCGCTGTTCTTATTCAGTACTGCAGTTTAAACCTTAGTATTAGTTACAGTGTAAACGTCACTGCATAGTAAGTAGTGAATAATAAGGCATGCTATAGCGCTCTCCTTTGTCAGTATTCCAGTAAAAGTTTTAGTACAGTGAATCACGACTATGTTGGCCAACTTTGGTTTCATTCAAAGCCGCCCATCTTATAGAGGTGGCCACTGAAACATACACTACTGTAAGCCAGCTCACCATCAGGCGTAGTGTTTTTTTACTCTTTTTCACTAATATTTTTATTTTCCCCTATTTATAACTTTTGGTCCATGTACTCATTTTAGTTAAATTGGTTATCGGAACAATTTTTGTAATTTTTTCCTTGTATACTGTTAATACTGTAAATTGTAATCTTAAATAAATAATAAAAAAAGAGGTGGCCAACTTACGGCAACCACTTTACACTATGAAAATTGAACTGCGCACTACACTTGTGCAAATGTACAGTTCGGAGTGCAGAGACATAACCCTGCCAATGAATAGGGGCTTTAAGTACAGTAATGTTGCCACTAGAACAACAGGTAGTTCTGCTAATTAATGAGGATTTCGGTCCGTGTACAGTACGATGCAAAAGGTATACAACTTCAGGTCGGCCAACATAGGGAGGTTTAACTTAACACAGAACTCATAGCACTGAATGTGAAACTGTGGCCAAGGTTCTTAAACAGGTGGCCAAGTTACTGTGTAATGACCATGCGTACTATCATAGGAATTTGCCGGTTCCGTAAAAAAGTGGGGCCAAATCTGACAGGTGGCCGATTTACAAGGGTGGCCAAATTCACACGTTTCAGTGTATTTCGTTGCAGTGTAATAAAATTTTTTCCTAAGTCACAGTGTGAGTTTGTGTTTCCTCTAAATACCGGAATGACTTACATTCGGGCTTATACGGTACATTTCCTTCAGTTCCTTTGGAATGGTTCATCATCCTGACTTGGTCGTCAGAATGTCGGTGGTGGGAATGCGGTGACCACTTTAAGGCGAGGTTGTCATTTTGGTAGGAAAATGTATGTGAGGCGCACCATGCTCAGCTTTTTTTAAGGTAAACTGTATTATTGCCGATATGTGGTCCGCGCAGTCTGAGTCGTGCTCTGGCTGCATTGCGTGGATACTGGGACCATGATGAATTCGAAATCCATTGGCGGCATACATGTATGCCTATGCATTTTATCTGTGTTGATGTTGTATATAGGCAGTGGCCTTGCGAGGGGCCGATCCTCCATCAGAAGAATCGTACTGAGTGTGTGTGTGTGTAAAATTATTCTGAATTCCAGAAAACTGGAGACTTTGGGCCTGCATGTACCATTGAAGAAGAATATTTCCTCATAGTCATATCAACCAATTTGCCTTCCTCTGCGAGTGAACAAATTGTGCATATTTCTTCATTGCCCTTTTGACGTTCTCATGTCCAGATATTATTCCAAGAAATTATTAAATAAATCTGACTTCTTCTAGTTTAAAATCTGTTTCTTTGCATGTGGCTGTTGACATCAGGGTTTTGCCAATGCATATCCACCCTATTTCTTACTAATGACTACCGTTTATCTTGGTGTTTATTCTGTTCTCAAATATTCTAATCCAATCTAAATTATTCTATACAAAGAGCATTTATACCCCCCTTCTTTAATTCCTCTAAACCTTGCGCCGTTCTTTTCAACTTGGTTTTTCCATTTCGTTTTAATTTGTGTAGAAATCTGCCTAAGTTTTTCAATTCTGTAATATGGTGTTGCTGATCATATTTTTATATGATTTTTTCAGTCATCGTTCAAAGATTTTTCTCTCCATCCCTATGCCTTCATATTTCCGTAATATGTATCTCATTCTCTTCTTCATTACGTGGGCGGCATCTTCAGTTTATTCTACACCTCTTTTTTCACCTCTCAATTTCAAAATCCCCAATCGAAAACCTGCTAAATAACTCCAAGCAGCAGAGCCATTTTTCAGAAGCCAACAGGTCCTCAGCCTGTCAAGAAGTTCCCCTATTTTATGAAACCCTAAGGTTCATTACTGGGAAGGATAGAAATGACGGGAAGACGAGGAAGAAGGCGTAAGCAGCTACTGGATGAACTTAAGGAAAAGAGAAGATACTGGAAATTGAAAGAGGAAGCACTAGATCGCATCCTGTTGAGAACTGGCTTTGGAAGAGCCTGTGGACCTGTCGTAAGACAGACTACAGACTACTACAAGGTTCATTACCGTGTTCACAACAGCCCATCACATTTCCCTATCCTGAGCGGGATGAATCCAGTTCACGCCCCCATCCTATGTCTTGATCCATTTTGATATTATCCTATCTGTGCCTAGGTCTTCCCAGTGGTCTTTTTCTTTATGAAAGATACAAATCATAAAGCTTCTCGTTAGTAACCTCCACTCCTCTGTTACCTCGTCCCTCTTAGGCCCAAATGTCTTCCTCAGCACCCTATTCTCGAACACCCTCACCTATGTTCCTCCCTCAGTGTGAGAGACCAAGTGGATTGAAATTGACAGGGGAAAACCGACAACTCGGAGAAAAACCTGTCCCAGTGCCACTTTGTCCACCACAAACCCCACATGGACTGACCCGGGATCCAACCCGGGCCTCCGCAATGAGAGGCCCGCGACTAACCGCCTGAGCCATGGCACGGCCCACATACATACATACATACATACATACATACGCTGGATATGTTTGTGTCCTCAGTTCGTTTTTCCAAAGTGTGAACTGCTTGCTACCAAATTCCGATCTAATACTTCAAACGTGCCTGTTTAATTGGCATTTCTCGTTCAGTCACTACGTAGCATTGCGAGAGCGTGACTTCACGTTGGCTGGCAGCCTGGCGAGACCACGTGTACGTATGACGTCACGTTGTCACGCGCGCGCCGAAACACGTGACCTCCTTCACCTTGTCCTGCAGATGACTTGGCTGGACGGGCATCGAACCTTTCAGTTTAAATTACCGTAAGAACGCGTACGGCATTCAGCCTGTGCAAACACAAAGGAACAAGGCTTGACATCCGGATGTAAACAGCATTGCCTGGATGTTAATGAGACGCTGTCTAATATCTTCGGACCCTTCTGTCAACAGAAATCTGACGTCATGTTAACATTACGTCGTGTTACGTAAATACACGTTTCTATTTTTAGGCGCCTTCGCAAAATTGCGAAAAACGACTATTAGTTTCGTCATGTCTGTCCGAATGGAACAATTCAGCTCCCACTTGACATTTTTGCGTGAAATTTTATATTTGATGATCTTTTTTTCGGAAATCTCTCCAGAAAATGCAAGTCTGATTAAAATGTGACAAGAATAACGGGTACCTTATATGACGACCTATGTATATTTATGGTATCTACCTGAATTCTTCTTAGAATGAGAAATGTTTCAGACAAAAGTTGTAGAGAAAATCAAAACACACATTTTATGTTCAATAACTTTTTTTCAGAAAATCCTGCCGTTTATGAGATAATGTGGAAAAATACGGTACAGCCGGACAGGTCACAGATGACAATATAATACGGCGCATGCGATTTGCATGCTGGATAACTAAGGCTACAGACACAAACTCAGAATATGTAATACTTATTGCTTTTACACGGCAACAATGGTTAGGCGAACGCCCCTCAATGTTAAGTTATACGTACATTGCCTGTCTTGTTACCTTTCATGCATTCTTTACAAGAACTGTTTTACCTTATCATACACGATGAACTTCGAAATTATTTGTATTTCTCATGCAGAAATATAATTAATAATTATTAAGACAGTTTCTGTATGCTAGTCTAGTGCAAAGAGACGGTTTAATTATGAAACATGTTGAATTGGGTTGGTCGTACGTTTCATTTCAGTTTTTTTTTTAAGTCGTCCTCTTCTACCTACTCCGGATTTCCCGTTTCAGTGTCGAGGTTTGGAATTTCTTTTGATCACACTGAGAGACACACCACAGTCGGTAGGACTCCCCTGGACGAGGGATTGGCTCGTCGCAGATACCTCTACCTGACAACAACACACAAACACTCACAAGAGACGAACATCCATGCCCCCGGTGGGATTCGAACCCACGATCCTAGCAAGCGAGCGGCCGAAGACCCACGCCTTAGACCACTCGGCCACTGGGATCGGCATTCATTTCAGAACATACCCAACAAAATCACATAGTTTGTTATTGGAAATATAACTATGTCAAAAGATCCCATTTTTTGCACTTTAGCCATCATGTGAGGCTTATCGAATGATGTCTTTTTTTGCGGTATAAAACATTCCTTGTGTGGCATAAATATATCCTAGGGGCTGGACGTACCGGGGTTCGAATCCCGTCAGGAGCAAGAGATTTTCCTTTAAATGATCCATAACCGTGCATTGAGCAATTACATATATCAAAACCAACAAATGCACATAAGTGTATGAAAGTATATTTTACACACTGTATACCTGCTACATGTTTCGGCACAGGGAGTTGCATTACAAATGATGTCATCATTCTGCAGTCTGTCTTACGATAGGTCCGTAGCCTCTTCCAAAGCGAGTTCTCCACAGGGTGCGATCTAGTGCTTCCTCTTTCAGTTTCCAACAAATGATATTTCCATCGAAATATTACAGAAGTTTTTGAACCAATGCACAGATATAAACTTTGTACCCCCCTGTACCTGTAACCGGTCAGGACACTTTGCAGGAGAGGAGTCTCTTTCCTCTGCCAGAAATCGAACCACGGTTCTTCGGTCGTCCAGCCCGCAGCCTACTATTACAGCCAGTGAGATATGCTGCGTACGTGACAACCTGCGTTAGTTGCGTGAAGTAACGTGCGGAGTGTGCTAATCTTGAAAGTGCGTTCTAGTAACCTTTGCTAGCACAATATCGTCCAGTAGGGATTAGAAAGATCAATTCTAATAGGTGTCCAGATTTCATTAAGACAGGGGTGCACAAATCCAGGGCGCCGTGGCGAATAAATATTTTACGGTGTTGCCTAATATGTGTGTGGGTTCTCAATATGGAACTTGCTTCATGGCACCGAGCCGGTGCTTAGAGTTTTGAGGTAGCTTCTCAACCACAGTTGTGCCGGCACAACAACGTTACCGTTTCCGGGAGAAGTCGTAGAATTAATAAATAAAAATTCCGGAATACCGCAAAAAAAATACCAAATGTTGCGAAATGTTTTGCCCGGCAATTGGCAGTACTGGAGTAATTTCCGTATGGTGTCAACTGCGTCTTTGTTTTTTTTTTCTCGTGATCATTGGTAGGAATTTCTCGAAATAAGAAAAATTATTTTACGGGAAAAAGTTTGGGGAACATTTTCCTAGATTTTTGGAAAGTTTCTGCCCCCTATACAGGGCATACACAAAAGAATGGTGCGGTATCAAAAGTGAATATCTATTGAAACCGCACCATTCTTTTGTGTATGCCCTGTACATTAAGATCTTTTATCCGTTTAGTTTTGACATACGCACACGCATGTAAACACACACATTTTGATTTTGTAAGTTTATCTTGCCCCAAAAGCAAGAAACAAATACGAAAGTACAAGAATTATTTTTTTTCGGATCTAACATGACAGGGGCACCGTGTAATGGAGATGCGTTTGTATTCTCAGGACAGTTATCAATTCAGGGTAGGTTAAGTACCTTTCGAGGAAAATCGTTACCACAGCTAAAAGATGAGCGGATTGTTTTGTGTATATTTTCAGGTTATCAACAGCTTGTTCTAAGGGGCATTTGTGGCGCCAGCATATCAGGTAACTTCAGGGCTATGTATACCTGAGGTGAAACAGCATGGCGCTTGCTCGGTCAGGCCATTAATGTCGAGGGGGATGGTAGGTGGGAACAAAAACTGTTCCAAAATAGAAAGCATGCCTTACTGTCTATTGGTTTGTGATTAGATATGTTTAAATGTAAATGTTTGCCAAATAATTTCTATATTATCTCAAGTGACGGTCTTATGGGTTCGCATACTGGGAAATGTGTTTCGACGTTTCGGAGAAAGGTGCTGACTCCATGTTTAAGGTGATTAAATTTGTTTCAGGTGGATACTGAACTAAAATTACATATTTCCTCCTCCCAATAATTTCAACATCTATCTGATCCAAGTTTTTGTCACTTTGAAGACAGACGCAGTAAGTTCCTTCGAAACGTCGTAAAGCTTATGATACACTATGCAAAAGTACAAGTATACTGCGTCAAACCAGACAATTTACATCGTACGTGGATATTATCTCGGAAATGTGAGTTTTCTGTTCCTTCAGACACGTTTTGCTGTTCTTGAAAATAATTCCAAATTTTCGTTCTTTGAGCCTTATCGTAATACTTACCAGTTTCCAGTTTTTACTTTTTTCGATGTCCGCAGAAGCTGATCAAGTAAAGGCGGAACGAGCGTCAACAGCATTTCGGTGAACTTTCTTTCACTGTGAGGACTCTCTTCATCAGGTATTTGTGCATCCAGACCATACCGTGTTCCAATATTACTACCGGAAGGTTTCGCAGCGTCTGAGGGATCAAGTCCGCCGAAAATGTCCGGAACGATGGCGAACCCAAGACTCGTGCTAGCAGCGCTCCGGCAGTAGCAGAAGTGCTTGGACCCGCTATATAAGCTCGGAGGGGGGGGGGGGGGCACTTTGAAAGGGCAAAAGCGAAAAATAACAAAGGTAAGAGTATATTTTGTTATCGACTTATTCCGGGAAATTCTGGGTACGCCGTCTTATTGTTTGGTTTATTCTGTGGCGAACACTTCGCGCAAGACGAAATCATTCATTCGTAATCTGTGTTACGACAGGTCCATAGCCTTTCCAAAGCGAGTTCTCCAGGCAATGCGATCTAGTGCTTCCTCTTTCACTTTCCAGTACCCTTTCCTTTCCTTTCCTTAAGGTTATCCAGTAGCTGCTTAGGTCTTCTTCCTCATCTTCCCGTTACTTGTGTCATTTCCTATATCTCTCCTTCAATCACGTGTTTCAGAAGGCAGTTCCTACGCAAGATGTGACCAATCCAGTTAGCCTTTCTTCTTTTTATTGTATATACGATATTCCTCTCCTCCTTGACTCTGTGTAATACTTCTGTATTTTTCACACGATCGGTCCAATTGATAAAGCGAAATCGTTATTTTTAAGCTTACATCCCATTGTTCTGTACACAACAATAAAGACAGGACATAATACCGTCAACACAACACTATATACCGTAAAAACGTGGTTTGTTTCAACTATATTATTGTAAATACGGCATATAAGAAAGAAAATTAGATATTCCTCTAACTAGCGTAGGATTAAAAATAAATAAATAATAATAATAATAATAATGGAATGTAAAATCAAAAGTGATATCAGTAAGGTGCAGTCTGAAGGTTAATGTCTTTGCCGTAATGTCCGAAGGAAACACAAGCGGGGCTTTCGGATTTGCGGAATATGCAGCAACTGGAATGGTCTGTCTGCACATGCTACAAGGTTGCTTGGTTTATAGGAAGATATTCCCTTCTGTAACGAAGTGAAGGCTAACTGTAAAGTTAAAGTGAATTTTACCCTAGAACAGGCCATGAAGGCCCAGAGGGGGAGCAGAGGTATAGCTCTACTCTTTCTTTAACCTTGGCGCTAGATGGGGGTGGGTGGTCAACGCGACGCTTCGGCCGCTTTACCCCTGGGAAAGAGACCCGGTACCCATTTTACAGGAGGCTGGGTGGGCCCCGGGGCCGGTCTGAACAGGTGCGGAAAATCTCGCCTCCACCGGGATACGATCCCCGGACCCTCCAGCCCCTAACGAGTCGCTATACATGCTACGCTACTTCGGCCCACGCCAACTGTATGAAAGTCGTATTCAATGGATTGGGCGTGGTGGTCCCGTCGAATGGCCCTCGTGATTAACAGATCTCACAAGCATGAATTTTTTCTTCTGGAGATTTGTTAAGTACAAGTGTCCGTCCGTTGTCAACGACAAGGGAAGGGCTCAAAACACAGATCACAGAGGCCTGTACCAACACTGAACACGATACTATTCAAATGTTGTAACAGGAGGTTGAATATCGTGCTGTGACTGCTCGAGCCACTAATGGCGCTGACAGACCTTAACAGTTTTTATGACACATTTTGATCTGTCAGACGGCCTGTGTTTTAAATCGTACCAAGATCCTCCGAAACCTAAATCATCCAACCAAAGCAATCAAAAACCTAAAAGTGGAGTCTGTCATGAACCGCAGTTCTACATCCCTTGATTCGCTTAGCCATTCCTGCACACGAAACGCATCGCTGGGCTTTGACACAGAAACGTTGTATCTGTAACGCCGATTGTGCTTACGCTAACGGATTTCCCTTCTTGGCTAGGGCCTTGACATGATTATACCAATTGCTTCTGTTACAAATGGCAATATATCGTTTTGGGGTGGAAGAACTTTGGTCTGATGAGTGTCTGGGGTTTAAATGCAGAGTGACTCGGTCGCGTAGGCCGAAGGAAGCAGCCATGTTGGCTGACCAGTTGTTGAATGGTACATGGGAAAATTGGTTATTGTAACAATAATAGGGAATATATGAACACACTGTGTGGGCGAAATGCAGAGTTTTTAGTTTTAAATCGTGAAGGTTATTGAAGGACATCCTGTACGCGCCTAATTTCTGCCATATTAATTAAGGTTGTCAGAAGTATAGACGTCATAGAGCGGAGAAGCACAAACACATGATCTCCCTGTATCCCATTAAACGTGCGCTACAAGATGGAAGGTCGCGGGTTCGATTCCCGATGGTGTCATTGGAATTTTTCATCGACATAATCCTTCCGGCCGCACTATGGCCATGGGGTCGACTCAGCCTCTAACAGAAAAGAGTACCAGGAATATTTCCTGGGGAAGGGGGGGTAACGGCGGTCGGTGCGTAGGGCTGACAACCTTACCACCTTCATGTGCCGATTGTCTTGAAGTCTGCGAGCCTCAGCTTCCTGGAACCCTCAGGGCCTGTCCAGGCCTGTACAGGTTGTGTAAAGGCTTGTACCATAATGGGAACCACCCACCCGCATCTAGCGCCGAGGTTAAAGAAAGAGTAGAGCTATACCTCTACTCCCCGTCTGGGCCTTCATGGCCTGTTCTAGGGTAAACTTTATTTTACTTTACCATAATGGGATCTACGTCTATATCTTATGCAGCTTAACCGTTGTTATAACACTGAACCCTTTTTTGGGAAATTTGATTTGAACTTAATGTAAGTGAATAAAACAAAGGATACAGTGGGCCGTTAATAATTAGGTTCGTCCAACAGTTGTCAGTGTAGACGTTCTGTTCCAAATCAGATGTAATAAAAACAAGATAGGCAATGTACGTATAACGTGGCCCCTTCAGATCTACCCTCAGCTAAAGCACGTACTAGTGGAGCCATTTTATTTGGATATCTTTTGCAGCGAAACTAGAGAAAGTCCTACATATAAAATTTCACGCAAATTCGTCCAGTGGGAGACAAGATGATTTGTGCGGAGGGACAGACAGACAGACATGACGAAGCTAATAGGCGCTTTTTATGACTGCGAGAGCTAAAAAAGAAAAAAATGTGTTGCCTGGCTTTAGGGTTCAAATTTGCTTAAGTTAGAAGCGGCCGTAATATCTCCATTATGCTTTTCACCGTTTGCAGTTCATGCAAAGGACGCATATAATTATGCACTGACCTTAAACTCTAGGAGCAAACTAGGAATATTGTATTTAATATTGTTTTCACCGTGCATCTCGTATATATAAAAAAAAACCAAGACCAACTAGATGCACAATCACTATTAGAAACTTTAATAGTAGTATTACATTAAACCCGACATGTTTCGGTCAGGTACCTGACCGTCTTCAGGGGTACACTACATTAAAATGATATGTCCATATGTAAAACACACTAGATGTGAGCATATAAAGTCTAGTCGTGTATAATGTTTTATAAAACACAGTTTTAAAGGACGCATAAGTGAACTTACATAAGAAGTATACGAAAACAGTGTTATAAAGCCATTATAAGGTGGAACCAGTGCGGAATATCAAGTGTTGACCGTTTATAAAAGTTATCAGTGATTTTAAAACTGTGTTTTATAAAAACATTATACACGACTAGACCTTATATGCTCACATCTAAGTGTGTTTTACATATGGACATATCATTTTAATGTAGTGTACCCCTGAAGATGGTCAGGTACCTGACCGAAACATGTCGGGTTTCATGTAATACTGCTATTAAAGTTTTTATTAGTGATTGTGCATCTAGTTGGTCTTGGTTTTTTGATAGATAGGAATATTGTTTCTTTATTTAGAAGTTGCCCACTGAAGGCAGATCGCTGCACTCGGTCTATCTTTATCTTCACTGTTAGACATTTCAAATTTCTTGTCTCACGTTTCTTACTGTAATGCTATTCGCTGTTTATATTCAACCTGCTCCTTGCTGGTCGCTCGCATTTGCTGTGTCTAGAACTTCTTGACACAGCCTCTCCCCAGCAAGACGCTGGATCCGAACCTGGCTCCTTTTAGTTAAGTTTTATGAAGTGGGCTGGGGACAGCTACGGGCTGGACGATTCAGGGTTCGAATCCCAGCAGGGGTAAGAGGTTTATCTCTTCTCCAGTATGTCCAGGCCGAATCTGGGGCCCACCTAGTGTCCTATTCAAATGGTACCGAAGGTAGGGCGGCCGGGGCGTGAGGCTGACTACTCACCTGCAACTAGTACCTATGTTAAGAAGAAGTGGAGATATACCTTCACTCCCGCTTATGCCTTAATGGCGTGTATAGGGACAACTTTTCCTTTTTTAACTTTTACTGAAATAAATTAGGCATGGAAATTGGCTTTCGATCTGCAGTTTCAGCACACTTAAAAAAAAAGTCTGCTATTCCTGCTAGTGAATGCTGTTGTAATCCCTTCAATTCAGATTGTCAAACCACATTTCGGATGAGGTCTCTGATCTTCTGGGATGTGACACTGCGTTACTGGGTGATTGATGCCCGACGTTTTGAGACCACTGGACTCTCACGAAACGTCGGGCATCAATCGCACAGTAGCGCAGTGCCACATCCCAGAAGAACGGAGAACTCAACTGCCCAGCTACGGAAGCCTAGCAATTCAATTCCTATTTCCTTACTATTCAGTTTAATAGTCCTCAAGTCTTCCTTCTAATGTTCCACAGACTCGCTTTTCTGGAGACTATCTCAGCATAATTCTATTTACAGTTTTCTTCCTTGTCTGTTTTATAGCCTACGTGAGTCATTGCACCGCCATCCATATGACTAAATACTAAAGAACAGAAGACAGTTACAAATGATTGTAAAAAGCAATCCCATTACAGGCCTGGACAGGCCCTTAGGGTTCCAGGAGGTTGAGGCGCCCAGATTTCTAGACAGTCGGCACATGAAGGTGGTAAGGTTGTCAGCCCTACTCACCGGTCTCCTTTACCCCCAGGAAAGATTCCTGGTACTCATTTCTGTTAGAGGCTGAGTCGACCCCAGGGCCATAGTGCGACCGAAACGATTATGTCAATGAAAAATTCCAGTGACACCATCGGGAATCGAACTTGTAGCGCAGTGCCTCAACCAACTGCGCCACTGCGTGCCCCTACAAATGATTGTCCTCGCTGTATAGTCTGTAGGCTGGTGTAGCCCAACATTGTAATGTAGTCCAATAATCTCTTACGGTCCAGCAGTATAGTGTAGTTCAACAATTTATTGCAGTCCAACAGTATAGTGCAGTCCCATAGTCTAGTGTATTCCAATAGTTAGTGTAGTGTAGTCTAATGCAGTCCAATAGTTTAATGTAGTCCAATAGTCTAGCGTAAATTATCCAGCATGCAAAGCGCATGCGCCGTATTATATTGTCATCTGTAGCCTATTTGGCTCTAGAATATTTTTCCACGTGATCTCATTAACGGCACGATATTCGGGGGGGGGGGGGGGGGGGGGGGGAAATTATTGAACATAAAATGTCATCTGTGGCTTTTCGCAATTTTGCGAACGCTCCTAAAAACTGTAAGAATCAAGTTTTTATATGGCGTTTACAGTGTACATTTATCGTGTGTACATCCTAAGTGATTAAAGTTTAAAGTTGCACAAGGACTTTGTGCACACACTATGTATATATGTACTTATATATATAATGTATACTGTATGTACATATGTATACTGTATATCTATGAACTAGTTTTAACCTCATTCTTGACGATATTTGTGAAAATGCGATATCTCTGTCGGTATAGTGCTAGTCACTATACCGACTGAGATATCGTACTTTCACTACGTGCTGGACGATCCGGGGTTCGAATCCTGGCAGGGTCAAGAGATTTTTCTCTTATTCCAAAACGTCCGTCCTACTCTGGGGCCCACACAGCCTAATATTGAATACGTACTGTAGGGTCCTTCCCAGGGGTAAAGCGTTAGGCTCGTAGAAACTAACCATTTACCTCCATATCGTGCCGAGGTTATGAAAGAGTGGAGATACACCTCCACCCCCATATGCTTTCATGGCGTGAACAGGGAAAACTTTAGCTCTACGTTCTTTGTCTTATTTTTACGTTTTATGTTTAAAATTGGTCGACCTCGGTGGACTAGTGGTTAGCGTGCTCGCCACTGGACCCAAGGTTCGCGGGTTCGATCCCGACCGAGGTCGATGGATTTTTAAGGATGATAAAAATCCGGAGCACCACTTCCTTCGGAGGGGAAGTAAAGCCGTCGGTCCCATGTCGTAGATTTACGGCATGTAAAAGAACCTTACGGGCATGAATAAAAATGTTGCGTAAGCCAAATTGCCTCCATTTCTCATCCAAGTCTCCTGACTGCCTGCCAGATGGCTCTGGCGTGCACATCAGGATCGATAGAACACTAAGCGCGGCTAGCTGGCCGGTCACCAGCTGCCATGAATGCGCATGACTTAGTAACCTCGACAAGAGGAGGCAAGAGGAGGCCCAGGCCCATACAGGGCTGTTGAGCCAAGAATTATTATTATTATTATGTTTAAAATTGGCGGCCAGTGGGCCGGTCCCTCACTGCCGCAAATGCACAAAGACCTCGTAACCTCGGAAAGAGGAGGCCCAAGCCCATATAGGGCTGTCGAGCCGTGGTTATTATTATTATTATTATTATTATTATATTATGTTTAAAATTGACACGAAACCGGCTGTCCGGGTGAAAGAGGACTTACCGTAGATTTACGGCGTGTAAAAGAACCTTACGAGCATGAATAGAAATGTTTCGTAAGCAAAATTCGGGTCATCTCTCACCCAAGTCTCCTGACTGCCTGCCAGATGGCTCTGGCGGTCACATCATGATCGATAGAACAGCAGCGCTGCCAGTTGGCCAGTCACCAACTGCCACGAATGCGCACGACCAAGTAACCTCGGAAAGAGGAGGCCAAGCCCATATAGGGCTGTCGAGCCATGGTTATTATTGTTATTATTATTATTATTATATTATGTTTAAAATTGGCACGAAACTCCTGTTAGCTCCGTAAGAACACTGTAGTTTCAAATCCAATCGCCAAATGGTAATTCACGAATGCTTACCCTGTCTGTGCTATTTACGTCAGACATTAGCTTTTCCCGTTTCTTTAAAGTTCCATACTGAAAAAAAAATCCATGAATTTTGTTACGTCATAATGACGTTTTTGTTAGTGTGCCTGTGTGCAGAGTGTCATTAACGCTGACCAATAAGGAACAGAATTTGGGGGGGGGGGCGGTAAGGGATTGTGGAGGAATTATTTACTGGGGATGAGCTCTGTGGACGGTTACGAGAGGGGAGGAGAACCTGAATGCAAATTAACTGCATGTATCAATAATTGCACAGAACTTGTCCTGTGTGATTTTCCCACAGAGCTCCCAACCTTACTCAGAACTGACCAAACTAGTGTCAAAGCGTTGTCATAAAGATTATCAGTGTACTAGTCCACTCCGTGAATTACCTGAAAAAAATAATGTTAATAGAATAGAAAGATTTTGTAATGAAGGGGTGGAATTTGAACAAAATGTGTGGGCTACGTGGGAAAAATCCACTTGTGGTCTTATGCAAAATATGCTTCACTATCGACCAGTGCGATTCAAAATCAGCAGTACCTAACACTTATTAGTAGAAGTCTCCATACTGAACTTAATATGTGTGAAACCGCTTATGGACTGATACACGCAACATTCCATTCATTGAACAGTTTTATACCAACAAATGCACATAGACATACAATGTCAATAGTATCTTTTATTTATAGTTTGCCCCAATACGTATTTCGGCGTGCTTACATCGCCATCTTCAGGGGGTCGTTTAAGTTTTTTTTTTTAGCATAGACCAATATTCATAAAATACATCGTAACAGCCATAATTATGTATAATAATGTTACAATATGCCGATCCCAGTGGCCGTGCGGTCTAAGGCGTGGGTCTTCGGCCGCTCGCTTACTAGGATCGTGGGTTCGAATCCCCCCGGGGGCATGGATGTCTGTCTGTTGTGAGTGTTGTGTGTTGTCAGGTAGAGGTCTCTGCGACGGGCTTATCACTCGTCCAGAGGAGTCCTACCGAGTGTTGTGTGTCTAAAATGTGTGTGATCGTGAAACCTCGACGAAACGAGGAGGCCCAGGCCCATATAGGGCTGTCGAGCCATACAAAAAAAGAAAAATGTTACAATGTTAATCAATGATCACTGTATGTAAAAAATTGTACAATAGTAAAGTATTAATAAAGTTAATAAAACAGTATATTGTACAATTTTTTATATACAGTGATCATTGATTAACATTGTAACATTATTATACATAATTATGGCTGTTACGATGTATTTTATGAATATTGGTCTATGCTAAAAAAAAAAATCTTCAACGACCCCTGAAGATGTCGATGTAAGCACGCCGAAATACGTATTGGGGCAAACTATAAATAAAAGATACCATTGACATTGTATGTCTATGTGCATTTGTTGCTATAAAACTGTTCAATTAAACAAAAATGCACGGTGAATGAAACGTAAAATTCCATTCATTGTCTTATGCAAAACTGGGATTATTTTATGGTTCTATACGTCTGAAAAATCGGATTTTTCTTTTGGTTGAGGCCTCCTATGTTGAATTTCAAGTGATAGCAGGATAATTTATCTTCACTTATATTATTAAATTCAGCACATAAAATAGCAGAAACTAAGCTTGACTTTTTAACGTTATATCGCTTTTGTATTAAGAAATGGTTAGTACAAAAATTGGCAATAATTAATCTTGACACCCGTTGTGTTTTTTTTTTCTAATATGAAACTGAGAAATATTTTTTTACTCACCGACACATCTTTATTGGTAAAATAATTAGCTTTTTTTTTTACAATAGTTAGCTACACGTTTCGGCATTTTAGTAAATCCATCTTTAGGCTAAACCAGTATAAACTAATGCAAAAATGTGTATGTGATATAAAATTATTTTTATACTCGTGTTTCTACATTGGTTTAGTAAAGAAACATGTAGCTAGTTACTGTAAAAAATGAATTTTTTTACCACTAAAGTTGTGTCGACTGAATGGAAAAGTATTTTTGGTGTCAGAAAAATTAAATTTACTCCTTTGGACTTCGCCCATCCGATCTCATTGTTTAAGCAAACCCTAACCTTAATAAAGAGGAAACTCGTAATAAAAAAATCTTGTACAAAGTTAAATGTTATGCAAATTTATATTATCTTAATCTTGAATTTGAAGACGCAGGTCTGTGGGACTCTTTAAAAGGTTGTGACATATTTTAATATCAATTTACAAAGACCTGAAGATTAAGATATATTACTGTTATATGATTGTGTCGACCTCGGTGGACTAGTGGTTAGCGTGCTCGCCACTGGACCCAAGGTTCGCGGGTTCGATCCCGACCGAGGTCGATGGATTTTTAAGGGTGATAAAAATTCGGAGGGGAAGTAAAGCCGTCGGTAGATTTACGGCATGTAAATGTAAATGTAAGCAAAATTCAGCGACCATTTCTCACCCAAGTCTCCTGACTGACTGCCAGATGGCTCTGGCAGTCACATCAGGATTGAGTCGAACAGCGCGGCCAGTGGGCTGGTCACTCACTGCCACAAATGCACAAGAGCAAGTAACCTCGGAAAGAGGAGGCCCAAGCCCATATAGGGCTGTCGAGCCATGGTTATTATATTATTATTATTATTACTGTTATATGATTAAAACTGCACTTGATTATTGTGCTCCATGATGGAAACTCTTACACAGTCTTCGTGAGTAACATCCTTAGAAAAGTGCCCACTTGAAAGAGTGTGAACTGTTTAACCTTTGTCCTCGAGCAGGCTGTTGTGATAACAACCGTGAAGAACATTCCAGCTCTGTCGCCATACAATGTATTCTCGTCTGTAAACTTCTTTAGTTACTTTTTTTTTAGGTTGTTTGCAGAGATTCAAGTGGACAATATTTGCATCTAATTTACCTTTTTTCTTATCTTTGCAGGATAGGCAACTTGAACGCCTGTACCGGCCTGTTCCATTATCACCTCATTTACTAAAAAACAAAGTTACATTTATCCCAGTGCTTGCCATGAAGGTGTACAGGGAGTGGAAATACAGCTTCGTTCATTATTTACCTCGGTATTAGACGGAGGAGAGTGGTCACGCGAACGCATCCGCCACTTTACACCCGGGGAAAGTGTCCACGGTACCCATTGTGTACGGGGCTGGCATCGCCACGGAGCCAGTCTCGAAGCGTTGGAAAAGAGAAAAATTTCTTGTTCCTGCCAGGAATCTAACCACGATTTCTCGTAGCTTAGACACTATACTTACCGAGCTATCCCTGCTCTCCTTATTCGTTTTTACGCATATAAAACTTTGTTACATCTTCATATATTCTGCTTTGTATTTGCATCTCTTGCTGGATGTTTTCCTGTAATCTAAGTACAGTTGAACTCGGTTATAACGTTATGAAGAGGACTGAATATTTTGTGTCGTTATAAACGAGTGTTGTTATAACCGAGCAGAATAATGTTATGGTTAACAGTGAGGAATTAACTGGTACCACAGAATATCTGACGCTATAGACGAAGTGTCGTTATAACCGGGTTTGACTGTATTTCATCCTTCCTCGCAACACACCCCTATCATCCATTCTAATATCATCCTCTATCTTTTCCGGTGTTCCGAAGTTGGCATTTTTCAAAAGATTCCACTCTAAAATTTTATACGCATTTATCATCTTCCCTGTCTGTATATCATCAGCTATTTAATACGGCAAGGTTTGTTTGGAGCGTCATGATCTACTGAACTACCAAACATATATTTTCAAGACAAACGTCTCTAGAAAGCTTGTGATTCTGCATTATTGGCAATTTCCTTTGTTTTTAATAATTTCTTTTCAAAATTGTTTTTTAACAAAAAATTAAACCGTAAATTGACAGTGCTGCCTCAAACGGAAACCAAGGGACGTTAATATATTTCATGTACTTCCCTTGACCTCTGAGGCAGGATTCAGGACTGTTGATTTTAATAATTTGATTCTTATTTAAATGTGGTAGAAAGCTGCTCTTTCTTATTTACACGTTGCTTCTGATCCGTTGATCTCCGAAATAAATTACCCAGCATCAAGCATTAGTAAGTACAATTTTAAATCTTCATTAAGATTAAGATGCTGTAATTCTTGTTGATTAAATATTTTACTGTTTGTAAGTGCGAATTATTCTCACGGGTAAAACTAGTTATTTATATTGAATATGTCAGTCGGTTATAGCGACTCGCTACGGGCTGGACGATCCGGGGATCGAATCCCGGTGGGGGGCGAGATTTTTCGCAGCCGTCCAGACCGGCCCTGGGGCCCACCCAGCCTCCTATGCAATGGGTACCGTGTCCCTTTCCCGGGGGTAAAGCGGCCGGGGCTTGGAGTTGACCACCCACCCTTATCTAGTGCCAGGGTTAAAGAAAGAGTAGATCGACATCTCTACTCCCCCTCTGGGCCTTTATGACCCGTTGTAGGGAGAACTTGACCTTTACCTTTACCTTTATGTCGTGTGCCCCCATAATGTCCCTTTACAGGTGTTGCAGAACTAAGCCATTAAGGCGTATGCAGGAGTAGACGTAGCGTTCAACGCACGTTTAACGACTGTGGGTGTGAATGGCTAAGTTCACGATCCGGCCGCTTTGCCACAAGAGAAAGAGACGCAGTACCCGTTGAACACAAGGCTGGGCGGACGAGTTGGCAAGGAGAAAGACCTTTGCCCCTGCTAGGTATCGAAGCAGATCGTGCAACGCGTGGCCATCCGTCTTACTTCGGGAGTTTTCGTGGTTTATCGCATATTACGCTCTAGTCACGAAAAAAAAAATGTTACAATTCAAATCACAATTACAGAATTCTAATTCAAGTTTTTGAGGTTTACGTAGCAGTGTGGCTGAGTATTCCGTTTTTAGGCGCGTTTGCATAATTGCGAAAAGCGACTGTTGGCTTCGCCTGTCTGTCAGACTGTCCGCATGGAACAACTCGGCTCCCACTAGATGAATTTTCATGAAATTCGATATTTGAGAATTTTTCGAAAATCTGTCGAGAAAATTCAAATTTCATTAAAATCTGACAAGAATAACGGCTACTTTACATGAAGACCTAAGTACATTTATGATAATATCCCGTCGAATTCTTCTTAAAAAGACAAATTTTTCAGACAAAAATTGTAGAGAAAATCAAAACACATTTTATGTTAAGTGTTTTTATTTTCGAAAATCCTGCCGTTTATGAGATAATGTGGAAAAATATGGTAAAGCCAGACAGACCACACGTGACATAATACGGCGCATGCACTTTGAATGCTGGATAACTAAAGCTACAGACACACACTCAGAATATATAATACTTATTGCTTTTCCAAGGAAACAATGGTTACGCGAACGCGTCTTAATATTACTTTTATACGTACGTTGCCTGTCATATTCGTATGATTCACCTTGATATCGCAGAAGAGCGGAATCATCTAATTATATTTCCACTGGACAACTCTGTATAAGAATCACATTTGGTTGCCTCCGCATTTCTTGATCGGAAGTGCTTGTCTATGTTTAATGCAGAATGGAAGTTTAAAATCGTCTTCACCGAAGACTGTAAGGCCACTGTTTGATGTTTATCTGGAGCGACACTGCACCACCTGCCAGATCAATGCCCTGGCCTGTCAGTAGCACTTGGGACTCTCGGAGGCGCGCTTTGCAATGTAAAGAGCCACGGTTTACGCAAGTAGCATGATCAGGGGCGTGACCATTGACCTAATACGTAAAGGTGATGACTGCAGATAAAACGATACCTTATTAATACGACAGAATGAACTGTCGGTTTGAACTTCTGGCCTTACCAGACTCCCTGCTACGATGTGGCCTGATCCCCCATTCAAGGACTTATACCAATAAACTTAGTGGATCAGTCTTTATTGAGAAACTGATAGTTTCTCGTGGGCCGGGATAGCGTAGTCGGTATAGCGACTCGCTACGAGCAGTACGGTCCGGGGATCGAATCCCGGTGGGGGCGAGACTTTCAGCACCCGTCCAGACCTGCCCTGGGGCCTACCCAGCCTCCTGTACAATGGGTAACGGGTCATTCCTGGGGGTAAAGCGGCCAGGGCGTGGCGTTGACCAACCACCCCCATCTAGCGCCGAGGTTAAAGAAAGAGTAGAGTTATACCTCTACTCCCCTCTGGGCCTTCGTGGCCTGTTCTACGGTGAACTTTACCTTTACCTTACTGACAGTTTCTCAGCCAGTCAGGAGATTCTCTGCCTCTTATAAATCCCGAATTTTCATCAACGCATTCACAACAGCCCACCAACCTACCTATACAACTACGACCACTGTAACCTATTTCCTTATGATGCACTGTGTTACTCTTCTGTATCCATTTTGTAGTTCCTCCGTGCTACGTGCCCAACCCTAACCTAGTCACTATATGCTCCTTTTTTCACGAAACTCAGATGCCAATTCCTCGTATCGAATATCACCCAAATCGGACAGTAAATGCAGAAAATACAGTCGCACACGTATATAACGTCATGAGTGGGACTGAACATTTTGTGTCGTTATAAACGAGTGTTGTTATAACCGCGTAGTACAATGTTATGGTTAACAGTGAGGAATTAATTGGTAGCACAGCATAGCTGACGCTATAAACGAGGTGCGCCTAAACCGATGTCGTTATAACCGGGTTCGACTTTACTTGTTAGCTATTAGAATTTTCTGTGTGCCTTTTCTTGTCTAGTCCTTTTTATCCCCTTCTCTAGTTGAACTTTTAATAGTACTGGGGGTTATTATAGTCATATATATATACAGGGTGGGTAGGAAGTAAGTAGGCATTGCGAAATGGTTATAACCTCTATATTTCCAATGCAAAGATAATGAAAATAATTTTTACATGTACCTTTTTAAATGGGAATATGGACGCAGAGCTTAAAATTCAATGTAGGCACCGGCGGCATCTGAAGGTAGCGGTCGGCATTCATGGTGTCATGCAGAAGATATGGGCCGATGACCCTAGTGGCCGTCATTCCGCACCACACGGTCACTTTTGGACGATTTTGCATCTTCTCCACCGTCACTTCGGGATCGTGTGCCGCCCAGTAATGGCAATTATGTCGATTGACGAAACTGCCGATATGGAAAAAGGCCTCGTCGCTCCAGAGAATGTTTTCAAACAGTTGTGGCCAATCCTCGTGCGAACCCACCATCAACTCCCCATATTCCATTCTGCGGTCACAGTCTTCAGGTGTCAGCTCCTGCACGTAATGCGGTTTCCACGGGCGAAAATTCAAGTCTTTCTCTAACACCGTACGTATCGTGTGCCTCGACAGTTATTTAATGCCTACTTACTTCCCACCCAGCCTGTATACATTATAGTTTATTATTCTCACCAGGGAATGACGTGTCATCGTATTGTGGAAGATAACTGCGAATGCATTAATTCGTACTGCTGGAATGGATCCTTTAGCACAGAGCTGGTTGATTCATCAGCATTACAATGATGAACTGTTAAGGTTTAGTTGGTTAAAGTCTGTTCTTTTTTTATCTTGAAGATTCTGTTGGTCTTTTCATCATGTTTTGGTGTCTCCAGATCACGTCGTCCGCTCGGTTGATACTGGACAGCCAAAAATGGGAGATTGATCTTGAAATCTGTGGTCTTCTGGGTTATTACACGGCGTCGTGTGGTAATTATTTACCGATGTTTGAGGGACAACGTATCGGTCCCATCCTCACGGGTCAAGATTCCTACTCGGAAACTTGACCCGTGAGGATGGGACCGATACGTTGTCCCGAAACGTCGGTAAATAATCTGAATCTTGACCCGTGAGGATGGGACCGATACGTTGTGCCGAAACGTCGGTAAATAATCGGAATCTTGACCCGTGAGGATGGGACCGATACGTTGTCCCGAAACGTCGGTAAATAATCGGAATCTTGACCCGTGAGGATGGGACCGATACGTTGTCCCGAAACGTCGGTAAATAATCGGAATTTTGACCCGTGAGGATGGGACCGATACGTTGTCCCGAAACGTCGGTAAATAATCGGAATCTTGACCCGTGAGGATGGGACCGATACGTTGTCCCGAAACGTCGGTAAATAATTACCACACGACGCCGTGTAATAACCCAGAAGACCGCAGATTTCATCAACATCGCGGCGGAAGCCTGAAATCAACAGAGATGATCTTTTATTCTGAAACATCCGCAGCTACCTCGTTAGCTCGAACCTCAAGGAATATGCTGGATGATTCATATTCACTTATTACGTTTAACAGGAAATAAATCCGTTTTTTAATAAATAATTATTGATTGTCATATTTCGTTCAACATCTCGAGTGTAGAAGCTTCTAGAAGCAGTGACAACGAAGGTTTTTAGTAAACATAGCGCGAGCAAAAGCTGACGTTTTACAGTTTGTATAGGAACAAAAAAAAACATGGCGTCTGATATGGTACTTGATCGATGGAAAAACAAAGTGCTTAAACAAATTAAGTAAATTTAAATTTATAACACATATTATTAAAAATTATATAATTATCTATTGGGAGCACGCGGTGGTGCAGTTGGTTGAGGCACTGCGCTACAAACCGGAAGATCGCAGGTTCGATTCCCGATGGTGTCATTGGAATTTTTCATTGACATGAATCCTTTCGGTCGCACTATGGCCCTGGGGTCGACTCAGTCTCTAACAGAAATGAGTACCAGGAATATTTCCTGGGGGTAAAGGCGGCCGGTGCATAGGACTGACAACCTTACCAACTTCATGTGCCGATTGTCTAGAAATCTGGGAGCCTCAACCTCCTGGAACCCTAAAGGCCTGTCCAGGCCTGTAATGGGATTGCTTTACATTTTATAATTAACAATTTTTTATTTTATTTAAATATAAACAATGTAGGCTGTTAAAAGTTTTGCCATATATTTTCTCCATTTCCGTTGGTACTGCATGATGTCTTGAAATATGTAGGCTTTTAGATTCAGTGCATTTTTGTAGTGACAAAAGAACCACACATGTAACGACCTGCATTTACGTAGTTGCATGCTCCATTACCCAGTAGACACCAGGAGCCACGCTGTATTGAGGTGGATTAAACTGAATGTAACGAAAGTCCTGGTTTTGATGGAAGTTTTCCCACATCAAGTCATTCTTTATAATTGGCATCCCTCTTGTAAACCCTGCCTCATAATAATATTCGTTTGTGAACGGATGGATAAGTTTCAGAATTAATTATCAATCCTTCTGTGTAGTAACAAAATGCAAAAAACCGTTTCTCAACCAAATGCTTTTCCCATAATGCTGTGCGTGAGCCCATAGAGTCCTCGCTTTGTTCAGTAAAGGGGACTTTCTCTTACAAAAGACACAGGTAGAAGCATTCTAAACTTGTTACCTTGCTACACAAGTTATTGGAAGGAGGTTGTCTTGGTTCATTCAAAAACAACAACGGGTGTTAAGGTAGAGAGTGAGGGGGGGGCTTTTGAAAAGAATCAGCAACGTTTTCGTTTTGGAAAATGTGTTTTTATTGTGTGTAAATTTTATTTTTCACTTATATTCTAAGAATGTGCTTGAAAATGGTCCTTTGAAGGCAAGCACTGCACATGGCTGTAGAATGTTCTACGCCCTTAGCTAGGTTTACTGGAAAGACCGTAATGCAGGTCCGATGAACCGGTAGCTCGTGGACAAGGGACGCTGCTGTGTTGCCCGTGTAGACATTTGAAATATGTATTTTAACGCTTTCCCTTACAAAGCCGAAATAACGCTGAAGCAATTTTGAGAACCTGTGAGAATTTTGTGTTATGTTCACCTTGCATCTTAGCTGTAAGTTTCAATTCTTTAACCAACGAATGCACCGTTTATTTTCTCACTTCTATCTACCCTACATATGTTTCGACCGTATTTTGGTCATCATCAGCGGTATACCGATATAGTCACTTCACTGTTAACTCATTCATTAGGTATTAACGTAGAACATTATGCTGTTTACAGTAATTGGCAGTCACCAATAGCTAAAAACACAATAAGAGTTTCTTCAAGTTCAAATTCAAAACTTGAAGAAACTGCTAAAAATACAGTCAGAGTTTCTTCAAGTTCAAATTCAAAACTTGAAGAAACTGCTAAAATCACAATCACAGTTTCGTTTCTTCAAGTTCAAATTTAAAACTTGAAGAAACTGCTAAAAACACAATCACAGTTTCTAGCCAGCCATTGGTGACTGCCAATTATTGCAAACAGCATAATGTTCTACGTTAATACCTAATGAATGAGTGAACAGTGAAGTGACTATATCGGTATACCCCTGATGATGGCCAAAATACGGTCGAAACATATGCAGGGTGGATAGAAGTGAGAAAATAAAAGGTGCATTTGTTGGTTAAAGAATTGAAACCTGTGAGAAGTTTATTTTGTGGAGGCATACATTACATTACATTTCTATATTATATACTATAAACCAACAAATATTGCACTATTATATATGTATTGTCAACCCTACATATGTTTCGGCTCTGCCTGAGCCATCTTCAGGGGTTACGAGACCACATTTCACATGTTCCGAAACTGACCAACAACGTCAATTGAAAACGTGCAATAAACCACAACCACAAGTGCATCAGTGTACATAGCAAGACAATGTATAGTGCCTAGATAGTGAGACAATGTATAGTGCCTAGATAGTGAGACAATGTATAGTGCCTAGATATTGAGACAATGTATAGTGCCTAGATAGTGAGACAATGTATAGTGCCTAGATATTAAGAAACCTAATACGGGTCAAAGACAATGCAGTGAGAGATACAGTTAGTGGACACATCAAGAGTAACCCCTGAAGATGGCTCAGACAGAGCCGAAACATATGTAGGGTTGACAATACATATATAATAGTGCAATATTTGTTGGTTTATAGTATATAATATCCAAAACATGCACGGTATGTACAACTTTAAAGTGATTACATTTCTAATTCATTTTGTAAAAACGTGCCAAAAAATAGCGACGCCTAGCCTAGATTCTGAATTATATATTTTTTTAATTTTTCTGTTATGATCAGTATATTTTTATTGCACGTGATGTATACAAAAGTGCACAGGTATAATTACAAGTATAAATGTATGTATACTTATTGCACGTGATGTATACAAAAGTGCACAGGTATAATTACAAGTATAAATGTATGTATACTTATTGCACGTGATGTATACAAAAGTGCACAGGTATAATTACAAGTATAAACGTATGTATACTTATTGCACGTGATGTATACAAAAGTGCACAGGTATAATTACAAGTATAAACGTATGTATACTTATTGCACGTGATGTATACAAAAGTGCACAGGTATAATTACAAGTATAAATGTATGTATACTTATTGCACGTGATGTATACAAAAGTGCACAGGTATAATTACAAGTATAAACGTATGTATACTTATTGCACGTGATGTATACAAAAGTGCACAGGTATAATTACAAGTATAAACGTATGTATACTTATTGCACGTGATGTATACAAAAGTGCACAGGTATAATTACAAGTATAAATGTATGTATACTTATTGCACGTGATGTATACAAAAGTGCACAGGTATAATTACAAGTATAAATGTATGTATACTTATTGCACGTGATGAATACAAAAGTGCACAGGTGTAATTACAAGTATAAATGTATGTATACTTATTGCACGTGATGTATACAAAAGTGCACAGGTATAATTACAAGTATAAATGTATGTATACTTATTGCACGTGATGTATACAAAAGTGCACAGGTATAATTACAAGTATAAACGTATGTATACTTATTGCACGTGATGTATACAAAAGTGCACAGGTATAATTACAAGTATAAACGTATGTATACTTATTGCACGTGATGTATACAAAAGTGCACAGGTATAATTACAAATATAAATGTATGTATACTTATTGCACGTGATGTATACAAAAGTGCACAGGTATAATTACAAGTATAAACGTATGTATACTTATTGCACGTGATGTATACAAAAGTGCACAGGTATAATTACAAGTATAAACGTATGTATACTTATTGCACGTGATGTATACAAAAGTGCACAGGTATAATTACAAGTATAAATGTATGTATACTTATTGCACGTGATGTATACAAAAGTGCACAGGTATAATTACAAGTATAAACGTATGTATACTTATTGCACGTGATGTATACAAAAGTGCACAGGTATAATTACAAGTATAAACGTATGTATACTTATTGCACGTGATGTATACAAAAGTGCACAGGTATAATTACAAATATAAATGTATGTATACTTATTGCACGTGATGTATACAAAAGTGCACAGGTATAATTACAAGTATAAACGTATGTATACTTATTGCACGTGATGTATACAAAAGTGCACAGGTATAATTACAAGTATAAATGTATGTATACTTATTCGTTCTTCATTCAGTGCATTGAATTTCATGTCGCCCGCATACAGACCAAATTTTGCTAAAGTTACCCGCACCACATAGAAGGTGGAGCACATTTGCCGTAACGGAATGCAGTTAACGAGACGCCTCGGGTCCGTTCTTGGATGACGAGAACAGAGATGATTCTCGAAACGTTGGTTTACTCGCCGGTCTAGATCAAGGAAGTTTTATTAAAATTCAGTCGCCGTGGATTCTTTAGATTATGTGAGAAATTTCATACCAATACAAAGTTTGGTTAAAGTGGAACTGAAAGCGAAAGTTAAGTACTTTATGCTGTTCTGTGCGTGATTTGACTTTTACGAGATATCGATTATGATACATTATTAGTTCGCTGCTGAGATATGTGGATATCTTATAGTGTGTCCTGTGTGAAACGTAGAAAGGCACATTTAAAATTCTCGCATTTGCGGTGTTTTTCTTGAAATTATTTAAAAATCCAGGCACAATTACATAGTGAGAAGTTTTACGCTTTGGGGATATTTTCTAAGGTCTTGGGCATTATGTTCATAACACATATGAAGTATTTTGAAGGAAAGGTATATAATTAATGTAAAAATTCACTACAATATAAACGTATATAATATAACACATCGAGATTTACGTTTGGCCAACGAGACGCAAGAGAACGCGTAAACTCCGAGATCTTTCAGTTCGCAGCAACTCGATGAACGTCAGAAAAAAATGATTACGGAGACTGCAGTGCAGAATAGCACAGATTATAGAACCTATAATTTGGTGGATAAGACCACGCGCTAAGACAGGGGGAGTTTATATCTGTTTCATTTCGGATCCCTACAGATGTCAGCACACTCACACAAGAATACCCCTAGGTTCTCCGCAACCGACTGGCTCTGCCATCTTTCGTCAACTGTCTGCAACAGGAAATATGCTGTAGCACAGCGGCATTACGTAAGAAACACAGTACATTTACAACGTAACTGTCAGTAGGAAATTCGACGTTCTCATGCGGTGCTCACGAATTAAATCTTCTGGCATGATAAAAACGTGCATAAAGGTAAAAAACTGCTGAGGTGTTAACGGACGAGGGTACTGCAGTCCAAGGCATTGTTAAATTCTGAAGATGGAGGTAATACGATCCTTCGAAACGTCGGTAAGTATGTACGAATCAATCCAGTCCGCCGTCTGTGTCAAACATGAAATTAGCCTAAAAATAACTCTACCCACTGAATAAAGTCTCACCACTTACTGGTTCATTCACCTGTAATATATGTCTTTTGTTATCCAGTACATGAATTCTAGTCTTTACGCCAGATTCTCGTGCATATGTTAGAACTTATACTCCAGTTTGGTGTACACATATTTTCCAAGTGCATTTTCTGTGATTTAGTGTAGCTCATTGGACTTGATATTCATTTACTTCATATGCAGACCCAATTTGTGCACGATTAATTACACTACACTACCTACCATAAGAAATATTTTTACTTGTATTTTCCATAGTATCCACAGTATGGTAAAGTGTTTCAAATAATGGATGCAAATCTTAACGAGGTCTGTATTTATACTCGGTGTTAATCTTTCTTACAATGAACTGTCTTTGATAAACTTAATGGTTTGATATAGTGAACTGACAAAAAAGGTCAAGGTAAAATTGTCCTTGTGCACTTCACGATGGCATACTGGTAGGGATTACATTTTCTAAAAACCAGAACCTGGACACTTAAAACACGCAGTTGGAGGGAGGGGGCAGAGGACGAGATTTTTAACCTGTCACACAATGCAAAAGCAGACTAACTTATCAGTACTAAAATGACGGAACTCAGAAAACAAAAATGTTACTGACAGATACAGAAAATGAAACAATATTAAAAATAATAATTTGTTATCAATACTTTATTATTATTACTATTATTCAGTTTTTATTTATCAGAGTGCGATCTTAACAGTGCAAAGGCCAGTTACAAAACTAGCACAAATTAATTACACCATGACATGAACCACAACTATGGTTCCGCGCTGCCCTTGCAGGCGTCTGCGCTACGTCCCGCTGCCAGCTGAACCATTAATGCCTGCTGCCATCTGTACCACATTTCTCCTACTAAATCGTCCTGCCATCTGTTAGCATTTCTCATACTACATCCTCCGATGCGGGTAGCTGTCTTCTAAGCGCAACGTGTAAATAAAAATTCTTTGACGTGTGGTTTATTGAGACTATTTGTATAGGAATAGTAAACTGTAGCATTATTCTGTGATGGATATGTAGCATGAAAGTTAATTGATATCATTCTTCTAAATTATGCAGACAATATATTTCTTAGAAGTGTATGATGCTGAATACAACAATCTGAAATATGTTAGTACAGGCGCGCTCAAGCTGTAGCTCGCGGGCATCACAGTGTCATGTTGCCCAAGGATAATTTTGAATTGTGAATGTCTTTTAATCCTTTCCCTGGCACAGTTGAGATAGAATGCCAAAGTAATTTTGAAAACTTGTGAGCTGTCTGTTAATGGAGACACACATTAGTTTATCAGTTCATCTTGTAGAAAAGAAGTGCTAGAAGTAGTGACACCCTAGCCTAGGTTACGAATTGTATTTCTTGATAAATTTTTTCTGTTATTATGAATATATTTTTATTGCACATGATGTATGGACAAATACATAGGAAAATTCTTCACTCTGTGTATTATATTTCATATTGCTTGCATGCGTATGAAATTTTGCCAAAGTTGCATGCAACACATAAAAGGTTGAGCAGGCCTGTGTTGGTATATTACTCATTTACTCATTTATTGTACTTTGGTGTGCAGGTGTTGTGAAGGTCCCCAAGAATCTGTATAAACCTTAAGAAATATGATATTGAAACTATGCCTTTACTTTCCAGCTGTTGTGCAGTAAACAGACAGTTTCCAGGAATCTTGTTTCTGTTAAAAGTGGTTGTATTATTCCAATACAACCACCATCACCCAGCCACAGTAATTTCTGTGTCTACAGGCGGTCTGCTATTTTCTGAAATGGGTAAGATGACAAAAATAAGTCTACTCACTGAATAAAGCCACTCATCTACCACAAAAGTCTTTTGTTATTAAATACATAAATTCTAGTTTTTAGTCCAGATGTTTCAGTGAACGTTCTCATGCACATGTTAGAATGTCTACTCCGGTTTGGTGTACACATATTTTCCAAGTGCATTTTCTGTGATTTAGTGTAGCTCAATGGCCCTGATGTTCATTTACTGCAATGCAGACCCTGTTTTTCAAGGTTAATTACAATACACTACATAGGATATGAAGGTTTTTTCTTTGTATCTTCCATAGTATCCCCAGTATGGAAAGTATTTCAAATAATGGGTGTAAATCTTAATGAAGTCTGTATTTTTGTACGGTATTAATTTTTCATAAAATGAAGTGTTCTTAATAAACTTGATAATATTCTTTCTGGGTTTCGTATAGTGAACTGACAAAAAAGGTGAAGGTAATATTGTCCTTGTGCTCTTCATAATCGCATATTTGTGTGTTTCCATTTTTTAAACCAAAATACTGGGACACTTAATGACATTTAGGTGTCATGGGGGGAGAAGACAACATTTTAATCTGTCAAGCAATGAAAAACAGGGTAATTTATTAATATGACTAAAATGAGGTAACTGAGAGGTAACTGCGATTACTCGTCCCGGGCGACTAAAAACGCAGCAACGCCAATGTGTGGGTGTCAAACTCAGTGGCAACATACTCATGAGAATGAGTTGGAGAGTCAGTCTTTTTCACTTACACGTATTTTGCCCACGTGTATGGAATCAAGAATGCATAATATTCTTCTCGTCATATAAATATTTAGGTGAAGTTAAAGTGTGACATTGTCCATGTAGTCGAATTAGCACAATTCGCATAAGGCATGGGAGCTGGAGGCATAGCTCCACGCAGTATTAACATCTGCGCTAAATGGACGTGAGCGACTCGTATGGAAAACATGCAGTGACATTTATGTGGAAATAGTAAAATTTGTTAAAATTAAAACATGTATCAACGGCACAATATATTTGCGAGCATATTACAGTGTAATTATTAATTTCTTCTTCCTATTCCTGGGACAAAATGAAATGCATAAATTTACCGTTTTGTGTGTGCGTGCGTGTAGGTGCCTCATTCTATTTTAGTGTGCAGGGTTCAATTTGCTGCATTAATGCTAAGATGGTATCGAAGTATTTTTCTTTTATCATTTATGTTATACAGTTGTCAGTAACAACCTAACTCGTGAGTATAGAACCACTTCTGTCGACGGGACAGTTTGGTGAAGATGTTGCAATATTTGTTATGGTAAAAGACAATAGAAATGTCTCCATAGTAAGGGAGTTTTCTTCTGTGGTAGCACTGATCCGGATTGCTGTGAGTTTACGGACATTTCACTGAGTGTAGCTTTTACCAATAGATCGCACCACATGTTCTTGCGCAAGTGTTGTTAGTGTTTGTACTGTAATTTGCTACAATCGGTGTTAGAGCGTCACATAGAAAGGCATAAAGATGATGTCCTTAGCGCCCAAAAAGGATGGAGGGCCTAATACAAAGTTCTTTGAATCTCCAGAGACAATATCTTTATTCGATGCAATAAAGTCATGGCTGCAGAAAAACTGTAAAAAGGTAAGTTCAAGAGGCCAATCTTTTTCGCCGGCCGTTGCTGGGTGGTTGACATGAATGAAGAATAGGTTAAGTTATGTGATTGTGTTAATGATGTTTACATTTGTGAAATGTGTAAGTGTTTAGCTTATGCACGTGGAATAGTGGGATTAGGTTATGTGTATTGAAATAGAATATTTCAAAGTAGTTGGTCTTCGGAAGATAAGCCGCGATTGTGTTTGAAATTGATGTCATTCAGTAAGGAGCAGTTATCCTGTAATGTGTGATAGAACCGGTTGACGTATACGTAACAACGATACAAGAATGATCTGCAGATGTGTTGTCTCCTATAAAGAATGCCATTGTAGTGTGTAGGTCTTCCACCATTTCTTTGATGTAGAAAATTTGATAGACACTCTTACACCGAGACACAGTGTAGTTCAGAATCTTTCCTTTGTGTAGTCAGACTTTTCATAGACAAGTATAGCTAATGTAACCGTGATTTCTTTTGCTCATGGTTCTAAATTGACTCTGCTTATAACGTAGAAGGTGAAATTGCTTTGTGGATGAGTACTCGGAAGATACAAAGTCTAATTGTCAGCTACATGTGTAATTGTTTCCATACCTACTGCAGGGATTGTCATACTTTGGTGAGTGGTAGCATCCTGAATTTAGTTTAGTATTTTAACAAACATTAAGTCATGTATTACTACAACGCTGTAGGTAAAAGTAAAGTCTTCACTGCCCACACCATGAAGGTATATGAAGCTGTAAGTGTTATGTTTTTATAAACAATGTTATAATTGTTATTCATACATTGTTATGGTTTTATTTACACCTACCCCTTTGTATTCATGAGGTATACATTCCTGAGATGACTGTGATTAGTGACTGTTGTGAATAAGGTCACATTTGAGATTTTGGGTTTTTGTAGTATTATGGGTAAGGGTTCTGTTCTGGCATATGATGCCACTTTACTTAGTAATTTCAAGAATTTTTGAACATTTTGATCCTTGAAGGTGAGACCATTACATTGTCTCAAAATGTTAGGAACCAATTACCTCGTGACACAGTATCATATCTGAGAACAGAAACCTGAAGGTTTTATTTTCCAATAAATACTCTGTGTGTTTTATACAGGGGATTTTAACCCAGCGTAATATATAAGTACAGTACTTGAAAATGGGTGTTGGAGGAGGTGCAAAAAGTCTGAAATATATAAGCTCTATGACTAACATGATGTTGTGAAATTTATTAAGCTTAGTAGACTCAGATGGGCTGGACACGTGATGAGGATGGATGAAAGTGACTCTGCAAGGAAAGTCCTTTATACTAAATCGGGAGGAATTGGAGATAGAAAAAGAGGCAGACCAAAGTTGACATGGTGTGACGAGCTAGAGGAGGATGTCACACGGGTTGGATGTAGAAATTGGAGACTTAATGTACAGTCAAGAGAGGAGTGGCGGAAGCTTATTGAGGAGGTCAAGTCCCACCCAGGGATGTAGCACCATTCGAATAATAATAATAATAATAATAATAATAATAATGAAGTATATTTTATTCATAATACTGGTTAAAATGGTAGCATATTCATGGGACATAAAAAGCAATCCCATTACAGGCCTGGACAGGCTCTTAGGGTTCCAGGAGGTTGAGGCTCCCAGATTTCTAGACAGTCACCACATGAAGGTGGTAAGGTTGTCAGCTCTATGCACCGACTGCCTTTACCCCACAGGAAATATTCCTGGCACTCATTTCTGTTAGAGGCTGAGTCGACCCAGGGCCATAGTGCGACTGAAAGGATTATGTCAATGAAAAATTCAATTGACACCATCGGGAATCAAACCTGCGACCTTCCAGCTTGTAGCGCAGTGCCTCAATAAACTGCGCCACCGCGTGCCCCCATTCATGGGACATACTAGTATATATATATATATTTCAAACCACCGTCATGTGCAATGAAATTTACAAACTTGCAGGTTACTAGATGCGGCTTATCAATTAAGCCACCATCAACTCTATTAAATATCAAGAGCTGTACAAGAACTTATAAGTTTTTGGATGGGATATTATATATATATATTTGATGAAGTACAACGGGGATGTTTCACCTAAGGACATAATAATCTCAGGAAGGCAGTGCATGTTGTTGATGCCACAGGTTAACCATGCGAAGAAAATGTGTGATAATGTGTTGTTGGGTGCTTGATTGCAAATAAGTGAAATAGTGGATAATGAGTTCTGGGTGTGTATGTATGTACAGGGTCATTATTTTAGCTGACCCGTATCATTTGTCACCTCCTGCTGGTATTCCAGTTTGCCATAAGTCAGGGTCCCGTCATTTTACTTCAATGTATTGCAGCTAAAATTATCTTTTTACTCACCATATTTAAATAAGGTGCTGGAGAGCATTAGTTATATGTATTGTAGTTGATTTGTGTTTTTACTTACCATATTCTAAGAATGTGCTGGAAATGGTTTCCTTGCAGACACATGTCACACCTAACAAGCACATTGTTAATTGCATATTAGAGTTCTGTTGTTGGAATTGAGAGCAGTACATCCTGAATGCTTTTAGTGCTTTATGAATGTTACCAAAAGAGAAGGAAACTGTATTCCTTGTGTTTGAAAACTAGTAAAATTTATAATTTTTGGAAAAACTTCACTGTTGTTGGATATTTGCAAAGGCATGCTTTAGAAGTAATTGGTCAATGATGGATGCATTTGATTTTCAATCAGAAAATGAGCAATGAAGTTGGAACTTATATTAAAAAAACAAACTTTCATTGAAGTTTCACCCTTTTTCGTTTTCTTTTAGTAACTTTATGGTATTCTGTGTTACCTTAATTACTTTTAAAAGTTATGTTCATGTTACCATCCATGTATTGGTGCATACAGGCCAATGTGGCCTCCTATTTTATGGGTTTCAAAATTGATTAGACATTTTGTAGGATTTCTTGGGTGGGGGTCAGGCTGCTGCAAGGCTTCTGCTACACAGGAGAACACAAACACAGAAAAACTGCAGTCATAATCCATGTGTTGAGTGTGATTCAACCCATGATTCTGTTGATTGTGTGGTAAAGGACGATACATGTCTTAGACTAGGCCGACTTAACATGTAGCCTGCTGGCAACATGTTGCTGGTGATGCAATGGTATGTTGCCTGTAGAGACATTTGAAATGAGAAAATTTCTTGTAAACCTTTCCCTGGCAAAGTTGAGATAGAATGTTGAAGTAGTTTTAAAAAATATGATCTGCTTGTTTATGGAGACATACATTACTAACTCATTTTGTAAAAGTGAGCTAAAAGTGACACCCTAGCATAGGTCATGGATTGCACTTTTTAATGAAGCTTTTCCTTTATTATCAGCATATTTTTTATTGCACATGATGCATAGAAAAATATGTAAGTACAATTATACATATAATTATATGTATACATATTCATTCTTCATTCGGTGGATTGAATTTCATGTTGCCCGCATGCAGACCAGATTTTGCTGAAGTTTCCCACACCATGCAGAAGATTGAGCTGGCCTGCCTTAGGCTGTGTGGCACTGTGATCTACCTGCATATGCTCATTATCATACCATATCTTAATTTTGTATCAGATACCTTTGTATTTCTTTAACTTAAATTGATCTCATTTTTGTATTACCATTGTTCTTGGACTGCGTGACCTTTGAAGATGACAGCACTACATTCCTTCAAAATATTGGGAACCACTCACCCAGTGACACAACATGACATTCCAGAAGACGTGAATAATCAGCAACATCACTGTGAGAACCTCAAATCATGTACCATTAATTAGTTTCATGTTATCGTTGTGTTATAAAAAAGGAGGACCAGGGCTGCAGGAGCCCAGTAAAAAGAAAAGATATCAGAACATAACTTCAGTGCCCAATTTCCGGTGTACACCTTAAATTCCTTGCTTATTAATCCACACTTTTGTTTTGTGTTCTGCTTCGTAAGCAGTATTGCTGAGTTCACAGGCACCATATTTGTAATTCCAAGCAGTGTTTCATATGTGATACATGGGTGTGTTGACACTTTTTTTGTGTCATATTTCACTTGCTTAGTTCAAGTAGATCAGTAAGTTACTGCTGTAAAACCTGAAACTAAACATAGATTTTCATACAGCCACCATTTATATTTTTTTACATCCTACTGTCTAAAAGTAATACTCCCAGAAGTGTGCATTTTTAAAGATATGTTGCCATATGTTATTTCACTACCTTCTATTTACTAGTGCTGATGTCATTACCAACTCACAGGTTTATTTATCTGGCACAGTGTTATCACAGTGCTTGAACAGAAGTCATAAAGAACACTGGAAGTCCACACCTGGACAAAGCCATGCAAAGTAATATCTTGGAGAATATCTGTTAGGGGGAACTGGGGAACTATTACAGTTTAATAGAAACCAGTCAAGACAAGTGACAGGATGCCTTGCAGGACACTGTTACCTGTTCAAGTTAGGATTAGTAAATGATCTTGATGGTGACTGGTTCTAGACTAGGAATGAAACAGCCTTACACATTCTCTTTGCCTGGGGCCTTGGCTAAACAGAGATTTTGTCACAAGTTATGATGCTCTGACAGCAGTGTTGATGAACTTTAAGTCTTCTGGGACGTTATTCCATGTCAACTGGTAAATATTTACTGACATTTTAGAGGAGTCCACTGCCTTGATCTTCAGGGTCTAGCAGTCCAAGATGAATGCTTCTTTATTATGGTCCTGTAAATGTATTAAACTCCAGTCTTATCAGGAGGGATCCATCCTGTATTTGTAATACTGCCACATGCTTTCATTGTGATTCCCAACTTGTGGATCCCTACAGGGAACGCAGAACTGGAAGTTGAGTGGATCCTTGTCATTGTCCCTACATGCAACTCTTGGTGCAGAGTTTGAACCAGAAGTCAGGTACATGCAAATAATGCTCTGTGCATGGCCCTTCCAGACAGTGCAGTAGCTTTGATGTCATGCCGCTGTTGGTCTGGCTGTGCCATTCCGACATGTTACGACTGACCGGGAACTGAGATGTGATCAACCACAAGCCACCTGCAGCCTTGTAGGCTTGTATAGACCTGCATGGCTTAGAGTGGGGGCTGTGGGCGGTTATTCCCATGGAAGGGGCTTGAAGTCAAGTACAGCAACTTGCTATTGATATATTATTACTCAAAATTCTGTAAAGTATGAATTTGTCATTGTAGGAGGTTTCTGCGTATTTTGTGGAAACTGTTTGGGAACCACTGATGTAGTCAAATTTGATTTTCTGAAAACTCTTTATGTAAAATTTCTGACTGATGATTACTTTGTTTCAGAATGATCTGTGTTAGTAGAGTATAACTGTTTTAATTGACACAAGTTTTGGGGTTGTCACTATTGGGTAATCTAGGGTTGCGGTGTTCCGGAATGTTATGGTTCCGTGCTGAGTAAATGGTTCCTGATGTTTCAGAGGAGCATATCACTTTCATTCTCAAGGCTTCAACAGTCCATGAAGGATCTTTATGGACCACTGAATGCTTGAATATGCAAGGGATATGTTAATCTTTATGGACCACTGAAGCATAGAAGATGAATGTGATATGTCCCTTTGAAACATCAAGGACCAGTTATCAGCAGTGCTACATCACATCCCAGTAAGACCAGAATTCCCAGTGTTCATTGGCTAGTGTAAGTTGCTGATGAACAAACTTCAGAAAGTGTGTTCGATGCCTAGGATGATAAGAAGCCCACAAAGTGCAAGATTTGTAGCAGATCTGTGTGTCAAGAAGGTTGTGTAATTGTTCAGCCCATTCAAATGCAGTGTGATGTCTAGTGTTGACTAGAAAGGGTTAACTATCACAGCTGTACTACAGTAATTAACGGTTATTTGTATTTCAGTATGTGCAGACAGATCCACCTACAAGCAAAGGCTTGTCTGCGTTGGTCATTCAACTGATACAGTTCCAAGAGGACAACCTTGGGAAGAATGTCAGCAAACCCCCGCTTACCAGACTGCCCGTTAGTAATACTTTCTATTACTGATAGTATTTCTCATTATGTCAGTGGTCCTCGGTGTTCTGCGTGTCAAGTATATTTGGAATTGCTCCACTTCTAGACATTGTTCATTTTTCCACGTTTGGAATAGAAACTAAAACAGCCTTTCAAGAGTAGGCCCAGAGGTTTAGAGTAGCTTTTCCTATCGGACCAAAGCCAGTAGGTGTTTTTTGTGTCTCTGTTGGGTGAGGATGGAGACTGCTCCTGTGCACAAAATGGTGATTTCATTCTTATTTTAAATATGGGAGGATGGATAAAATCCAAAGTGTAAGTGTATTCAAATGTGATGTAACATTATCCAAACCCTATGGAATTGTGTGTACAATGTACTAGGTACGCCCAGAAAGTAATGCAACACATTTTTTTTCTCATTCACAATTGATTTTATTAAAACTTCAAATATGTCACATCATTACATGAATCTTTGGCTACCTAAACCTATTTTTCAACATAGTCTCCATCTAAATCTTTGGCCTTACGCCACCGAGATGCGAGAGCCTGTATGCCTTCGCGGTACCACTCTGCAGGTCTCTGTCGCAACCACCTCTTTACTTCAGCAATGACTTCCTCGTCGTCCTCAAACCTCTTTCCGCGGATTGCACCTTTCAAGGGACCGAAAAGATGGTAGTCGGAAGGAGCCAGATCCGGGCTGTACGGTGGATGAGGCAGGACAGTCCACTGAAATTTTGTGATGGCCTCTCGGGTACGCAGACTTGTGTGTGGCCTCGCATTGTCGTGTTGAAGAAGCACTTTTGTCGCATCTTTATGGGAACGAACTCTCCGGAAACGCTTCTTCAGCTTCTTCAGTGTTTCCACATAGACGTCCGAGTTGATCGTTTGGCCACTGGCCACTGTCGGCTCGTTGCACTGTTGCAGGCGTCACAGCTGTTGATGGGCGGCCCGAGAGCGGGAGATCAGACAGAGTGCCCCGTCCTTGTTCTGATAACGCCAATCGCTTCGCCCAACGGCTGACGGTGCTTTTATCCACTGCCATGTCTCCATAGACCTTTCTTAAGCGCCTGTGAATTGATTCACTCGTTTCGTTTTCTGCCAAAAGAAACTCAATTACTGCTCTCTGTTTAGAACGCACGTCACTTGCAGACTCCATTTTGAAAGCTCACTACTGCGCTGCTATCCAGCGGGAAACATTGCGCCTATGTGCATAAACGCGGGACATTTTAAAGATACAGCACGCAAAATATCATTTTTATCCAACAAAATTGGGCCGAGAAAAAAAATGCGTTGCATTACTTTCTGGGCGCACCTAGTAGTTCAGTTTCAGGTGACACACCAAGTCATGTATAATCATAAAGCTGTGCATGCATGTATGCAGTTGTGCATCAACTATGCCCATGTTATTTGACATACATAATTTGCTTTTCATGTACAAATTTGTCTTTGGAAGAATCTTTGCATTGTATGTGAGAAATTGAACAGTTTGAAATGTGTTGCAGCAAGTATGAAATGAAAAGCGAGGTGGAAATAAAATATGAAACTTAAAAAAATGGCTGTTCTGAGTAGGTGCAGTACGTATTTATTCCTTTGGCACCAGAATTGCATTCCTGTTATGATCTGCAGCAGACCAGAATTTTAATAGGGCTGCATAAGAGCAGCCATAGTTGGCTGTCGGCAGTACCTGATGTTCTTTTGTGCAACCCTTTAGCTCATTCACTCAGCAGTCCTGCACCTTGAACAAAGTGCAGTGTCTTACTAACAGAGGTGTCTTCAAAGTCACCTGGTTTCATAAAATGACGACCCAGTTGTCTGAATCTTAGTGTGGCCACAGCCTCACAGTCACAAAGAACGTGTGAGGCCGTTCCAGATGCCTGTTTGCATCTATCACACTTGTGACTGTTTACCAGCCCCAGTTTAAACAGGTGTCTTTTATATGACAATATCCTGTTAGCAATGCTGTCGTTATTTTTATCTGGTTTTTGCTCAGATTGAGCAATTCACCAGTTTGTCTTGCAGAGGGTTTTTTAAGAAAGCCCTTAGCCTGCCTTTGTCCATGTATGGACTGCCAATGCTCCTCTTGTTTCCTACTCGTCCAGTCCCTGATCACCCCCCTGGCAACCTTTGCAGATATACCAAGTGCAGGCTCAGGTCCTATGAATGGATGTGAGGAGCCTTGTCTGCTAACTGATCAGCTATTTCATTTCCATCATTTCCCATGTGTCCCAGAACCCATAGCAGTTGGATCCTGTTATGTTCTACCAGTTTTACCAGGGATTGATGGCAGTCCCAGACTAATTTGGAATTTATCCGTAAGCTGTCCAGAGCCTTGATGGCTTCCTGACTGTCGGAAAGAATATAGATGTTCCTACCTGTGTAGCCCTTTTCTGTATTCTCCATTATACAAGCCTTAATGGCATATATTTCAGCCTGGAATACCATGGTGTGGAGCCTAAGACTGAAGCTGTGCCCCTTTCTCAATCCCCATCTGTACACACCAGCACCAGTGCCTTTTTTTGGTCTTGGACCCGTTTGTGTACCAGACCAGGCCTTCTTTGTTGTCTCGGTTGAAGCAGTTCTGCCACTCACACTTGTCAGGGAACTGTACTGTGAATGGCTTGTTGTACGCATATCTCGGAAGCATTCTGTCAGACCCCATCTGTAGGATGGGTTTATGCACCATATCCCTAGATTTTTTGGTGTGACACTAAAGTGTTAACGAATATGAAAATATAAGAAAAGTATGGAGGCAGCGACAGTTGAATTAAAATACAGCAGCACAGGCCAATAAGTTTACAAAACAGGACTGAGCTTCTGTCACCACACTTTGAAGTACTGCAATAAGGAGTGTTCTCTAAGTAACACAGTTCTGCAGTAGAGCAGACATCGCAGTGTAATAGTTGTGTAAAGAAATAAACCTCCGTGTAGTGTGTGTTGTATCACTTTCTTTATTTATTTCCCTGACAATAGAAGAACATGTCATTAACTGTGTGCAGGTTAACTCTTCAACATACTAGTGCCCAGGAATTGCAAAATATAATTTAAATGTACTGGCCACTTTAGAAATTTACGTACTTCCTTATAGTAGTTTTATTCAAATATTTTTGTATTGGCTTTGATCTTCATTCATTTATCTGTGAACATGATTCTGGAGCACTTCTTATAACAGAGTGTGAAATCAGCTACATTCAAGGACTGATAACTTGAGACATGCAGGGTGAGGAAGCTAGGCAAAGATGCGGGAAAAGGAAGCCAAGGGTACGAGGTCAGTACCTGTTTGAATCTACAGCAGGCAGAAATTGCAACCCACACTATGTATTCCTTAAATACCTTCCAAGTCTCAAGTTATCAGTCCTAGACAGTAAATAATTTATGGACTATATGTCTTTTCACAGATGAGGTGTTTTCTAGATTTCAAACCTGGTGGTGCCTTGTGCCACATCCTAGCTACAGTTTATAAATTTAAAAGTGATCAAGGATGGAGAAGGTTTGATTTTCAGGTAAGTTGTGAATATGTTTTTACATGTGAAGATTGTTTGTGCATATTGGTGAATTGTTTGAGTGACTGTTTTGTACGTTGTTTGTAGTCACCATCTCGAATGGACCGCAATGTGGAAATGTTTATGAATGTGGAGAAGGTGCTGATCCAAAACAAATGTCTTACCATGCCGGTAGTTTATGTACGGTCAGAGGTGGAGAAAAGCATGCAGGTGAAAATAAAGGATGTAATCAAGAGGCACCAAGGTTCCATTACAGGTTTGTTTTATCATTTTTTAACAAACTTTCAAATTTGTTTTAGTTAAAATTAAATTAATGTACAATATAAAACTGGAATGAGTGAAATGTTGGCTTTTTGAATGCTGAAACATTTTGTTTTATTTTGTAATTATTCACATAAGTTTTCCCCCCAAAATTTTTTGCTTTAAACTTGGATATGAGATTTATGCCAGGATTTTGTAAATGGTCTCTTGTGAAAACATTAATTTCGTACCACCCTCTAAAGAGTGAAACATTTTTACTAACACATGTTTAACTATTTACAAAGTATGGATTGTAGTTATATTTAAACTTACGTAGTTTTGTGTCATGACAGTCTGTAACATGTTTACTCTAAAAAAGGTGTTCAAGTAACATCCTTCCAGTAAAACATCAATAATGAAATCCACAGACAAGTTATTCCATCTCTGATTCTGATTTTCATATCATTCTTACGTGGCATGTTCAGTTGTTTGTTTTATTGGCATGGCAGTGAGAACATACAGCAAACTGCATGATATGTAGCATGAACCAGAGAATGATTCTCGCAGAACTGTGCTATATCCATTGGCCTTCTGCTTGCCCCCTTTGTTTTGAGCTTAACCCAAAAATTTATAGTTCTATATATTTTAATCTTTATATTTTTAGATAGCAAGTGGGAAGACGAAAGATTCTGGACTAAGTGGTAGCAGGCATTCCCTGACTTTAATCTGCACTTAATTTCTTCATGCATGCAATTTTGATTTGTTAGTGTTGTTCCCAAATATTTGAACTTTGTGACATTTTCAGAGGATTTATTACCTATCTTTATGTTGTGTTTTCTTCCTGTATTCTGTTGATGAAACATGGACATATACTTAATTTCTCTGCATTTACTCCTAGACCAACCTCCTTACTAGCAACTAATAAAGATTCTGTGTTTTTCTTTGTAGTGTGTATGTTTTCACCCAGTAAATTAATATAATTAGCATAGATAGGAAGCTGATGTATTCCATTCAGTTTCAGTCCCTCCAGGCTTACTTGGACATTCTGAATGGCATATGTAGTTGACATTGACAAACAGTATTAAGTTTGGAATTTTTTAGAATGCAGGTGATGTGAAAGCAGAGAAGAGGTCAGTCAGTAAACTTTTTGGTAGCAGGAATTAAAATTAAGTAGATGCATCTGTGGAATCTTATGTTTATGAGACTCAGAAACAAACTAGTACACCCAGCTCTTGTTGTACACCTTTTTGCTTTAACAGCCCTTGCCAATTTACACCACTTCTTAATTTTGTACTCACTCATTTTAAGTTTAACACTCTTTGGCTGGCTGCATTCTGTTATGCTAACCTGATGGGAATATCATTTTTGATTTACACCCACTTTTTCAGGAATGCAACTAGGGCATAAACCAAGGACTGGGTGTAGTCCTAGAGTTTGTTGTTTTAGGAGCAGGTGTTTCAAGTGGTGTTGATTACAATCGTATGCTTTGTTGGTTCCTTTTGATTTGACTGTGTCCATGTGTGTATAGCAGCATGGTTCATATATGCTGTGTAAAGCGTTTGTCTGGGTGCCGCTATGCTGCAAGCGTCCTTATATGAATCCTAACCGAGTGGACGTAATTTGATGTACTGAATCCTGTAATTAAACTTAGAAATTATAGGAAAATACAATAGGAGTTAGTTTTGATTTTGGTGGAGGTGATGTGTGAGATGTTCCATCCACATGCTGGTGCATTTAACATGGACAGGAAGCAGGATTTAATCCTGTTTATAAGTAATGAATGTATAGACAAGTTCATTGCTCATGAGGACAGGACATGCTCATGACTAGGCCCAGAGTAAACTGACTGTGCATGCATCTCTGCAGTTTAATTATGACAAATACTCTACTACTGGACTCTGCAAGTTCTGTTCTAGCACTGTGGTGATGATTTTAATGTAAGACATCCCCATTGGCATATCGATCATAAGTATACAGTGGACCCTCGAACTTCGAACGGTTTGATGTTCGAACAACTTGAAAATTGAACAAAAAATTTGAGGAAAATCGGTTTTGAAACTCGAACAAAAACTCGAAAGTCGAACAAAGAATCACGTGGTCGCCTTCTCTCTCTGCTTGGTCCAGATGAAAGAAGCGTAATTTACCTTCCAGTGAACAGTAATATCCCTCCTACTATTATTATTCATTGATTATTATACAATATTTTTATGTATGTACTATTATAAATAAAAATTTTCAATTATTGAAATTAAATATCTTGTTTTATCATTATGATCTTTTGAAATAGGCACTTAAAATGTTTTATATTGGGTAAATTTTGGGGGTCTGGAAGGATTAATTCAATTTACATTATTTCTTATGGGGAAATTTAACTCGAAAGTCGAACAACTTGAAAGTCGAACCGTCTCCTGGAACGGATTGTGTTCGAAGTTCGAGGTTCCACTGTATATTGTTTCTACAATGACTTATTTGGTCTGATTGTAGAATCAAATAAAATATGTACTTACACTGTGGTGATAGTTGTGGTTATTTGTTGTAGCGATTAACACTGATGCATACAGCTGAAATAACCAATACATTTTCATGGAAAAATACATCTTATTATGCTGTATTCCATATTAGACAGCATAATCTGGCCTCAAAGGCATGTATATCAAAATGTTTCTAGATAATGAGGAGGAGGCAACACACATCATTTACCCGCCTTGCGATCCTTTGGACGAGGAATATGCCCGTCCCACAATGAAGCGCGATCGGATGGTTCTGCTGCACTGGTATTACTTCCCAGATAGCCATGATACTTGGACCAGTATGGAGTTACCTGTTGATCCACCTGATTCTCCTGCGTCACATACAGGTGTTTGGCGGGTGAGTAGTTGCCAACACTGCCGTGAGTCATTTTGAACAGTGTAATAATTATGGGTTAGCACATTTATATCTTGGTTGGTGTTTTCAGGTGGCAGCAATGTGGGTGCTGGACCTTGATCAGTACAATGAGTGGATGACTGAGGAGGATTATGAAGTCGATGAAGGAGGACACAAGAAGATTCACAAGGTGGGTAGAGCTGACTGATTTTATTTCTTTTGATCAGGCTTGGTGGTATTGGATACATTGTTGTGTATGTCTTCAGTGTGTGTTACTGTTTTCTATAAGTGAGATGGAATTCATTGTAAAAGTTTTTGTAAACACAGTGGCATCCGTTCTTCTGCATTTCTTTCTATGAAGATGATAGAATTTGTTGTAAAAGTAAAAGGAAAGTAACTTTGAAACTGTTAGTTACTTGCTGGCAGTCTGAAATCCTGATGTAGTTGCTGATGGCTGGAGTTATTTTCGTTTCTAAATGCCCATGCCTGCACCTATGTGGGGCAGCATTTTCCCTTTTGTCCTTGAAGAGTTACATTTAATGGGAAATGGGCTTCCTGTTTTGTTATCATTTGGTGCAGTATCTTCTGTCTTCTAGTTTGCTATCCAAAAATACAAAGATTACCGTATATTCTCGAATCTAATCCGCACTTTTTTTACAGTTTTAGAGGGCTAAAAAATCAGATGCGGATTAGATTCGCGTGCGGATTAGATTCGCGGTCTAGAGCTGGATTTTGGAAAAATGATTGAGCTGCTGTACAATATAACAATAACGTAATTAACGTAATTAATAAACAACATAAGAACAATACAATACAATAATCTATTATTTTATTATTTATTATTATAATTTATTATTCATCAGACTCGCCGTCATCACTCATAATTCGAGGAATGTTCAAAGATCTGGCCTTCTTTATCGCCTCCTCGCGAGTAGATCATAACTCACAAACAGTCCAGTCTTGCGTCTCTCTTGAAAAACGTGAAGACTGCATCATCAATTTCAGGAAATCGTCCTTTCTTGGGTCCAGTGAATTTCCTTCGTGACGCCTCACACCCGCTGATCGCTGCCTTGTGTTTCCGCCATAGTCGAACGTTGCTTTCATCAACTCCAAAAATTGCAGCGGCTTTGCGGTTTCCATTCTCCTCTGCGCACCGAATAACTTCACGTTTGAACTTTGCCGTATATGAGAGTCGTTTAGATTTCAGGCGTCCCTGTTCCATAACTACGGTACACGACAAATTGGAACAAGCACCTCCCACGTTTCAACAACTAAAGATCAGCTGGCTTCAGACGAGATTGCGCACGTCTGTTGAGAAAGGCCCCGCCTCTATCGGTATGACTCATCGGCCACAGGCGTAGCGTCGGATTTTAACGCATTGGTAACATCCAATATTATTCAATCAGTCGCCCCGTGGGCAAGGGGTGGTTGAAGGAAAGGTGCGGATTAGAATCACGAACTAATTTTTTTCGTTTAAGAAGTCGCCAAAAACTGGGTGCGGATTAGATTCGGGTGCGGTTTAGATTCGAGAATATACGGTAATTTTGCCTGTTGTTTTGTATAGGTGTGAAACTTGGTCTCTCACACTGAGGGAGGAATATAGGCTGAGGGTGTTCGAGAATAGGGTGCTGAGAAGGATATTTGGGCCTAAGAGGGACGAGGTAACAGGGAAGTTGAGAAGACTACGTAACGAGGAACTTAATGATCTGTACTCATCACCAAATATTATTTGGGTGATCAAATCAAGAAAAATGAGGTGGGCGGGGCATGTAGCACGTATGGGTGAGGGGAGAGTTGTATACAGGATTTTGGTGGGGAGACCTGAGGGAAGGAGACCACTTGGAAGACCCAGGCATAGATGGGAAGATAATATGCGGGGAATTTCTTGCTTAGCTGAGGACCTGTTAGCTTCTCAAGGACTCTGCTCCATGGAGTTAGTTAGTTAGTTAGGTAGGTAGTTATGGGCGTCTTGTTCGGCTGATCCCCAGTGAAAAACTTGGCAGCGTAATATGTCTTGAACGTGTATCCTCACTTGAGAATGTTTGGAATCACGTGTGCATTTAATTACTTATGACCTCCTGTGTCTTTCCCCGTTGGACCTTTGGATCCATTTCTGCAGTGGAAGTACCACTGAGTTAGATCATGTTAGTCCTAACTATGAAATTTGTAAAAATTAATGTTCTCAAATCGTTTATGTGCATTTTGATATATGCATTATGGTGGTTTTTCACTTGACTGAATTTACTTGATTTTGTCAGTGCTGTGCCCTTGCTGAGATCAGATAGACTTAAATCATACGTTACAGTCTTTTGTGGGTTGGGCATTAATACTGTTCCAGATTAATTTATACACTTTTACTGAGTAGCTTGTTCTAGTGATAGTGTTTTGTACTTGTGTTGAGGGTGTGTCTGGTTCAGATCTCGACTGAGACACTGACCATCTGGACCTGCCACGTCCACTTCCTGCCATAGCCTTTCAGATTCTTTATTTCACCAATTATCCTTGCCAGCATTCTGTACAGTCTACAATATCATCAGCATTATAAAAAATAAACCATGAATTACCATGGCATGTTTTGGGGATAATTTTGAATTGCTTAGTTCCTATTTGGCTGTAATACATTACATGGCCTGCATAGTTTGTGTTTGTGATGTGTGACAGGAACAAATGTCCGTGCGTACTGTTTGTTTCAGCAACTTATGCTGTGTTATGGTACTGTGAAACACAGGAAATTTCTTCTTCACAAGAGAGTTTAATCTGTTGACAGGACAGATTTTGGAAAGGGTTTTGATCAGAATATGTATGATGCCATAGGATGGTGAACATGCGAACTCTGATAAAAATAATACAGGGCATGCAGGGAAGCCAACATAACATGTACTAATGTGTCAATGAAAATATATGTTTCATTGTTTATTCTGTTTTCAGCTTCGTTTGTCAGTTGATGACCTAATGGGTCAATCAGATCCAGATCGTAACAAAAAGAAACCAAAACGCAAGCGGTCACCTTCACCTGTTCCAAAGCGTGACAAGAGGAAGAGGTCAGTACATTCACAAAGGAACTTCTTCCGTTGTGGGTAGTTTACACATCACATGTTGTCCTTGAATTACAGGATTGTGTACCTTCATTCAACAGCCAAAAGTCACTACAGCTGTGCTTTGCAGTGGGTTTTGTATTCAACTATATGCTTATTACAGAAAAATAGAAGTGTTTGTCCCTTTCTGTCTTTTGTTGCCCCACATACATATTCCTCCTCCTCCCTCCTGTCCATCATCCCGTTATGTTAGTCTCTTCTGATCTGCCCAGTTACTGCTCATGTTGCTGAACTTGAATCTGCATTTATGTCAACAAATTTCCTGCATGACTGTATGAAATTCATCTGTTAAGGAATGTGTAATGTACAGTCCTAGTTACATATATATTCAACCAGAAAGCACCAAAACATGGTTACTTATAATCCATAAGAACTGAAATAAGGTTACACATTTGCTTTGAAATAAGGTCACACATTTGCTCTGGACCATAACATGTTTGTAAAATTCTTAATGCTTTCTGTGTGCTTATACAAATGTTTGTGGCCAATCTAGAAACATTTAACGGAAGCTGACCCAGCTGAACCATACCATATCTTACTGTTTTTGTATGGAACATCCAGTTGTGTGTGATATGCTTGCAGGAAGGATGTTTCATTTAGTGCAACATTTGGTATTGCAGTAACATTTTACAGGCTACATGTTTTGGCCTAGTCAGTTAAGCCACGATTAAGGTATGATGATGGCTAAATTGAGCTGAAACATCTAGCCTGTACAGAGTGACTGTATCAATAAATGTTACATTGCCTGAAATATTATTTTGAGCATATCTTACTATCGTCAAAACTGACTCTGGGGCCCACCCACTTTTATATTCGATGGGTACTGAGGTTCTCTCCTCGGGGTTAAGTGGCCAGAGTGTGAAGTTTACCACTTACCTCCATAAAGTGTCAAGGTTAAGAATGAGTGGAGCTATACCTCTGCTCCCTATATATGCCTTTATGGCATGTACAGGGGCAACTTTACCTTTACCTTTTTTTATCTTTTATATCTTACTACGTTATATGTAGCCAAATTACTAGGATGATGTAAAACAGAGAAAGGTAATGGTGACATGCAACCTTGATCGTATGGTGGCACCACTGAGACCTAAGACAGCATGTGACAGTACAGACAGGTCCGAAGTGGCATAATGTGTTGAGTGGAAGTGAACGTATTATTGTAAATGGAAACATGGACCCTGGTGCAAGTGATCTACATAAGAATTGTGTGTGCTGTTTGTCTTAATTGATCATGCTGTAACCATTAAATACAGCATCAACTAACTTTATAATTAATTGCACCCAATATGTTTTGATCCTAGGACCATTTTCAGGTACACAACATAACACATTAGTCTGCTACTGAAGTTTATTTGAAATATATTACGAACAGTTCAGAGAATACAACACTGTAGTGTGCAACCTGAAGTTCTTTGTATCATTGTGAATCAAGAACATTACAACTTGCTGGGTATTTAAGTTAGATGGTGAAAGCAAGGACGTGTATAACTTTGGTTGGTAAACTGTACGAGATTGTTCACTCGGTAGAAAAGGAGAGGATGATATTAAAATGGATTTGATGGAAATAAATTCTGAAAATGTAAGCTGAATTATACTGGCTGAGAATTAATTCAAATGGATGATTTCGGGGGTAATAATCTCCAACACTTCATTCCCATATTAGAGACCTATTAGGCTGTACACTTTTATCATGTGCATGCATGCACACACACACACACAGCATGTCACTATGAGCATATATTTAATTTCTTGCATGCCCTGATCACTTATTGTCTCCATTTGACATTTGTATACAAGTTGTACTGGTGAAGCTTGCTATTATATGCTTGTAACACTCGTAGTGGTCGCGGACCAGCTGCAAGTGGAAGCAAGAAGCATAAGAGTGAGGAAGAAGCTGATGATCTTACTAAAGAAATGGAAGAACCTCCCCCAGAACCAAACATTCAGGAGGTTACTGTCCCTAAGCCTGGTATGTTTAATCTGTATTTAACTGCTTTAACTCAAGAAGCAACGGGTGTCAATTTCTCACACCTACGGTTGTGCTGAAAGTGTACTTGCAACATCTGACTAACACATTTCATTTCCTGATGAAAATTCCTCAGTGAAATGTTTTTGGGCTAGCAGTTGCATTAGGTGGTTGAATGGTGAGTGAACCAGTGTTTTGAGAAGCATCTCTGTTCTTGTCATCAGGGAATTAATGGCAAGAACAGGGATGGGTTGTTGAAACGGTTTACTCCCCTTTCAACCACCTTACATGGCTGCTAGCCTGAAAAAGTTTTGTTGAATGTAGTCACCATGCAAGCTTTAGATTATTGGAAAATTACTGTTCAGAATGATTGATGATGTATGTCAATTAAGTTAGCTAAACTGTGCTGCTGTGTTTGATTTTGAGTGTTGTGGTATGGTGTTAACATTTCAAGCTTTTTATTTTGGACTATCCCACGTCATATTCGATTGCTGTGGAACGTTCAGGTATCTTCACTGAAGATCTTTGTTGTTTCCACACCCACTTCAGCCTAAGACTGTAATAGTACCGTGAAATAGACCACAACTGGTTGGTCTAAGATACCATAAAAGTTACTCTTGTCATTTCATATGTAACACTATCTGGCATTTTACAAATAATACAATACTTTTAAATAAAATTAAGGAGGTTTGAGGTGTTCACAGTGGTGTGATTGAGGACTCTGTCCTCCTGGGGTCTGATGCCATTCCACTGGGTGAGCATTGCTTAAAGATGAAGGAACTACAATCCTTAAAATCATAGGAACTGCCCACCCAATGGCCCAATGTAATATCCCAGAAGAACGTATTTCTCAGATTTAAGAAACTCGAGGACCCGCACTCCACAGAAAGTGTAAGGATTCCTAAAAGTATATTCTTTCTCCAAAAAGATATCTCCCTCTTGTAAGGTTCATCCTCCAAGAAGGACAGTGACCTGCAGCCTATCAAGGGTGGAACTGTGACAGAGCTGGAAGAGGAAACAGAAAAGGGCGAAGAGAGTCAGGCTGGCAAAGCATCAGATAGCAACACACAGGTACAGTTGTTTGTTCTGTTTGTTAACTTTAGTTCCATAAGCACCTTTTGTGTATGATCCCTGAATGATGCATAAAACATGTGAAATGTGTAGTCCTTGGGCCGGGATAGCGTAGTCGGTATAGCGACTCGCTACGAGCTGGACGGTCTGGGGATCAAATCCTGGTGGGGGCGAGATTTTCAGCACCCGTGCAGACCGGCCCTGGGGCCTACCCACCCTCCTGTACAATGTGTATCTGGTCATTCCCGGGGGTAAAGCGGCCGGGGCGTGGCGTTGACCACCCACCCCCATCTAGCGCCAAGGTTAAAGAAAGAGTAGAGCTATACCTCTACTCCTACTCTGCGCCTTCATGGCCTGTTCTAGGGAGAACTTTACATTACTTTATGTGTAGTCCTGAAGTTTTTATATGCACATGTGAAATATGTTACAACAGTTACACAGTGATCGTATTATGTTGAGCATATCAGACTGTTGTATATACAGGAATTCAATGCAAAGGATGATGGACAGGAGGATAATGTGACAGAGCAGACGCATCACATCATCATCCCAAGCTACTCAGCATGGTTTGACTACAATTCCATCCACACAGTAGAGAAACGTGCCCTGCCAGAATTCTTCAATGGGAAGAACAAATCAAAGACACCAGAGATCTACTTGGCGTACCGCAACTTCATGATCGATACATACCGTCTCAATCCTACAGAGTACATCACCAGTACTGCATGCAGGCGCAACTTGGCTGGCGATGTTTGTGCTATCATGAGAGTTCATGCATTCCTGGAGCAGTGGGGTCTTATTAATTATCAGGTACGAAGTCAGTACAGTGGCTGTGGACTGGAGCTCATGTTTTCAGGTTTTTTTAGGTGTGTTTGCAAAATTATGAAGAACGACTATTAGCTTCATCATGTCTGTCTGTCCGTCCATCTGTCTGTCCTTCTACATGGAACAACTCGGCTCCCACTGGTCAGATTTTCACGAAATTTGATATTTGAGTATTTTTCGATAATATGTCAAGACAATTAAAGTCTGATTAAATTCTGACAAGAATAATAGGTACTTTACATGCAGACCTATGTACATTTATGATAATATCTTGCTGAATTCTTCTTAGAATGAGAAATGTTTCAGACAGAAGTTGTAGAGAAAATCAAAATGCACATTTTGTGTTCAATAACTTTTTTTCCAAAAATTGTGCCGTTTATGAGATAATGTGGAAAAATATGGTAGAGCTAGACAGGCCACAGATGACAATATAATACTGCACATGCACATTGCATGCTGGATAATTAAGACTACAGACACACACTCAGAATATGAAATACTTATTGCTTTTTCACGGCAAGAGTTATTACGTTTATACATTACATTGCCTCTCTTGTTTCTCATGTACTCCCAACCTGAGGCAGCAGTAGCATGTTCTGTACAGCAGCTAGTCTAAGGGCTGGTTGTCTGAGGAATTGCTTTATTTGTGGCAGGTGGGAAGAGATTATCTCTTCTCCAAAGCTGGCTGCACGTCCCACCCAGCCTGTGATTTATTAATCTCTCTTCCCCAACTTTAAGAGGGCTTTTCAAAATTCATAAGATAGAAAATCCAATTAGGTTCATTGCCAATTGGAAAAATGCCTCAGCATACAAATTATCCAAATTCTTCTCAGAAAAATCAACAATCTCATCTCACTACCATCTGCCTTCAATGTAAAAAAACTCAACACAGTGAATCCAAAATTTAGAAGAAATTCCCATAAATCTAAATATTAGATGGGCTTCCTTAGACATTTCTAATATGTATACCAATATCCCAATTTTCGAAACTAAAATTATCTTGTTGAGTTAATACTGAATAAATGAATTGTTGTGTTCAACTGACTTGTTATCTAAAACACAATGGGATGAATCACCTTAAAATATATACTGTATATTTTTGGAGGCAGCTATGAATGGTGATTAGCTTGGGAATTTATCTGCATTGATATAGATATAGATCCCGTTGACCATATACCCAGTCTGTATTTATGATATCATTGGTAGGCATTTGTAATTTTATTTTTGCATATTGTGTGGCTGCATCATAGGAACTTTATTGAAAATAACTGAATTTATTCACTACATGTTGCACATTCTTAGATGTACGTCTTTTGATGTTGATACGTATGTCAGTGTCTAGTTATGCTGTGTTGTTTACATGCGTTTGCCTTATTTGTAATAATACTGATGAGACAAACATATGTAAATGATATAGCATAGCAAGATGCTGAAGATGACGCATGCACTAGCATTGAAACATGTACGTCTAAATATACATTATATAAAGTGCATGAAGGCAAAGGTATTTTCAGTAAGTTCATATATTTTTAATTTGTTGGTCAGTGATGGATTTTTTCTTTGAGTGGGCCTTATTTCTGTTTTTCTCTGACAGTTATCATCCACAGATGTGCCATATTTGTCTCCCAGTGTTTCTGAGGACTGGAATAAGCCCAGCCATTTGGCATGATATAATAACGTTGGTCCCTAGTTGTCCAGTCAACCCTGGGCAGGAACTGGTGTTACTCAGAGTGAAGAACTTAACTGTGCTGTAGTTGTGACAGGTGATTTTATAGTGGGGTTATGAAAATAGTAATGCTATTTTATGTTTTCAGGTTGATTCTGACAGCCGACCTACCCCCATGGGTCCTCCACCAACTTCACATTTTCATGTCCTGTCAGATACTCCATCTGGTCTGCAGCCCATCAACCCACCCAAGACACCTCAGCCATCAGCTGCCAAAACACTCTTGGATATGGACAAGAAGGATCCTATGAAGAAAAGTGACTCAGATCCTGGGACAAACTTTGGCCTTAAGCTTGACCAGTAAGTAGAAAATAATAAAGTGGAAGGATGTTGCAGAAATGCAGAAATGGGTAAGTAGTCAGCAGTAACACTTACTAGGCAGAGTGCATTTACACAGGTGGTAAACTCTTGCTGGCTGAGGATATCTTACCTGGTGTGTGGTGATGGCATTATTTTTTGGTAATTCTACACTTGTGTGTTTCTTGGTTTGTTTAATCTTGTTAACTGCAGAGGTTATATAATGTAAAACAGGAGGAAGACTGTGCAGGGTATGGAAGGAACCCAAGATTAAGGTTCTGTAAGGACTGAAGAAGTCGACCTCGGTGGACTAGTGGTTAGTGTGCTCGCCACTGGACCCAAGGTTCGCGGGTTCGATCCCGACCGAGGTCGATGGATTTTTAAGGGTGATAAAAATCCGGAGCACCACTTCCTTCGGAGGGGAAGTAAAGCCATCGGTCCCATGTCGTAGATTTACGGCATGTAAAAGAACCATACGGGCATGAATAAAAATGTTGCGTAAGCCAAATTGCCTCCATTTCTCACCCAAGTCTCCTGACTGCCTGCCAGATGGCTCTGGCCGACACATCAGGATCGATAGAACACTAGCGCGGCCAGTTGACCAGTCACCAACTGCCACGAATGCGCACGACTTAGTAACCTCGAAAAGAGGAGGTAAGAGGAGGCCCGGGCCCATATAGGGCTGTTGAGCCATGGTTATTATTATTATAAGGACTGAAGAAAATCATATGTCAGGATGGTTGTCTGCTGTTGCAAGAATCAAGCCTAGGATTTCATGAATATGAAGCAGAAGGGTGTAGTACCCTGCATGCACGATGTAGTGCGTTTGATCTATGTGATTGGTGTATTGATGCTTATTAAATAACATTTTTAGCAATTTCTTTGATTATTGACCATTTGCATTGTGAAGTCTGATGCAGCTTTCACATAGTCTGCTTGTGACAGCTGTGGAAGTTTGTACTTGTTGAGTTCTATCACATACCCAGTTAACATTAACTTTTAATGTTCGAGAGTTCTGAAGTGAGTGGCTGCAAGTATTGCTGAAGGTTAATTTGCTATTCATTTTATGAATGAAAAATTGATTTGTTACTGTCATTCCCGAGTATTTGAGCTTGGTGACATTTACAAATGATTTGTTAGGATGTTTTTGTGTTGTATTTTGTCCTGTGTTCTAATGATGAAGCATGGAAAGGACATTAGAATCAGCAGGATTTTCTGTAAATTTGGTGTTTTAAGTGTATGGGTTTGTCTTGAATTCAATTTGGAATGCTGAATTAGACCATGCTAAGCCAAACCAAGGCATGTGTAGCTGAAAGAGAACATAGCAAATTGTAATGCTGTGGTTTTTCTTAGTGGTATATTATGCCAGTGAAATGGTAGACCGTGTGGAGAAGAAGCCTACAAGTGTGAGCTATAAGTGAAATTGGATCGGGTTAGCTCATGTTTTCAGAAACATTAATCTAGGTGAGACGTTCGACCTGTGCAAATTTTTGTTCATGTATAGTATTTGTTCTTTAATTACATTAAGTTTAAATGTTTTTAATAAAACACTTCATACATGTATTTGAAAATTAGTGCATATGTTGTACCATTACAACATTACTTTAACTAAATACCAAGTAGGTAAATCCAGTGGGTAATTATTTAATTCAAAGCTCATAATTGCAGCTCTGAGCACCTCCAGTTACCAAGGTTGTACTCCATAATGTATGATGATGCAGTTTATTTTCAGGATAAATGTAGGAACACTAAAGGGAAACTTGCTGAAATTAAGGTTACTGTGTTGTGCATGGGCAGTGACAGGAATGTTCTGAGAGCATTAGAAGTAAATGTGAATGAATTATTTGTGGGGAGACAAGGACAAGGTGGAGAGACCATTTGAGAGTAGATGTACAAAATAGAGTAGGTATTGAGTTGACAGAGATGCTGGATTGTTTCTGGGAAGATAAGGAAGGCTTTGTTATATACAGTAGAACCCTTTTAAGAAGTCTTTCAAGGGACCAGAGGATTAGGGACTCCTTAAGCGGGAAGACTTATTAAGAGGGAAGCTTATTAAAAGCAATAGGATTTCAGGACTTTAAAAATCAGACTTCTTACAAGGGAAAACTTCTTATGCGGGACTTCTTGTCTGGGTTCTACTGTATTTGTTGATTATAGTGGAAAAATGAGATGACTGTGACAGTGATTTTTTGTTTATATTTGAGGTGAGCAATTTGTTGGTATGTTTTTGTGACAGGTACGCACGGAAACCTGCAGCTTTGCGTAACAAGACAGCAGCAAGCATGACCCGTGAGTGGACCGAGCAGGAGACACTGCTGCTACTGGAGGGTCTGGAGTTATACAAGGATGACTGGAACAAAGTGTGTGAACACGTAGGTAGCAGAACACAGGACGAGTGCATTCTGCACTTCCTGCGACTGCCTATTGAGGACCCATATCTGGAGGATCATGAAGCAGGGGGAGGTGCACTGGGACCCCTAGCATATCAGCCCATTCCTTTCAGCAAGGCTGGCAACCCCATAATGTCCACTGTTGCATTCCTTGCATCAGTGGTGGATCCAAGGGTGGCTGCATCAGCAGCAAAGGCAGCGATGGAGGAGTTTGCTAGTATCAAGGTAGGGTAAAGCCGGATTTTAACACTTCATTGAATGGTGTAGTAGGTAAGGTAGGAGAATAGATGTGAAATGATTTGGTGAGGCATTGTGACAACTGTATTCGTTCTTGTGCTTGTTCTGTTTGATCATGAAACTTCAATAAGTTTTGAGGTTCTCACAGTGGTGTAATTGAAGATTCCTGTCTTCTGGGAAGTGACACTATGTTGAGTGAGTAGTTCCTAGCATTGCAGGAATGTATTTCTTGAAATGTTAGTAAACACTCACTCAGTGATGCAGCATCACATCCCAGTGGAGCAGAATGTCCCTTAAATGTCTATATGCTCTTACTCTGGAATGTACAACAGTTGAAGGTGATATTTCTTAACCTCCTAGTAGTTCAAACGACAGCAGTAACTCTTTGGCATTGAATGACGACTGTAGTCGTCTCGCAGTGCGATGCTCAGAAAAGAGAAGAACAACTAAAGTTGTTTCCCCGAATGTGTTGATAATGGCAAATTCTCGTACAGCCGTCAGCTGATATATAGTGCTTTTGAGATATGTAGCTGTCTTCACTCAAGTGGGAAGGCAGGTTTCTTTATCGAAATGTTCCCTCCCTACCCCCTTAAAACCGTGTATTAATTCTGGTGCCAAAGGATTAATACTGTTTTGTCTTCCAGGGCTAAGTCAGGTCTATTTTGGCTCGGGTACAATATCTTGCATGTATACTGCTGTTTCGTGTGAAACAGTTGACAGTATTGTGTTACATTTAGGTGTTGAATATGTTATGTTTTGCCTTTGTTAACATTAAAAAAGGTTTGGATAAGCTTTGTCTGCCAAGACAGGGGTTACTGCAATTCTTATACAGAATATTGGTGATTAATTGGAGATAAATGATTGGTTAATGTTGTTTTGCAGGATGAAGTACCAGCAGCTCTGATGGATGCACATTTTAAGAATGTTGAAGCATCATCTACTGATGGAAAGTTTGATCCATCAGCTGGTCTGGCACAAGTATGTGTGCACTTCTTATTTCTTTTATTAGTTTTTTATGTGGATTGAACACCCAGGGCTTGATTCCTGGTAGGAAGAAGTGTATTCTCTTTGCTGATATGTCAAAACTGGTATGGTGCTTTCTTTTTAAATCTCTTTGACTTCATCATTTACAGCCATGAGTAGTAGTTTAACTGAAATGTACTAGCCACTTCATAAAATCCATTTGCCCATAGTCTTGCAGTTTGCTTTGTACAGATATTTTTAGATTTGTTGTTGGTCTGTTAACCCTTTCAGTACGGTTGCTGTATGTTCACATTTTACATACACGCTGTTCACAGCCTGGTGCCGTACTAATACAACCGCTCCAGTCAACTGCCATTTATTTTGCATTTGTTTTGTGTGTTTCCGTTTCGAGTGACATACATGTACGTTATTTTCTCCATATGTAGGCCTATGAATGCGGTACCAGTATGTTGTGAGTTTCTAACTTTCAGACTAGGTGCCATACCGCTACATTATTCATGTTGTATATTTTGATTGAGCATAGAATTTTTACATATTTCATGTTCATAATGTTTCGTAATTTTTTGATAATTTAAAGAAAACCAATGTAAATGTGAAATAGTTTATTTTAATTTACATTACTAGACACAAAACTGAAATATGTTGACCTCGGGGTGGCAGACACCTAGGTACGTTCCTGTGCCCATCCTGAATGGGCTAAGTTGCTTGTGGTGTTGAGTGAGTAAACACATTTATGGAGCCATTCTTAAAACCATTGCAACAGATCTCCTTGGATATCTATTTATCCTCAGAAATTAAAAGGGCTATAAAATAACACATGATGAACCAACACAGTGTATTTATTTTTAAGTGAAAGTTTTTTGTGGTTATGTGTGTGATGTGTGTGGTGTGTATTTCCAGAGTGGAATTGCTGGGACTGTCCCTGAAAAGGAGGAAGAATCGATGGACAAGGAGAAGAAGGAGGGGGAGAAAGAAAGTGAAGAGAAGGCAACAGGGACAGAGGGAGAGAAGAAAGAGGGAGACAAAGTGGAGCCCATGGAAGTAGACAAAAAGCCTGATGAGAAGGAGATTTCTAAGGATCTGAGTGCAGAAGAGAAGGCAGCAGGTACTGAGGACGGTTTGGTCATGAAGGAAGAGAAGCCTGAGGAGGGGTCAGTGGTCAGTACAGCAGAGGGTACAGGTGAGACAGATCAAGAGCGAGTGGTGAAGGATGCACAGCTACAGGCAGCTGCCGCTGCTGCCCTAGCTGCAGCGGCAGTGAAAGCAAAACACTTAGCAGCTGTGGAAGAACGGAAAATAAAGTCTCTGGTTGCCCTGCTGGTGGAGACACAGATGAAGAAGCTTGAAATAAAGCTGCGTCACTTTGAAGAACTGGAAACAACGATGGAACGTGAGCGAGAAGGGCTGGAGTACCAGCGGCAGCAGCTCATCACTGAACGCCAGCAGTTCCACTTGGAGCAATTGAAAGCTGCCGAGTTCCGTGCACGGCAACAGGCCCACCAGAGACTCGCAGCAGAGCAGGGCTCTTGGCAGTCTGCAGTTTCCCAGCAAGGTGGCAGTGTAGTAAGTTCAGGTTCTGCAGTTCCTGGCAGTGCAGTGTCCTCGGGCAGTGAGCAGCAGGCCGGCGGCCCTGGTCCTGTGACACCAAGCACCACACCCACTCCACCGTCACCACAAGCTGTGCCTGGATCGGGGCCCCCACATTCAAGTGGTGCTGCTATTCCCCCTCTTCATCCCTCAGCAGCAGGCTCTCCCTCGCCTGGACCACCAATGGTGGCACAGCCATCTCCACAGCAGCCCACATAGAAATGCAGTTTGTTTCCTATGGTAATAGCTGACTGAACATTGCAACAATTGACTCTTAGTTCACAATGGTTTTAGAATTGGATCTTTCGAACCATTTTAATGTATGAGTAAAGTTGTGAATTTGTTGCTCAGAATGGAAGAGATTAACCTTCTAAACACTGCGTATATCATTTTTCATAACAGTGTCAGTGACAGATTTTTCTATTATTCATTTTAAGTGGATGTGCTGCATTGGAAGTATATGTGTCTGTGGCTGCTAATTAGAATCTCATTCTAAGGGTCTTGCCAGTAGTGACTGCAGGAATTGCACCAATCCTAATTATATACAAGACATTGATAATTAGCATTTTCAGAAATGAGAGAAATATATATTCAGAACTAAAGTAATCCTTTTATTTTGTACTTATATTAGGCTTGTTCTAGGATTTGTGTCTATCTTTATTACAGCATAGGTTATGACATGATTGGCTGGGTACTTTTGAGTGAAGGAGGGAAGTGGTTTTTGTTTTAATGTACTGTGCCAGATGTTTGAGATTTGAGGTTTTCATGGCAGTGAAAATTTGGATTGTCTTTTTATTATGATGCAGTGAAGCTTTGAATTGTCTTTAGGTTATTGCACAGAGCATATTTGGATTGTCTTTCAGTTATGATGCAGTACAGATGTGGATTGTACTTCAGTTTCTGTGCTGGGAGTTTTAGATTGTCTTTTGGTTATGATGCAGTGAAAATTTGGATCTATTTTAGTTATGATGCAGTGGAGATTTGGATTGCCTGTTGGTTACAGTGCAGTGACAATATGGATTTCTTTCAGTTATGATGCAGAGAAGATTTGGATTGTGTTTCACTTATGACGCAGTGAAGATTTGGATCGTCTTTCGCTTATGACACAGTGAAGATTTGGATTGTCTTGTGGTTATGCAGAGTGCAGTCTGATAGGTGGGTGCGAGTGTTTCTGAGGAAACTGCTGCTTCTATCTTTGGAATAGATGACTGCAGTCCAACTAGTCACATTTTTTCCTGTATTGATGGACGAAAACTGTAGAAGATCTCAGGATAGCCAGTTCACTGGCTGTTACTGTAAAGGACAGTATAGAAATCTGAGAGAAATTAATTTTTTGATGAAGAAGTATATTACGTAATGAGAAAATTAATTATATACATAATAACACAGATAAAGGAATTAGGAAATGCTAAGAGACTTTTGGTGGGGAAACCATTTTACAAAGGTTGTGGATCAGAGGAGGAGGTTGGATGTTTTAGAAAATGGATCATACATCTTGATGATTTAAATCCTAGTTTTAACTGTCAGGAGTGATTCAGTGGTAGGTTTTACTGTTAGTGGTGTTGAGGTATCAGATTCCCTAACTGGAGTTTTGGTTAATTTTTCTATTGGAGACCGCCATTTTGGATACTTTTGCAGGGTCTGTTTGTGAAGCAGAGGCATAGAAAAATGTACTCCAGATTTCATTCTGTGTAATTTTACATGCCTGTTTTATCCAATCACCATTTTTTATAGCTGCAGAGCCAGTACTACACACTGTAGGGTCATGTTACAGGTGTCACTATTGTGTAGATTTATCAGTTGGTTTTCTTATGTTTTGTTAAATATGGACTATATCGTGAAATAGCTGATCCTGGTGACTGCGCGATCTAAGGCACAGGTCTGCAGCCACTTGCTTGCTGGGATTACAGTTGCAAATCCCACCGGGGGTATGGATGTCTGTCTCTTGTGAGTGTTGTGAGGTAGAGGTCTCTGCGACAAGTGGATCCCTCATCCAGAGGAGTCCTACCAAGTGTGGTGTGTCTAACTGAGTGTGATTTCGAAACCTCAACAATGAGGTGGCCTAGGCCTGAGTTGGGTTGTTGTGCCACAAAAAAAAAAATTATGAAATATTTCATATAAACGATGTCAAATGTATTACCCATCTGAGAAATGAGTTGTAAAGCATGTCATGTCTTTAGTAGGCAACCTTGTTGAAGAAAATTCATCTATTTTCACTGGGATATTCTGTATATCTCTACTTGGTTCACAATGTCTCCAGTTATGGCTTTGAAATTTCCATGGTGGTGATTCACATTGTGTTACTGCATGTAGTGTGGTTGGTGTGTCTCAGTGCTTTGTGTTAGAAACAAGTCGCTGAAACAGGAGCGGGACACAGCATTTAGCTCTGGTGTGGCTGTTGTTAGATTTTGACATTGTTGAAACATAATGTTTGTTGGCATGTATGTGGACCTGTTTTAAATACGTCTTGTGTACGAAGCAATTTTGGCTCATTGGTACTTGGTATGCATTCATGTATTAATCCGTCATGTTTAAATATTTAAATTGTGGATTACATGAAATCATGAAGATTGTGGTGAGGGTGAATTAACATGACAGGAAAAATAGGATATACCCACAAGAATAATATTCATGTGAATTTTAGGGAAATTATTTGTGTTGGGTTAAACTGGCTGAAGATAAGTTACAGTTACAGACCTTTGTGGTTACTGTCACGAACATTTTGGAATATCTGTAACTTTTTGAGGAAAAGAGAAATTGAGTAAATTGCTTAATATGTTCCTTGTGCAGTTAGGACAGTTCTTCTCCATCTCAAGTAGAACTAGTTTGTAGATACTGGAATGTAATGTTCTTCTTCTTGGATAATTTTTACAGGAATTATATATGTGTGTGGCAGTCAGTAGCTGTTTTAATTTCAGTAACTACCATCATGTAGTGGCTTTGATTCATGTATTTCAGTGCAGGTTTATTAGCTTTATTTTATGGCAAATTTGTCCCCATACTTAATTAATTGGCATATCTTGAAGGTGTATGGGGGAGTGAGCTTTAGTGCCATTATTTCTTAATTTCATTTTCAGCTTCATGACCTGCTTGTGCCTCAGAACCAGCCTTTATGTGGTGGCAAAGAGAAAAATTAGTGCCCTGTCCAGGAATGGAACCACAGTGGTTTACACATAGCCAGAAAGTAATTGTTCTGTAAGATCACAAGGTCTGTAGGTAATTGTCTCATGAGGCATGAAGTACATCCTACATTGGTATTTGTTTTTGGGCATTTGCACAAAATTTATGAAGTGACCAGTAGTTCTGTCATGTCTTGTCTGTCTGCATGTAACAACTGGGCTCCCACTGGATGGATTTTTGTGACACGTGGTATTGGGAATTTTTTAAACTACTGTTGACCAGTTTCAAGTTTGGTTTTAATCCAACAAAAATAACAGACACTTTACATGAAGACTGATGTTCATTTGTGGTGATATCTTGCTGTTCATGAGGTAAGTTTATGAAATACAGGTGATGATCCAAATATAATATGGGGTCACATATATCTTATGCAAATGCCAGGTAAACAGGTCAAAAATACAAATGCAATCCCAATATTTAACATTTCTTTCTTTACATGATTATAATTATGTAATATAGCACCACATAGATGCAGTTTTTTTTGTGGTGTGATGCAATAACCCAGTGCTATAGCTTTCGTGTTACAAAACATTCCTGTGCAGTTCATGTGATTTGCATAATGCATAGTTAAGGAAAATACAAAAGTCTAATCCAGTATTTAATATTTACTGATTATATCTTGTAGTAGAAGTTTTGGTGTGTAGATTAATTATGGCTGTGCCTACAAATTGTGTAGGAAATATTGCTTAAGGTAGGAATTGCAGAATATTTTGATGGTATGAAATTTTGAGGTTATGTATGACTGATAAATTTAACATAGAGATCATCATAGACAGAAATAATAAGTTCTGACTACAGTAACGGTAATTACATGCTATAAGATACGTGCAGTTGTGAACAATCGCATGTGAAAGGTTTGGTCATGTCCAGGAACATGTCTTGTAAGTATAGAATTGGTGAAGAAGCTGTACAAAGAAAAATTAAGGCTGTAGGGAAGGCTCGAATTGTGCGAACTTGTTAGAGAATGCAGGAAATGTAAAGCAGTCATTCTGAAGGTTGCAGAGAATTTGAGGGGATTGGCAAATTACAGAACAATGGTCAAGAGCTACAGATGAAGGGCAAATGTTTTTAGTACAGGTCATAAGCATGCAACCACACCCAGCAATTTGTTGTTGCCCATGCTTGCAGGTGTACTGAGCTGCTTGTGTCAATTCCTTCTCTCCACATGATCTTTACAACTCTTCCTATACTTGCACACCGTAATTGAAAGCCTGAAGTGCCATATTTATATAGTGTTTTTGTTTTCTTCTTTGTCTGATTATGTATATCAGCAACAGTGTTAGAGTCTTAGTTCTGAACACAGATAATCTAGTTCTGAATGTCCGTCCCTTGACTGAGGATAAAAATAGCTATGAAACTGTTTGTACTTTGACATAGTGGTGCTTTCCATTCAACATTAAACTGCTTCCGTTTGTTGGAGTTAAATTTACACAGTAACTTAGGGTGTATTGGACAAGTGGGTGGAAAATATCTCTTCTCGGAACAACTTCCACAAACTTTCATTGGTGCCGTTGTGTTCGTTGCTGCCATCTGCAGTGTTTCTCTGGAACTTGCAGAGTACGAAGCAGAAGAAATACTGTGCAGACAACAGGCTGTTTGAGTGATAAATTTTTGTTGTATAAATTTTTATTTTCGAGCTGGTGTTTTAAGGTGAGCTAAAAACAGTGACTTCTTAAACATTTTTATATTTTAACATTAGGGTTTAGGGAAGCATGCCATGCTGAACTGCAGTTTGTTGCAATCGCTAGTGAGGTTAAATTGTACTCAGGTATTCTGGGCGCCAAATCTATTACTAGTGGACTGTCAGTGATACCAACCGTTGTTATATACATTATTAAACGAAGTCTGTGATTGGACCCGTTTTAGGAAAAGTTGAAAAGTTTCATTTTATAAACCACATTTTTAAACACTTGCGTCAGCGTTTTATTAAGTTAATAAACAATTTACGTCATTTCTAATTCTCTTTGTTTTAAGACGAGAAAATATAAGCGAAACACAGAGAAGTCGTGGTAGGCATATGTGAATGAATCTGTACGAGACGGCAGAAACATCAGGCATGCAGCGGACTTGTACGTAGTACCACGAACATGCCTGCGTCCTAGAATAGCTGCTGAGGGTCATGCCTCTAAGTCGAGAGGTGGTCAAATCATATTCACCTCTTGTGAAGAAAATTACCTGGCAGCAAGTATTGTTCGGCTTTGTTAAGTGGGGTTGGGATTGGCAGGAGGCGATATCACGAAGGCTGCGTACGATTATGCAGCGCAATACAATAAAGAACGGGGTTTCTAACGACATAACGACAAGAAGAGAGCAGGAATGGATTTGTGTCAACACGGAGGGCGTTAATGACTTTCAGCAGAGACGTAGCTGGGGGGGGGGGGGGTGCGAATGATGCGGCCGCCCTGGCCAGTAGAATCCAAGAGACGAGAAAATGGACGGCAAAATGAATACTTTAAAAACAATTGATTTTCTGCGCTCAACAAATTTTAAACTATTGAGCCAAATTAAAGGAAATTCAACAAACGATTGTGATTTTTAAGTCATAATTTCTGTTAGGGGTTACCATTGTGATCACGTGACCCGGGCGCCAAAACATAAGTGTGTACTTGTTTTCTTTTTTGTGGCCAGCCTGATGATGACCATATATGGTTGAAACATGTAGCTGACTTGTACTAAATATATGCTGATTTGAATTAAATATATGGTTGTGTTTGAATTTCTTATATAACTTTGATCATTTGAAAAACAACGGGGATGAGTTGCCTAAAAACAAGTTAATTAAGCAACACGTTTCGGCTTATTTTTCAAGCCGTCATCAGGCCTTAATTTAAGAACCTCTTAAAATCTGTACCTTTGCCAACTCATAGACACGTAGACTGCAGTAATTAGAGTGGACATTCTTCAAACCCTTGAAGGGTTATTATGATAGGGAATTAAGTACATTCATGACAGCGTTTTAGGATGGTAGAAAGATCACCAAGTTTCATTTTGAACGATTGTTCCAACAAGCATTGTCAAAAGCAACAATCATCTACAATCTACAACATTCATGTCCAAAAACGGCCATGTTTCCGCCGAATCCGAAGTTGTGTCCGACATGCTACAAGCATGTCCGTGGGGGAAACATCACCGTCAATATTAGGACTGTCCAAATCGTCAGCCCTTGTAGACAGCCAAGTCCATATCAACAGAGTTCTTCTCCGTCCAACCTGTCCTTCCACGGTCTACTTCCTACACCAACAAAACCTCTTCATCTATCTAGAATAAGGAAACAGAAGGCTGCAGCATTGACTTCTGCTACTTGCGTTGATGAGACCCGGCAGAGCTGCCGGAAAAGGAACATTTATGATACCGAAAAGAAAAGAGATGTTCCTAGCCGTTTAGTTTCAAACTTTGAGCCGTCCTCACACGATGTCGATGGAGTTGGTGGTTAAGACTCAGAGGAAGCTACACGTTGTGAATTCTGCAGTAAACAAGACAGGGCCGGCCTTAGGCCGATTGGACCTATTTGACGCAATCGGTCCCCGCGTTTACCGGGGCCCCGCGCTCATGAGGTATTCGCGCATTAGTAATTTTTAAAAATACGCATTGTGATACCACACAAAGCCCTCGGACTGATTTGTAATGATTTTATAACTTACGTTAATATACCAGAATGTAAGTCCTTCTGTTGCTCTGCACAATAACTTTTAGGGGCCCGCCACAAGGATCGCATTCGGGCCCCGCTTTTGCTAAGGCCGACACTGAACAAGTTACCTGCTGGAATTGATCGCAATTTGTGGACTGGATATAGGCCTAGTGTATGAAATGCGCCTTATGGTGCCATGAGAGGTTTGTTGGTGCCATGAGAGGTTCGTTGGTGCCAGAGGCCGTACAAGATTTATTTGTATACAGTGGCTGTAAGGAAGAGTTAAGCCCATTTATTACTATTATAAGATTATACACATGCCTCAAGGGCTCAGATTTTCGTCAATTAGTTGCAGTACTGGTGATCCGATTTACCGTAACTGGTGATCGTATTCACCTCAAATAGGCGGATGAATAGGACAATGGCAGTGCAGCAGTTCACGTCGGACAGTAATCAGAATAGAAATAATATATTTATTACTGGAAAAGGAGCAGTCTTAATAACAATGTATCCGGATAACTTTCCAGCGTCTGAGTATGGTATATTAGGCGATTCTTTTTTTTTTTTTTTTTTTTGTGGCGCTATAACCCGAACTTACCCTACTGGACATTTCGACTAAATGCACTTTTTCACTTTGACTTTTTGTTTACATGTTCACCAATAATACAAAACCAAGATACAAATCCCAGCAAATTAACAAAAGGCGACGTGACATCAAGATATTCACGTGGTTGATTTAACATTTTAGATAATGACGAATCTTTTTTTAAAGTTTTATATACAGTGTTTTTATACATATTTACATTTTAACTTAAAAAAGTGATCGAGGCCTGCAGACAGGTTGACTGAACTGCTTGGTGATCGCAGAGTGAATGCGTATGGGTGTAGATTGAAAGTAATTTTGTATCCCCTGATGATGGTTCTTTAAGAGGACCGAAACATATGTAGGGATGAACTTGTAAATAAAATTGAAAGTGGAAAAGTGCATTTAGTTGGTTCGTGGAAGTGAATTGTTAAACAAGATGCACGGTGATATTAATATAAAGTTTACCCTATTGGAATTCTTTCTGTATTCTCGGGACAGGAGAATTTTTCGGATGAAGACGATTGTGTGATTCAGTTTCTCTTACTTATGTTCATGGGGTTGACAGTCCTTACGTCCTGACTGCAACTATCTCCTATTGGCTGATTTTATGATTTGTGGCCCCAATAACCCGAACGTGCCCTATTAGAATTTTTTCCTGTTCTGTCGGGACCAGCGAATTTTTCGGATAAATGCCGTTGCCTGATTCTGGTTCGCAAAATGATTGTAACTTCGTTTACGTGTTTCAACTAAAATAATTTTTATACCGTCGAATGAGATGGGAAGACAGTATTAACCTCTGTTACCGGACAGCTTGGGTTCGAGTCCTATTCTTCGTCTTGGTAGACACCCTAGTTTTATTTTGGCAAAACAATTAGAACATTTGGCGTAGGAAGACGCGACTCAAAAGGGAGGGTCAGACCGGCAGCCATAAAAGGGGTGGGGGAGAGTAGTCAAGAAACTAAAAGGACTTGCTGGCTTTTGTCAATTCCCGGGTTATTCAAAAATTTAGAAAGCAGACTCTTTGTTGATAAACCTTAATACTTGAAAATGAACCTCCATAAAATTTAGTAGCGATGTTACCAGCTGTGTGTCATAAACAGCCATTTTGTAGAACGAAAACTGCGAAGATTGGGATCAACTAGTTGTAAGAGAACACAAGACAGGGTCGGTTGTTCATCTGGTGGAGTTTAGGGTAACAAATTAGCTGTCCCACAAGATTGTCGGCTTCTGCTGAACTAAAATATAATAAACGAAAACACGTTGCTAAATGTTATCAATATTGCAGAAGTGAATTGTATTGAGTGCTACGAAATAATAATAAATTGGGGAAGTGTTTAAATTACCAATTGAAATTTCTTTGTTTAATTTTGGAGTGCAGCGTGCAGTGTAGGACGGTAGTCTGTTAACGTTCCACACGACAATAATCCCTGACGATAAGACATCATACCTACCGAACTTGACTAGTTGATTACCACGTCTGTGTTTTCCGTTGCCTGCGGAAAATCACATCTAGAGACGTTGACTCTAGAAAGGACGGTAGCACCTCCTGAGTGTTATTCCGGTGTTTGCCGGCAGGGATCAGCGAGGCCATGGCCGCAAAATGGGCCGAAACGTAATAGAAGAAGAACATGATTAAGATTTGCCAGGAAGGTATGAGGAAAACCAAAACTCCCCAGTCGGCAGTGCTGGTATCCCTGTGGAAATTTAAAATAGTAGGTCGCTTCCTGAGTATCGATAATAGGTCGCTTCCTGAGTATCGATAGTAGGTCGCTTCCTGAGTATCGATAGACCTGAGAATGTTGTTGCTACACCAAAAGAGTTCGGTTCACATATATACTGCTGTTGTCCAGGAAAAAATAGTTCCTTATGCTGACGAGATTCGAATAGATGATTTCCCGAATACGCAGCAGAATTTATACTAACTACAACACCATAATTATTTGGTTGGGATAAAACATTGGATCGGAAAATAGGCATTAATTAAATAATTTGTTTAATGGTGCATGTAATGCTATTAAATGTTCATTACCGTGTTCACAGCAGCCTCTAATTGAGCTTCTGTCTAAGCCAGTTCGATCTTCCACACCTATTTATTTATTTATTTTTTTCCTATGGCTCGACAGCCCCATAGGGGGCCTAGGCCTCCTCTTCTTTTTTCGAGGTTTCGTAATTACACACTTTACACACACCACACTGGGTAGGACTCTTCTGGACGAGTGATCAGCCCGACGCAGAGACCTCTACCTGACAACACACAACACTCACAAGAGACAGATATCCATGCCCCCGGCGGGATTCGAACCCACAATCCCAGCAAGCAAACGGCCGCAGACTCACATTTTAGACCGCGCGGCCACTGGGAACACGTATTTATACATAAGATTATTTATATATTACCCATTTTAATATTATCCTCCTATCCAGCTCGCGTGGCTTTATCACATGTTTTCATAGAGACATTTTATATATATATTTCTCACTTCTTACATGTATGGAATATGTCCTGCTCAACACATTACCTTAAGAATGTTATGTGAAATGTACAGACACACAGACTTCCATCAGATGAAAGTAGCTGAGGCAGGGTTAGGAATGCCCAAACGAAAGGACGCCCGGTGTTAAATAGAAGTCTTGTAACGAGGCAACTTGCTGAGGGGTGAAAGCACATTTAAATGTGAGACACGAGACTGACTTACACAATTTCATGGGACAATTGTTTTGTATTGATAAAATACCAGGGAACGGGGGGGGGGGGGGGGGGTTCCCCCCTCCCGGCAGACTTGGCATAACAAATTCCATCGAGTTCTTTGCGTTTATTGCGAAGACAGTCTTGTTATTTTCTGTACCATATGATACCACGTCAAATTAGACAATCACAAATGACCTGTTTACGAATAGTGGGAATTATTGGATCGATTGTCGACGTGACCTCACGTGACCTAAGTTGACTCTATAGGTCAGTGTGGTTAGAAGCGTCGCCGTGGGAGGACGTCCCAGCCGTCGCGTCTGTATACCAAGAAACGCGTAAGTTCTTTAGTCGGTGTTGTGGCAACTTTTAGTGTACAGCGGAACTGTCTGTGTTTACTTAACTTTGTCTCGCGCAAGCGGAAGTAACAAAGACGGATATTTAAGTACCGTCAGACACAACAAATGTATGTTAATGTATTTTGTTGTGGCAACACGTTGCGATCTAATTCTGTCATCTTCAGGCCATTAATATAGAACTCATGAAAGTATTGTATACAATTGTGTTAGATGGTATTAATAACAGAGATCTCAAGTTTACAATTAAACCGATACATGTTGCGGTGTCAGATTATGTTTTATGGTAAGTTAAAACGTGGATTAGCACATTTACACTAGTAAAATATTAAAAAATCACGTATTATTTATGGAGAATCTTACGTTATGCGTCTTAAATCCAGTGTAGGAGATTATGCAGTACAGAGTTTTTAGAAACATGTATCTTGTACATAGCCTTGTTGATATTTGTACTTAGCTGTTTTGTCCGTATTGTTTTAATTTATGTAATTAATATTATTTTATAGAAGGAGTTTGGCTAACGTTGAGAATTTGCCCTGATTTTAGAATTGTGCGTGTTCTTTTGTTCTACTTGACTTTTGTCATGTGACATAAGTTACACTGTAACGCTAGTTTCATTTTTATATTTAAACTTCGTGGGCCGGGATAGCGTAGTCGGTATAGCGACTACGCTACGGGCTGGACGGTCCGTGGATCGAATCCCGATGGAGCCGAGATTCTCAGCACCCGTTCAGACCGTCCTGGGGCCTACCCAGCTTCCTGTATAATGGGTACCGGGTCATTCCCGGGGGTAAAGCGGCCGGAACGTGGCGTTGACCATCCACTCCCATCTAGCGCCGAGCTTAAAGAAAGAGTAGAGCTGTACCTCTACTCCCCCTCTGGGCCTTCATGGCCTGTTCTAGGGTGAACTTTTTTTGTATGGCTCGACAGCCCCTTGGGGGCCTAGGCCGCCTCATTTTTCGACGCTTCACGATCACACACTTTAGACACACCACAGTCGGTAGGACTCCTCTGGACGAGTGACCAGCCCGTCGCAGAGACCTCTACCTGACAACACACAACACTCACAATAGACAGACATCCATGCCCCCGGCGGATTCGAACCCACAATCCCAGCAAGCGAACGGCCGAAGACCCACGCCTTAGACCGCGCGGACACTGGGATCGGCAGAGTGAACTTTACCTTTACTTGAACTTCTTTTTGAGGTTAATGAGTAGTTGCGTATGCAGGGGATTAATTGAAGAGATCTTTGTTTGCTGTCAGAACCCTCCTATACCTCCACAAAATGGGGGACTGTTTCGTAGATGCTATAATTTTTGTGTGGTTACAAATCTCTTATTTATGATATTAAACAGATGAGAAGAACTTGGTAACCTGTTGAAACTACGTCGTGAAGAAATTTGTTAATCTTATTTTTAGTAGCTTGTCTTAGGGCCACTAAATTAGGAATTATTATGTTCATTGTAGCTTGTAGCGAGCATGTAAAAGTTCTGAAAGAAAAATTACATATAGTGGGTTTTATTTTGGAATTTATTACATCGAATATTGTTGTAACAGTAAGTTTTGAATTGAACACTGTCAGATATTTAACCTGATATGGATCAGTTTTTTTCTACTGTGATGGACTTTTTTTTTTTTTTTTTTTTTTTTTTTTTTGTGAGGGGACCCCGCAGCTGACGCTACGGACGCACCGCAGCCTTAAGGCTTATTGTGAAACCCCTGTGATGAAGATGAGCAGTTTTTTTACCAAGTTTTACAAGTAATGGAGCACCAGTGGAATGAAATCGACAGGGGAAAACCGACAACTCGGAGAAAAACCTGTCCCACTGCCACTTTGTCCACCACAAATCTCACATGGACTTGACCTGGGATCGAACCCGGGCCTCCGTGGTGAGAGGCCGGCGACTAACCGCCTGAGCCATGGCACGGCCTGTGATGGACAGTTTGATTTTAATAACACCTTGTAGTATTTGGGTTATTTAGTTTCCTTGAAGTCTTTTTTTTTTACCTTTATTTTCTCCTTCCTTGTATACATCATACCAACCGGCATATTAATATAGATCAGACAATTATTCCATTAACCAACTGATTCGGTATCCTATTCTCGGTACATCCCCCCGGCCTATACGTGTAATGCTTGACATCTAAGTAGCTGCAGTGAAAAATTCTAACTATATACAGGGTATACACAAAAGAATAGTGCGGTATTCATATAATATACATTGAAACCGCACCATTCTTTTGTGTATGCCCTGTATAAAAAAAACACTACCCACTAACTCTACTCTACTTACAGCAAGGCATGTTTTGGTCTTTTATGCATATATTTTTTATACATAGAGTGTAGGTCTGCCAGCTCCTATGGCCCCAAATGAGGGGGTTAGTGTGGGATGTTCACTGATCGTAGAATCGGGCCACAATGTTCAGAATATACGTACGAATATAGTCGATGTCCTTGAAGTCTGATATAAACTGTATTATGCATAAAAGGTCAGTTCGTCTCACAGAGAACACACTCCGCGTCCATTATGAAGACAACTGGTCAATTCTGTCTAGGGAAATAATCACTGTTTATCTTGAGCATCATACGAAACACGTAAATACAATGTGTGTCAAAATGCAGTTTTTAAGGCAACACAAGGTGGGATATTAACACCACTGGGCCTCTAAATTGTTAGACAGATGAAATTATTTACCGTTACTGTACAAAGTTTATTGTGTTTGGAAACGTCCAGTATTGACTAACAATTTTCTCGTCGCTCACTCTTATCTGTATTATGTAATCCTTGCGTATTTACTTTTTACCCAAAAGAGAATTTGTTTTCTCAAGACGCGTGCGTTTTTTTAAGGAACACAACGTAGTCAAAATGAAGAGCTGTTTGTATATAGGAGCGTTTCTATGACAGTAGAGTCAAAAAGCGGGCTGTTATATTCTAGATGGCTCTTTACAAGTGTCTTTCTTTGTTTCTAGTTCCTATTATAATCCCTTGGAGCTCCAATTAAACTTGTTTGTCGTCATTAAACGTCGCTGCTTTGTTTCTTATTAAGTGTTGGAAGTTAGGTACAGTCTTCAGCGGCCATTGGATGTCCTTGGGATGAAATATTCCGTGACTAACTATATGCAGCAGGGTTCTTTTACAGAAGACAACAGTTTTTCCTCTAGTCAATAAATTCCCCGCGTTTTATGGATCCGAAAGTTCATTACCACGATCACAAGAGCCCGCCACTTGTCCGTTCCTTGAGCCAGATCAATCCAGTACCTGCAACACTCCATCCTCTATCCTTAGGATCCATTTTAAAGAACTACTCCATGAAGTTTACAAAAAACAGATTATAAATTATAATAAAATGTTTATATTACCAATAAAACTAAGGGATATACCCTTAACAGTTTAGACTAAACATCTAACATTTTTGTTATGGTGACTAATTCAAAGTAATTGTGTGTGTGTGTGTATGTGTGTGTAGACTGGATGTCAGAAACCACAAATGCATACCGATTTTTGATGGTACATTATTTAGGAAGTGACCACTTATGACGCTGGAGATAGAAGGATATAATAATAATAAAATATACCGGAAGTAACTGAGGATATCGAACGACTGTTTACCATTCTTCATTCACCAGCACTTGGAGCTGCTCTTATTTCATGGAGCTGCTCTTATTTCAAGAGGACAAGCAATATTAAATGGTGAAAACTCTTACGTGATGTGGACACGCACATTTGTTTATCCGTTGCCATGTTTTCGTGTCTGATATAATGAACACCGTAACGCGTGTGGGTCGTTAGTACACACAATGAATAACTGAAGGGATATGGGGAAATATGGCTCGAGAAAACAGAGAGCCTAGACTAAATATAAAGGAATATACCGTTGATCACAAGTCTATATGACTCATTGACATAATATTCTCTTTTTGGACTTCTTTACATCTTCAAATTTTTTTTAACGAAGCACGACGTTTCGGAAGCCGGCTCTGCATCCGTCTTCAAGCAAGGAAAACACCTACTCTGGTGGACCCCTTAGATAGAGCTATTCTCAGTCACTGGGCACCATAGATCATGTCTCTTTTTATGGTTTTTAATTTGTGAAATAGTCCAGGTTTTATTTTTGAGTCTTCTGGTTAATTTTGAATTTTTAATAAACATTTTCCTATTATTGCCAATCCCGGTGGCCGTGCGGTCTAAGGCGTAGGTCTGCGGCCGCTGGCTTGCTGGGATTGTTGTCTGTTGTGAATTTTGTGTGTTGTCAGGTAGAGGTCTCTGCGACGGATCGATCCCTCGCCCAGAAGAGTCCTACCGAGTGTTGTGTGTCTGATTGTCATCTAGAAAACTCAATGATGAGGAGGCCTAGGCCCACTAGAGCTGTCGAGCCATGAAAAAAAAATGTTTTTTCTTTTATTACCCTTGGAAAAGATCTGCTCTCGGGTACATATCTTAACAAGTTTGCTGATCTATGGTGACAAATGAGTGAGAATAGCGCTATCTAAAAGGTCCACCAGATTAGGTGCTTTCCTAGCATGAAGACGGAAGCAGAGCCGGCTTCCGAAACGTCATGCTTCATTAAAAATTAGACGATTGTGTAAGTCTTAAAAAAGGAATAATATAACAGTGAGTCATATACCATCGTCAGAGCTGTATTTATATGGTTATTTAGTATATTATACTACATGTTTCGGCCTGTTATGGCCATCATCAGGTATAACATCACAGAATACTTTCAGGAAGGAATAAATGCAGCAGTAATTTGCCACGATAGGATAAGATCTCATTCTTTACTGTGAAAATAGGGTTTATAAAGAAAAAGGTTCATGTTTCTGATATACGTAGTCTGTCCGGAAAGTAATGAGAATGGTTTAAAAAAATATTTTTATTGAAAATTTTTATACATTAATGTGATTTCCTTCAAAGTATGATCCTTGGGAGTGCACGCAACGCCCCCAACGGTTCTTCCATCCTTCATAGCAGCCCTGAAAATCTTCAACCGTGAGGGAGTTCAGTGCCTGTGTCGCGGCTGTTTGGACGTTGGTCAGTGTACTGAAATGGTGTCCTTTCAAATTCTTCTTTATCTTCGGGAACATGAAAAAATCACAGGGTGCCAAGTCAGGGCTGTAGGGAGGATGTGGAAGAACTGCGATTTGTTTTTCAGCCAAAAACTCTCTGACAGCCAATGAGGTGTGGCTCGGCGCGTTTTCATGATGAAGGATCCAAGAAGAGGCGATATCACGACGCACACGCATGACCCTCTGCCTCAAGCGACCAAGAATTTCCTGATAAAATGCTTGATTTACAGTTTGACCAGGTGGTACAAATTCCTTATGGACGATTTCACGGGAGTCAAAAAAAAAACTATGAGCATTGATTTGATTCTTGATTTGCTCATTCCAGCTTTTTTTGGGCGAGGTGACGTTGACGTGTGCCATTCCGAACTTTGCCTTTTTGTCTCTGGATCGTACTCAAACACCCAGGATTCGTCTCCTGTGATCACTCGAGTCATGAAATTCGGCTCAGTTACCAAACGATCCAACAAATCTCGACAGACAAACTGACGGTGTTCCTTCTGCTCTGATGACAAATTCTTGGGAACAAGTTTTGCACAAACTTTTCTCATCATCAATTCTTGTGTGACAATTTCATGAACCACAGTTTTCGCGAGTCCCAATTCCTCTGCGATCATTCTGACAGTCAACCGTCTGTCACGGTTCAGTACAGACATCACTGCATCCACATTCCGTTGCGTTTTTGATGAAGAGATGCGTCCTGATCGTTGTTCATCTTCCACACTCTCGCGTCCATCCTTGAAAGCTTTGTGCCATCGGTAGACCTGTGCAGACGAGAGGGTAGCTTGTCCATAAGCTTTCCTCAACATTTCGAGGGTTTCCGATGCGCTGTTACCCATTTTCACATAACATTCTATCGCATACCGTTGTTCCAAACTCGCTTGCATTTTTCTCACGACGAGGCACTCGAACAGGGTGATACAACAATAACTGTCACGACTCTGTGAAGGCCAGAATGAGACTGAAATGGGTTCTAACTTATACCTGGCCCCCCACCCGTAAGTGACCTAGACTTGCCCTTCCCCTTCCACGGCCGTAGGGAGCGTAGGAATTCCATTCTCATTACTTTCCGGACAGACCTCGTAGGTATTGTTAAAGTACATAAAAATGTTATGTTGTAAAATTTCTGTAGCCAATATTCCTCTTGTTCTGTTTCTTTTCGCAGATCGTATGTATATTTGCATCTTCACTAAAATTCAGTCGTTGCTTGAGTTTTTGACTTTAAAATGAAACCTCAAGGCTTAACCTTGATGTATACTGGCAGTATTGTCTTGAGTTTCTGTAACGACATGTAGTGTGAGCCTGGGGTGCACCCAAGGGCGGGGGGGGGGGGGTGCTGCCGGGCTGTAGCCCCCCTCCCAAATCGAAAATTAAAATACACAGACTTTGTGGACGCGATGACATTAAACGTTTTACGTGATTTATCCCTTAGCCAAAATAAGCCACTGAATTCAGCTGATGACTGGTTCATTATAATTTTGAAAAATAAAAAAAAACTTGCATTAGATGAAATTAAATAAGCCAAGAAGGTTTTTTTTTGTGATTTAAATTAGGTGAGTGATTCATGGAACATGTAGTTATATTTGTACATACATAAATGCAAACAATTTTGTGTTACAGTTATATTTGTGACATGATTTGTATAACATAATTTTTGAGATCATAAATTTTATATAGCCTCAGAGTCAGATCCCCCCCCCCCCCATGAAAAAATTCTACGAACACTTCAGTATGTTCATTCATAAATATTGTTTGTGTGAACGAAATAGGAATATTTAGAATTGTCAGTAAATTAATTATAAATAATTGACTCATACAGGGAGCGGGGGAGCGCGTTCCCTAATCCGTGCTAGTAAAAATCTCAGGAAACTGGATTATGATGGTGTGAACCGCAGCAGTGCCTTCTATGCCAATTGTTGAGCTACGTGTCACTGTGAACAATGTAAAAATATTGAGTGTTGAATAGAAATACTCTTATGGCGAATTTATGTCTCCGGCAAAAAAAAAACAACTTACTTAGATCTTCACGTAAAGTGCCCCGATTTTTTTGCGCGCGATTTTAACCAAATTTGGATTTTCTCGAGAGATTTTCATGAAATTCTCCAATATCAAATTCCACGGATATCCGACAAGTAGGAGCCGCGCTGATATATACGGACAGACGGACATGACGAAGCTAATAGGCGCTTTTCGCGTCGATACGAACGCGCCTGAAACCCGAAACATGTATCGCGTTTTAGACCTTAAAGGGTATTATTTAAAAGTAGTTGTGTCGTTCTAGGGACCGGGATAGCTCAGTCGGTATAGCGACTCGCTACGGGCTGGACGGTCCGGGGATCGAAGCCGATCCCAGTGGCCGCGCGGTCTAAGGCGTGGGTCTACGGCCGCTCGCTTACTGGGATCGTGGGTTCGAATCCCACCGGGGGCATGGATGTTTGTGTTGTGTTGTAAAAAGACGGTTGTGGACCGTAAGTGACATGAAAGGACGAAAAAGGACTAATACAGAACAAAAAAAAAATGGATCAAATGGGAAAACCCAGGAATTAGTAATAAAAAAAAAATCCCGGTGGGGGCGAGATTTTTCGCATACGTCCAGACCGGCCCTGGGGCCTACCCAGCCTCCTATACAATGGGTACCTGGTCTTTCCCGGGGGTAAAGCGGCCGAGGAGTGGTGCTGACCACCCACCCCCAACTAGCGCCGGGGTCAAGAAAGAGTAGAGCTATACCTCTACTCCCCCTCTGGGCCTTCGTGGCCTGTTCTAGGGAAAACTTTCCTTTTTTTTTTTAGTTGTGTCGTTCTGTTTATATGTCTGCCGCTAGGGAGTCATGTTTTAAAGGAAGATACACCGGCTGAAGGTGCAGTGGGCATTAAGGAACGAGGTTTTAACCTGACACGATATGGAAGCCTAGCATTCTCTGAAAATAAATCTCCAATAATACCAAGAATTGATTTTTGTCTGTGCTGGCCCATTTTCCGTATTCCAGGTGGCAAGACTCGCTCCAACAGATATAAAGCGAGCTCCAGATAATATATTACACCAAGCGTAACTACGAAATTTCCCGCAAAAGGATAATTATCTCTTTACAGTCATTTTATTATGACGCAATGGCTGCACAATTAAGCAGTACAACACTTTCTTCTTTCTTAGTCTTAACCTCTGTCTACCTACTCACTGTAGGTGTAGAGGTTATTGCTGTAGGTGTAGAGGTTATTGTTGCACTTGATGACACTCAGTTAGGACTCCTCTGGACGAGGGATCGGCCTGTCGCAGAGACCTCTACCTGACAACACACAACACTTAAAAGAGGCAGACATCCATGTCCTCAGCCGCATTCGAACTCGCAATCCCAACAATCGAGGGGCCGCAGACCCAGGGCTTAGAAAGCTCTGTCACAGGGATCGGCTAATTACAACACAAGAAAATAAAATGGAGCCTGAGTAACAATTCCCTATCAAGTACTTAAGTTTCTAAACCATAGGAATGCCGACCTTTTATTAGGTTATCAGAAAAAATAAAAATATCGATGCGATTTAGCTTAATTTGTATTACGTCATTAATATAACTACATAGTACACTACAAGTATACTTGAATCGTATTATGGTTTTGGAAACAGTTGTACTTTGTCCAGTAGGCTACTTGTCCGAAATTACATGAACCTGTTACATGGTTTTGTTTGGTGATCGCGCAGTTGTGTTGTTTTAATAAATGATGTCTGTATTAGAAGTTATGATCAGTGGCGTGCTCTATTTTTCGCATAGTTCATAAATTTGGTGGCAGTGAAGTCCATTCTTTGGGGCTGGCAGGAATTTGAGTGCTCCTAGTTACACAAAACAATACATACTCGTATATATATATATATTATATATATAATAAAACTTTATTAACTACAACAGCAAGTACAGCAATGGAGATATACATAATTATTGAATCGTTGTGCCTTTAACCAACATCCAGGAACAATTTGAAAAAGGGCGTCCTGACCGTCATGTAATGGGCACATATATTTGTAATTGTAGTGAAAAAACAGAGTAACCAATATATATATATATATATATATATATATATGCCATTCATTCACCAATCTTCAACAAAATAACACCTATCACTATCATAATACACTAAACAAACGAAACCTCCTTCTTCACAGGGGGGATTTATTAAAGTAAAGTGTATTGAAATATTTTACTGAAGTAGATTTGGCTTCATGCATGTTATAAAGGCACATGGGGGAGTGGAGGTTTAGTTCTGCTCATTCTTAACTTTGACACTGTATGTAGGTGAGTTGTTGGCTTCACGCTCCGACCACTTTACTTCTGGGGAAAAGCCCCTCCCCCTTCCCTACACCTATTCATTAGTTGACTGGGTGGACCCCAGATCCTGTCTGGATGCCTGGGTCGATATATCTTGCCTGGGTCGATATATCTTGCCTGGGTCGATATATCTTGCCCTTGCCGGGGAATCGAACCACGATTCCTCGGTCACCCAGCCCGTAGCTTAGTCACTATAAAATTGAGCTATTGTAATAAAAGTGCTTATTTATTGTAACTGTTCAGAATACACCAGCCCGTATTTTACGGCCGAGTTGTGTTCCTGAAAAAGTAAGCGTAAATAAAAAAGGCTTAAAAAAATGATAATCCCGTAAGAAATAATGGAATAGTTAGGGTTTAGTATAAAAGAGCGCAGCCAGCCAAAGGGTGTTAAACCGAAAATGAGAGGTTGTAAATTAAGAAGTTGTGTATATTGGCAAGGGGCGTTAAATCAAAAAGACGTAAAACAAGGACTATACATATCTTTTTATATCGTTCACACCGTGCACTGTCGATAACCAACTCACAACACTCAGTCCAACAAAATACACTATATTGTTCCCACATATTTTATATTACAATATCAGTTTGAACACTGCTACATGTTTCGATCCCTTGTGCGATCATCATCAGGGATTCACATTAAAGTAACACTTCACACATATTTCTAGTTCCGTTTTGTGACGTGTTACTTTAATGTGAATCCCTGACGATGATCCCACAAGGGATCGAAACATGTAGCAGTGTTCAACGTGATACTGTAATGTAAAATTTCTTGGAAAAAATACATTAAGCTACATATGTATCGTACTTTAGCGAGAAGAGTGGCACAAGACAGAAATTTTCATTGACCATTTTACCAGTCCTCTGCGCAGAAAATGCCTCCATGATGTTTTCCGATCCCGTATTACCGTTAATCCACAGATATACACATAAAAACCTGCTGTCTGCCCGGTAATACTGAAGCCATTATTTCTTTACAATTTTCTTCTTCAATTTGTGTAATAAGTTAGTTTTGACTTAATGTCACTTTTCGTGCGAAGCTGTGATATACAGTGTGTCTGTACGGGGGCAAGCTTGTCGGGGAGATGCAGTTAGCTGTCAGCCGAGGGTGCGCTGAGGCTTTCCGGTTGCATGGAAGTGACGTAATCGTGTAAACACATAAGTAGGGAGACGTACTAAGAGGCTGCATAGTGACCGGCCTGATGCATCCATTGCTTGAATGGAATGAAAGTCGTGACAATTACATAAGGTTTTCAAACGAGAAATTAAGCGCTTGCATATCTTGAAACCCAGTTATTTTGTGGAGAAGGGCCCCGCAGCAAAACTTGCGGACGCACCGCAGCCTTAAGGCTTATTGTGCAACCCTGTGATGAGGAGAAAAATGATAAGTTTTTTTATTTTTACAAGTAATGGAGCACCAGTGGAATGAAAATGACAGGGGAAAACCGAAGAACTCTGGTGAAAAAGCAGTCCCAGTGCTACTTTGTCCACCACAAATCCCACATTGACTGACTCCGGGATCGAACCCGGGCCGCCGCGGTGGGAGGCCTGCTACTATTTTGAAACCCAGCTTACTTTCCGTTATCTTTGATTGTAACCCCTCGAAAATGAATTGGCCTATAACCAACAAGATAGACAATGTACGCATAACGTAATATTGTGGCGCGTTCGCGTAATGTTTATATCTCCTAGGCTACCCTAACAGCCTGCTACCATTTCACTAAAGGAGAGCGCTTTCGAGGCAATTTAATGTCGCCGGCAACAATAAACCATACTTAGGTTTTCATGTGAAGTGCCCGACTTTAATCAAATTTGGATTTTCTCGACAGATTTTCATGAAAGTCCCCCAGTATCAAATTTCACGGAAATCCGTCCAAGTGGGAACCGCGCTAATACATGCGGACAGACGGACAGACATGACGAAGCTGATAAGCACTTTTCACGACTACGCGAACGCGCCTAGGAAATTTATTACATAATGTATCCAGTCTGTAGTTTGCAAATCGGTTTGTTTTATTAATATTCTTTAATTTTTTTTACAGATATCAAGGGAGACTGTTTAAAATAACTTTCCTTTTTGGAAACGTACATTTTTCCACTTGATTTTCCAGTATAAATACACCTGATTACACTCTCTCTGTCTGGCCATTAACCTGATTTCATGGAGCTGACAGTCGCTTATTGGTCAAGAACCTCGCCACATTTATGGAACGCTAAATTCCGTAATGTGTTCACAAGAGCCTGTCGCCTGCTCCTACCCTCAATCACATTCCACATCCTTATATACGGTCTCATTAAGACTCATTTAATGTCTGTCCGTCTACAGCAAAATAACCTTAGTGATTCATACGAGTTTTCCGGCTGAAAACATTTTTTAAATTTCTTATCATCATTGCGATAAGCCCTGGCCATATAATCCTCCTTCATTTTACTGACCTAATAATTTTTGTTTGTCTCTCGAAGAATACAATTTATGAATATTTTTATTATGCAGTTAGTGGGACGGGATAGCGCAGTCGGTATAGCGACTCGCTACGGGCTGGACGGTCCGTGGATCGAATCCCGGTGGGGGCGAGATTTTCAGCACCCGTCCAGACCGGCCCTGGGGCCCACCCAGCCTCCTATACAATGGGTACCGTGTCTGTTTTCCGGGGGTAAAGCGGCCGGGGCGTGGAGTTGACCACCCACCCTCATCTAGCGTCGAGGTTAAAGAAAGAGTAGAGCTGTACCTGTACTCCCCCTCTGGGCCACCGTGGCCTGTTCTAGGGAGAACTGTACCTTTACCTTTATTATGCAGTTATTCTCAGCCTTTTACTGCCTGCATCTTAATTCAAATATTACCCTCAGCACCCTGTTCTGACCTAAGCGTAGATGGGAGGATAATATTAAAATGGATATTCAAGAAGTGGGATGGGGAAATGTGGACTGGATTTTTTTGGCTCAGGTTAGGGATATTTGGCGGGCTCTTGTGTATGAGGTAATGAACCTTCGAGTTTCATAAAATGCGGGGAAATTCTTGACTAGTTGAGGGCCTGTTAGCTTCTCAAAAAGGACTCTGCTCTATGGAGTTGGTTTGTTATATCATGGGTCCACAAATTTTCCAAAATTCTAGGAACCACCTCAAATTTCTAGGCGTCAGGACGGTGACATGAGGCAAGTCCCGAAATGAAAAAAACTACAAATATTAGGCGCCACCGTATAAAATTAAGTCGCTCGGACGACATGGCGCCCGGGATTTTTGTGCCCCTGGATTTTATTTTAATTTTCTCTTGTATTCTTATGACGAGATATAACCAGTTGCTTACATTCTTTATCTTTATTTCTGGATCAACCCCATCACTGGAATATAATTGACGCCCCTGTTTTTTTGACGTGAATACGTCTTTAAATTCGGTCCGGTGTAGGGGGGTCTCTACGAAAACTCTAGCGACCAAAAAAATGGCAAGATTTGTCGCGCTTATATCTTTTAAACTATAAACGATAATATAATGATTTAAATTTTGTTGGATAGAGGGTTGATGTCCGTATCTAAAATGGTGGGTAGTGGGGTGTGCAGCGGTGAGGGGGGGAGGGGTAGCGCTTACGCGTGAACACTGAAAATGGCGACACCACGCGGCGTTTGGGCAGTGTAACTTTAGATTGCGAAGAGATAGGACGTTGAAATTGGTGTCGATGTGTAGAGAATAACAGGATATACAATATTATTTAGCAATAATAACCGATGAAATAAAATTTGTAAAGTTATAAGCCGATAAGTGTGCTGAGTTGAAGAAAATTTTCACAATGTCGAAAAAATTGCAAAGGAAATATGAACAGAAATGCAAGAAACGTATATCATTGGAAAGAAAAATTCAAAAGGAATCAGAAAATCCGAAATTGACTAATGCCGAACGATGCAGATTGTATAGAGAGCGTAAGAAAGCCGAGCGCGTCAACGCCGGCGCGAGTACTTCGAGTGCGCCGCTACTATGCCATATGTATCTTACTTCTCCTATCATCGGCCTTTGATAAATAAAATTATACTTCACTTATAACCACCAACTTTATTCATTTACATCTTACCCTTCCTCTAATAACACAAAGACGGATTCACGCCTTAAACGATTGCGGTTGTGTCCGTACACAAGCCACGAATTTTCTTCTTTACTGTCTTTGTTATAAACCAATTCATTAGCATCTTTATAACCGCAGGCCAAAAGCAGCTTTGTCCAATTCAATTTCATTTCCTTCCGGTTTTTGTGAGTCTTCCTAATGACATATTATAAAGAAAAGATGGACGTAATAGCGAAAATATAGTTCCATTCTTCGAAGTAATGTGAATAGGGCATGCACGAAGCGAGTACTTACCTGCACGGACTTCGTGATAGGTTTCCTTTAACTAAATTTTAATTTAATTAGTGTGCCAATTTGTATGGGTGTACCGAAAGCAACAGTATGTCTTTCATTAGAGAATCGTGTTTTTCCCGGAGTCTATAAATAGCTGATGTGCTTAACAACTGAGCTTCATTCTTCTTCTCCCATTTCTGACAAATGCAGACTTATCTGATCGATAGTTACTTTAAAACCTATATCGATATTCTCCAGTATTTTCATCGGCATGTGGAGTTAAACTTGAGAGAATATGGGGGTTAAATTGTGTTGTTGATGAACAGCAGTGTTTCTCAACAAGACGGGCAATGTACGTGTAAAGTAACATTGAGGCGCGTTCGCGTAACCGTTGTTGCCGTGGAAAAGCAATAAGTATTAAATATTATGAGTGTGTGTCTGTAGCCTCAGTTATCCGACGTGCAAAGCGCATGCGCCGTATTATATTGTTATCTGTGGCCTGTCTGGCTGTACCATATTTTTACACATTATCTCATAAACGGCTCCATTTTCGGGAAAAAGTTGTTGAACATAAAATGTGTCTTTTGATTTTCTCTACAACTTTTGTCTGAAACATTTCTCATTCTAAGAAGAATTCAGCGAGATATTATCATAAATATACATAGGTCTTCTCGTAAAGTACGGTTATTCTTGTCGGAGTTTAAGTAAATTTGAATTTTCTCGACAGATTTTAGAAAAATACTCGTGCCAATTTCGTGAAAATCCGTCCGGTGGGAGCAGAGTTGTTCCATGCGGACAGACAGACAATCATGACGATGCTAATAGTCACTTTCCTCTATCTTTTGAAGCCGCCCTAACAATTAATTAGTAGTTTTATAATCAGTTTTATGGTTATTTTAAACAGGTGTAATAACGGGTCTCTTCTATTCCTTTAACGGGGTTTTTTTTTTTTGGCAAATAAAAGTAACGTTTTCACAAATTATTACCCTCTACTAAGAACATTTCTGTCAAAATGTATTTAATGGACTATAGTAACTCAATAGTAACTACAAGAAGTACATATTTCGGGCTGTTTAGCATAATTAAACCAAAGTACACCCAATAGCTGGGGTTAAGCAGTAATGCAGTTGGTTAAGGCATGTGCTACAAGTTGGGACTTTTTATTAACTTAATCCTTCCGGCCGCACTATGGCCCTGGGGTCAACTTAGTATTTAATAGAAATAAGTACCAGGAGTATCTCGTGGTGGGTAAAGGCGGCCGGTGCTTAGGGCTGTCAACTTTGCCACCTTCATATGCCGATTTTCTATAAATTCTGGGAGCCTTAACCTCCTGGATCTCTAAGGGATTGCTTTACCTTTTACATTCAATAGCTGACATTAGATGCAAATTGAGATCCGCGCTCTTCCGGGTTATTACATAGCGTCGAGTGGTAATCCCCGCCGACGCCTTGCCCTAAATAAACGACGTACTGTGTTGCCAGCTTTATTTTCTTCTCGAACTTCTTGACTCTTGAAGATGGGACCGATATGTTGTCCCGAAATATCTGTAAAGGATTACCACACGACGCTGTTTAACATCCCGGAAGAGCGCGGATCTCATCAACATGGCGGCGGAAGCCTGAAATCATAGATGCAAGTTTTTTTATTGAAGGGCCCCGCAGCAGATGCTACGGACGCACCGCAGCCTTGAAGGCTTATTGTGCAACCCTGTGATGAATATGGGGTTTTTTCTGCTTTTTCACTTTAATGGAGCACCGGTGGAATGAAATTGACAGGGGAAAACCGAAGTACCCGGAGAAAAACCTGTCCCAGTGCCACTTTGTCTACCACAAATCCCACATGGACCGACCCGGGATAGAACCCGGGCCTCCGCGGCGAGAGGTCGGCGACTAACCGCCTGAGCCATGACACGGCCAGTAGATGCAAGTTACTGTGTGAAGCTGTAAGGTGTTAAGGCCTACTGCTTTCGTGAGATATTTATGGTTCTTGTAGCGGCATTGTGACCAGGCGCAATATCCCAGAAGGCTTGAATCTTTAGGGCCCATAAAGGTGACACGAAGCAAGTTACATACTGAGGACCCACAAATAATAGGCGACACCGTACAAAATTTAGTCGCCCGGGCGACCTGCGCCCCGAGATTCGTGCATTCCTGTTCAAAATTTCTTTTTGTCTGTAATCTTTAAACTTATTGATGCTCCTATGTAAATCTCTTACTGTTTTTTGAAGCTCACTCATTCTCCTTTCAAATATAGGCGCGTCCAGGAAATAAGAACAGACTGCGTATAGCGGCCACTGGGCCGCTGCCTTCATGGCAGGTTATAGGGTGAACTTTACTTGCTTTATACTTACTGATTCATGTAGCACTCGTGTGTGTTTCTTGTATCTACTTCACTTCGCTTGTATTCTGCAACCATTGCACTTGAACCTGCTTCCTTTGATATAAAAAAATATGACCTGTGTTCCGTGGGCTATGCTGGTTATTTCGTATTATATTTGATTTTTAACCTGTTGTGATATCCTCGTTACCCTCCCAAGGTTTGTAGATGTCCACACAATAATCTACGTTTTCCAGACCGTTTGAGAGACTTCTTTAATGTCCACACAATAATCTACGTTTTCCAGACCGTTTGAGAGACTTCTTTAATGTCCACACAATAATATACGTTTTCCAGACCGTTTGAGAGACTTCTTTAATGTCCACACAATAATCTACGTTTTCCAGACCGTTTGAGAGACTTCTTTAATGTCCGCACAATAATCTACGTTTTCCAGACCGTTTGAGAGACTTCTTTAATGTCCACACAATAATCTACGTTTTCCAGACCGTTTGAGAGACTTCTTTAATGTCCACACAATAATCTACGTTTTCCAGACCGTTTGAGAGACTTCTTTAATATCCACACAATAATCTACGTTTTCCAGACCGTTTGAGAGACTTCTTTAATGTTCACACAATAATCTACGTTTTCCAGACCGTTTGAGAGACTTCTTTAATGTCCGCACAATAATCTACGTTTTCCAGACCGTTTGAGAGACTTCTTTAATGTCCGCACAATAATCTACGTTTTCCAGACCGTTTGAGAGACTTCTTTAATGTCCACACAATAATCTACGTTTTCCAGACCGTTTGAGAGACTTCTTTAATGTCCACACAATAATCTACGTTTTCCAGACCGTTTGAGAGACTTCTTTAATGTCCGCACAATAATCTACGTTTTCCAGACCGTTTGAGAGACTTCTTTAATGTCCGCACAATAATCTACGTTTTCCAGACCGTTTGAGAGACTTCTTTAATGTCCACACAATAATCTACGTTTTCCAGACCGTTTGAGAGACTTCTTTAATGCCCACACAATAATCTACGTTTTCCAGACCGTTTGAGAGACTTCTTTATTGCCCACACAATAATCTACGTTTTTCAGACCGTTTGAGAGACTTCTTTAATGTCCACACAATAATCTACGTTTTCCAGACCGTTTGAGAGACTTCTTTAATGTCCACACAATAATCTACGTTTTCCAGACCGTTTGAGAGACTTCTTTAATGTCCACACAATAACCTACGTTTTCCAGACCGTTTGAGAGACTTCTTTAATGTCCACACAATAATCTACGTTTTCCAGACCGTTTGAGAGACTTCTTTAATGCCCACACAATAATCTACGTTTTCCAGACCGTTTGAGAGACTTCTTTAATGTCCACACAATAATCTACGTTTTCCAGACCGTTTGAGAGACTTCTTTATTGCCCACACAATAATCTACGTTTTTCAGACCGTTTGAGAGACTTCTTTAATGTCCACACAATAATCTACGTTTTCCAGACCGTTTGAGAGACTTCTTTAATGTCCACACAATAACCTACGTTTTCCAGACCGTTTGAGAGACTTCTTTAATGTCCACACAATAACCTACGTTTTCCAGACCGTTTGAGAGACTTCTTTAATGTCCACACTGTTTAACTTACTGGGTTCAAATACTGCAATACTTAAAAATTTCCCTTGCCCTATCGCTAAGATTTTTTTGTATGCTAAATTATTGTCGTTTGCAAGGATGAACCATCGCGTGTTTTGGTACCCACACACACACAGTACAGTCAGTGAAACTTCTGAGGCCAAAGGGGGGGGGGGGGGGTCCCGTGACGTAGGTTGCGTGTGCACGAGGATTGCCTTCCAACCTGCACGCTTCTAAAACTGCTGCTTTTCCATGTAGAAAAACGAACGTTTTTTGTTCTCTGTTGGCAAGCTAAGAAACTCCTACAGCATGTTTGTATTCTAGCACAGAAACAATTCTGCAGCTAATTAATATATCATCCAACTAATGCGCTTAATAAAATATATTCAGAAGCAATTATAGAACTCCTACATGTTTCGGCACCGGGATGCCATCATCAGGGAGTTATTTAGAACAAAGGAGTACAAGGCTAACAGCTGTTCTTTTGGCTTTGTTGTTTCTTTGTTCTTAATAACTCCCTGATGATGGCATCCCGGTGCCGAAACATGTAGGAGTTTTATAATTGATTCTGAATGTGTTGTATTAAGTGCATAAATTGGTTGATATATTAAGTATAAGAATATACACGGTATGAATAAAACAAAAAATTCTTCAGGTATTCGAACGAAGAAATTAATCTTGAAAGCCTAATTATTACTTAATGTATCACCATGTTTAACTAACTAACTAACTAACTAACTACACGGAGCAGAGTCGTTCTTGAGAAGCGAACAGACTCTCAACTGGTCAAGAAATTCCACACATTTTATGGAACCCGAAGGTTCATTACCGCATTCACAAGAACCCGCCACCTGTACCTATCCTGAGCCAGATCAATCCATTCCATGCCTCCCTCCCATCCCAGTTATGGGAAGTAGATCGTGGTTTTATTTGCAGGCGAACTGGTTAATCTTATTAGACGAGCCTCATATTATAGGTTAAGTATATTGAACGTTCTGTATCAACTTGAAATAGAGATGAGTTACGCTGCCCCACCATCTTGATATTGGGAAGATGGTGGGGCAGCGTCAATTTGTCGAAGGTTCAAGATGGCGGTGCGGTACCCAGATTAACTACAGCTGAGGATGGAGAATTTGAAATGTGAATGTGCTGGTTACAGTGATATTATTGTTATTAGACTATATTATCTAGTCATAATAGACTTGTTTTAATATTAGTTTTATTTAAAATGAAGGGGATTTTACAATTTAAATCACAATCAGAGGAAGCTCTTCATGATTTTGTTTACAGGCTTTAATATAATCTTGAAATTCAGACGATTATTTAGTACTTTTCCGTGTGACATATTTAAGAAAGTAAGGTGGTGTTTGCTGTATCCGAATTGTTTCTTATCAAGTCTTTCGCAGAGGTGTTTCTGCAGACTGCATTATTTTCTGTTTCAGACACTGTGCCAATATCGTCATACTTTGTTTCAGATACTGTGCCAATATCGATATACTTTCTGTTTCAGACACTGTGCCAATATCGACATACTTTGTTTCAGATACTGTGCCATTATCGACACACTTTCTGTTTCAGACACTGTGCCAATATCGTCATACTTTGTTTCAGATACTGTGCCAATATCGATATACTTTCTGTTTCAGACACTGTGCCAATATCGACATACTTTGTTTCAGATACTGTGCCATTATCGACATACTTTCTGTTTCAGACACTGTGCCAATATCGACATGCTTTGTTTCAGACACTGTACCAATATCGACGTACTTTGTTTCAGATACTGTGCCATTATCGACATACTTTCTGTTTCAGACACTGTGCCAATATCGACATGCTTTGTTCCAGACACTGCCAATATCGACATACTTTCTGTTTCAGACACTGTGCCAATATCGACATGCTTTGTTTCAGACACTGCCATTATCGACGTACTTTCTGTTACAGACACTGTGCCAATATCGACATGCTTTATTTCAGACACTGTGCCAATATCGACATACTTTGTTCCAGACACTGCCAATATCGACATACTTTCTGTTTCAGACACTGTGCCAATATCGTCATACTTTTTCTTATACTGTGTCAATATCGACATACTTTTTCTTATACTATGCAAATATCGACATACTTTCTGTTTCAGACACTGTGCCAATATCGACATACTTTTTTCAGACACTGTGCCAATAGCGACATACATTGTTTCAGACACTGTGCCAATATCGTCATACTTTTTCTTATACTGTGCCAATATCGACATACTTTTTCTTATACTATGCAAATATCGACATACTTTCTGTTTCAGACACTGTGCCAATATCGACATACTTTTTTCAGACACTGTGCCAATATCGACATACTTTTTTCAGACACTGTGCCAATAGCGACATACTTTGTTTCAGACACTCTGCCAATATCGACATACTTTCTGACTTGTATATAATTTATTTAATAACAGTTTACAGCCTGTGTAGGTTTGGTAGCCTATATGTGACGTATGGCAACAAATGAGTGGATGATAGCGAGTGGTGAATTGTAAAGGATGTGGCAGGAATCGCTATTGGCTAATTTTAAGATACTGTATTACAATTTACCAAGAGAGACTTGAGTAAAACAACGCAAATCTTTAACCAGTATAGCTGGTGTCTTGATCAAGAGTCGAAACCATCACCTCCCTCACGTGAACCTCTGATGTTAACAAACGAACATAAGTGAAGGGACCGTGATGTCTGTGCCATCAGTAATATTCCCAATATCACCTTCATTGTCGTCACCGTTGGAATAAATGCAATTATCCTGCATTTGCCTACTTGACAACAACGATAAGAGCAAGGCTGCAGGCACCTGAAGTGGCCGCACTCAATGACACAGCAAGGTCAGAACATGCAACAGGCCGATCACATGATGGCAGCCCATAAACTGCGGGGAGTTAATCCTTCAAGTTTCAGACCATAATTTTGTTGCTGATGTGACTTCTGATAAGACGAGGTCTCTGAGTGGGCAGAAAGAACTGCAAAGTGAAATTCTAGGTTGTTCATTTTTTGTATCACTCTTTCTTAGTGGGTATGGACGAATTATTTCATGTGCTATACGCTACTGGCCGAAAGAAAATAACATTCATTGAAGGTTACTTTTTTGTTGAAGTTGCGCCATGTAATATGGCGGATATATACCGACGTTTCGGAGGAACCTGTACCGGAGGAAGCAGGTTCCTCCGAAACACCTGTACATATCCGTTAAAGTAAAAGTCACATCTCAGAAACGGTTATCTTCATAGTTAGGACCTCAGCTGTCAGAGCGTCTTTCACTGCACTGCTGTACAAATTGAATTTTGTCCGAAAAGAACTTGTACAAGAAAACTCTTTCAGTTAAAGGTGAATTGTCAGTTTCTGTATTAATGATTTTCGTGATTTGTACGTGTTACCTCGTATTGATATGGGGACTAAATTTGGGGGACTACGACGGGACTTATAAGTCGGTTGTGGGACAATAAGTTTACAAATTTGAAGGGGGAAATCTTTTAGAAAACACATTTACAACACCAGTAATTACGTATGAATGTACGTACATACAATGATTATGTACGCGAACAGTTAAGATAGTGACACCAAAATGTGTGTTTCAGTGTCTTGTTGGTTTCTTAGATTATATATACACAGCGTTACGTAAATAGTGATGGAAATGGAACAGAAATTGTGGCGGGGAACACAGGACAGGATATCAAGTGATAAATTGATAAATTGATTAGGTCTGTCCATGAGGTTGCTACGTACACTAACATACAGTCAGTCTAATGCAATATCTATGGGGCACGCGGTGGCGCAGTTGGTTGAGGCACTGCACTATAAGCCGGAAGGTCGAGGGTTCGATTCCCGATGGTGTCATTCAAATTTTTCATTAACATAATCCTTTCGGTCACGCTATGGCCCTGAGGTCGACTCAGCCTGTAACAGAAATGAGTACCAGGAATATTTCCTGGGGGGTAAAGGCGGCCGGTGCTTAGGGCTGACAACCTTACCATCTTCATGTGCCAATTGTCTAGACATCTGTGAGCCTCAACCTCATGGAACCCTAAGGGCCTGTCCTGGCCTGTAATGGGATTACATTACCTTTATACAGGGCATACACAAAAGAATGGTGCGGTTTTAATAGTGTTCACTATTAAAACCGCACCATTCTTTTGTGTATGCCCTGTATTTACTGTAAAAGCCTCTCAGATTTAATTAACAACCAATTTGTTTATTTTGTAAAGCACGCTTGGGATGTACAATTTAGTACTGACTATAAAAACAGACAATTTTCGTTGCCACTGGCGATGCATTGGGGCCGGGATAGCGTAGACGGTATAGCGACTCGCTACGGGCTGGACGGTCCAGGGATCGAATCCCGGTGGGGGCGAGATTTTTCGCATACGTCCAGACCGGCCCTGGGGCCTACCCAGCCTCCTATACAATGGGTACCTGGTCTTTCCCGGGGGTAAAGCGGCCGGAGCGTGGTGCTGACCACCCACCCCCAACTAGCGCCGGGGTCAAGAATGAGTAGAGCTATACCTCTACTCCCCCTCTGGGCCTTCATGGCCTGTTCTAGGGAGAACTTTACTTTACTTTACTGGCGATGCATTAGACGCGACATTAACTACCTCCACGGAGCAGAGTCCTTCTTTAGAAGCTAGGCAGGAAATTCCCCTCACTTAATGGAACCCCGGAGGTTCATTACCGCATTCACAAGAGCTTGCCACCTGTCCCTATGCTGAGCCAGATCAATCCAGTCTAGCTCCTCATCCCCCTTCTTGAGGATCCATTTTAATATTATCTTCCCATCTATGACTACTTCTTCCAAGTGATCTCTTTCCCTCAGGATTCCCACTAAAACCGTGTATACACCCCATCTGCCCCCATACGTGAGACGTGACGATACACATTGCCAATTCCACTGTAAATGTAAAGTGTGAAGATTCTTCCAGCGTTTCACGTGTCGCTGATTGCACACAAAGCTGTGTCTTCACGTCAGCGAAATTGACGGCTTTGCACTTCTCCTGACGCAGTTAAAATTAAACAAGCAAGCTGTTACGGTGATATGAGCCTATATATAATAATATGGTATTTATATTCATAGTAACATTTCTGTCAAGGCCGTGCCATGGCTCAGGCGGTTAGTCGCCGGCCTCTCACCGCAGGGGCCCGGGTTCGATCCTGGGTCAGTCCATGTGGGATTTGTGGTGGACGAAGTGGCACTGGGACAGGTCAATTTCATTCCACCGATGCTCCATTACAAGGAAAAACGAAAAAAACTAGTCATCTTCATCTTCATCTTCGTCATAGGGTTGCACAATAAACCTCAAGGCTGCGTTGCGTCCGTAGCGTCTGCTGCAGGGCCCTTCACCACAAAAAAAAACATTTTTTTAATGTGAGTTTTATTTTGTCCATAGCATTCCATTTTATTATTTACTTCCTAACACATTTCGGCTATCCTTATTTGTCCGTGTACTATGAAGCAATCATTGATTTCCTGTCCATTTAAAATGCACAACAGACATGATCTATCACGCATTGACAGTATGCATTTTTCTTAAAAGCAGAGGAAAACTTTACTCCAGCTGGGCGCAGTCTTGCGTCATTGACCTCGATATTATTTTCTATTTCAGAAGGTAATTGATGTCGAGAGATATATTGCAGCAGTAATTTAAAGTCGTAGATTAAGTTCATGAGAAATGTGCAGTTAATCGTTAACAAGGCAGGCAATATACGTATAACGTAATATTGAGGCGCGTTCGCGTTCACCATTGTTGCCGTGTAAAAGCAATAAGTATTATATATTCTGAGTGTGTGTCTGTAGCCTTAGTTATCCAGCATGCAAAGCGCATGCGCAGTATTATATTGTCATCTGTGGGCTGTCTGGCTCTACAGCATTTGTCCACATTATCTCATAAACGGTGCGAATTTCGGGAAAAAGTTACTGAACATAAAATATGTGTTTTGATTTTCTCTACAACTTTTGTCTGAAGCATCTCTGATTCTAGGAAGAACTGAGCGAGATATTATCATAAATGTACATAGGTCTTCATGTAAAGTACCTGTTATTCATGTCACATTTTAATGAAACTTGAAATTTCTCGACAGATTTTCGAAAAATGTTCAAATATCAAATTTCATGAAAATCCGTCAAATGGGAGCCGAGTTGTTTCATGCGGACGGACGGACAGACACGATGAAGCTACTAGTCGCTTTTCGCGATTTTGCAAAAGCGCCTAAAAACAATTACGAAACGAAGTAAAGAATATACTTCACAAAGACTAAGGTTATACACATTTAAATTATAATTTAGAAAATGTTATTTGGTAAATCATGGACGGTATCAGAACGTCTAAATTTAGTCGTAGAAAAAGAGCTGTTTGTTAATTTGAGTTAACAGCAATAAAAGTTGGGGGTTTGATCTTTTAAGACGCACAGTTTGAGGTTACGGACCGTATTTACAGCACATGGCGACTGATCGTTGAAATGAAGCATATTATATACGCATGTATATGCATATATGTTAGGCTGATGACAGAAATCCTGCTAATATCAAGATTAATCGAATATTCTAAACACGTCGCCTGAATAATATTAAACAATTAATGTTAAAATAACGTATTTTGGTGTTTATCTGCCTGATATCACCCAAGATTATGCAGCGGGGCCTGGCACTTCTGCGCTTGCGCCATTTGCCCCATCAGAAACAAAGTACGGCTGGTCTTTGTTTAGTACTGTCGTTGACTTCCCGCAAAGCAAGACGATAGTTAGTTGAGTGTATTGACCAGTGATATACAGTACGAGTATATGGTGAAATAATGGAACAGGCGAGTAGTGCAAAACACGAAAACAAAAAGGCTACTTTCTCGTATCGAACTGAATCGATATCGTTTTGAAAAGGTATGGCTTATGTATTATATATGACGAAATGCTTATTGCCCATTAACGTGTTGGTAAAGACTTCCGTTCTAAAGATAACCTCTTTGATATTTACACGAAGCGCCTTTAGATTTTAGCCGTGGTGAGAAATATAGAATGATAGCAGAATTTATTGAAATATAAAATCTTGTTGAATAAGTAATTGTTTTATTTAAAGTTTAATAAGTCACCATACCACAAGTTAGTATCTTAAAGGTAATGTTTGTTTACTAAACCTATTGTTTAATTTCAAGTTGTGTTCACCGTGCATCTTGACATTAATTTTCAGTTTTTTAACCAACGAATGCAGTTTTTATTTTCGTATTTACATTGTCAATGTAAAAAATAGCCTCAAACAGTGTAATGGTTCTGTGATAATACCAAATGGACCAGTGAACAGTGAAGTGAACTTATCAATGTACCCCTGATGATGGCCGAGTCACGGCCGAAACATGTGTAGGGTGAATTGAACAGAAATACGGAAATAAAAAAGTGCATTTGTTGGTTGAAAAACTGAAAAATAAAAGTGTTGTGTTTTGTAAAATGAACTGTAGATCTTGTGTTTGACTTGATTGACTTACAATCATATCCTGATGGCAAATTTCGTTTTACTATGTTGTATCAAGGTCATTTGACTAAGTCTGTCCAGCTAAGCCCGCTAACATAACAAAGACGTGCTGAGATATGTAAACATCTTCTGAATCATACATTTCTTGGGCCTTTTTTTTTATCGTTTCGTATTAAAAACGATATTTAATAAAAGCTCTACTTTTCGGGGAAAGGATAAGTGTTCGTTATAAGCTGAAAATAGGTCAAGACTCAATCACTTGAGCCCGATAATCAAACCTACCGTAAGTCTCTTGATTTCTTGGGACTGCTTGGCTCTGAACATTGAGGCATTACGATCCCTAAAAACCATTTTACTTAGCGACACAGCGTAATATTCCAGAAGATTCAAATCAAGGAACGTTTGGTTGCGAAGCAAAATTTTGGGCTCTCATCATTGTATATAATATACCAGCGTTTTGCAAAATATTTTTGTTGCTGGTCAGAATAAGGGGGGAAATAATTTGGACCGCGATCCAAGGAAGTAACTTATTATCCGAGCTTTTGTATAAACATGAGACAAATAAATATTAACATTTACAGTTTGAACCTATTTAGCTGCGCTTCTGTTAATTTGATGGCATTATACTTCTTGGATAATAATAATAATAATAATAATAATAATAATGAAAGGTAAATTTTACTCTACAACAGGCCACAAAGGCCCAGGGGGGAGTAGAGGTATAGCTCCACTCATTATTTAACCTCGGCGCTAGGTGGGGGTGGGTGGTCAACTCCACGCCCCGGCCGCTTTACTCTCAGGAAAGAGACCCGGTACCCATTTTACAGGAGGCTGGGTGGGCCCTAGGGCCGGTGTGGACGGGTGAGGAAAATCTCGCCCCCACCGGGATTCTATCCGCGGACCGTCCAGCCCATAGCGAGTCGCTATCCCGGATAATAATAATAATAATAAAGCCAAAGAATTGTGTTCCTATTATTTAACACGAAAGAATATGTAGAATGGACAATTTAACTGCCGTTACCTTTGTGCTTTTAAATAATGATAATCTTTCTGTGGAAACAGGAAGTAACAAAGGAATAGAATTTAAGTTTATTTAATTATTTTTTCGAAACGTTACTGGCGTGACTGCCTGTAACTGACGATCTCGTTCCAACCTGTAACACCCGTTGAGAGAGTTACATGCACATCTGCCGCACTGCTAAGCCCGTTCCCGTGCTTCATTTTCAAACGTATCAAAGTCAAAAATCCAATTTCACACGCGTAGAATTGATGGCACATCGACCTGCTACTGACACAGCGGACGACCAGTGTCACTGTAGGCAGAGAAAAGGCGGCTTAAGTGGGGGGGGGGGGGGGGGGCCCTCTCGACGAAGAGAATTCCGGAAATTGCCCACCAATAATACTTTGACCGTTGACCTCACAGTTTACAGCGATTTTGTCCTGGGTGGAAAATTCGGGAGGACTCCAAGAAGATTTAAAAATGTGGTGGAAAATCTGAAGGACTTTTAAGAACCTGAAACAGATGGAAAGGACAGAAAGAAGGGCAGCGACGATTCGTAACTTCAAGCTTTAAAACACTGCTGTGTACCCACGAGGATGTAAGAAATACATAAACTGAAGACAGCCTTGGAGAAATACTGGATAGAATGAAGAGCAGAACAGCAGATGATAAAAGTAATACAAATCTAGGAGCAGTGACTGGAGTTTTGGTTAAAGAATTTCCAAGAAGCAGTGACTGAAAATGCTGTTTAAGAAACAGCGCAATATGGTACAGTAAAGATGGTAGATGTCGACCTCGGTGGACTAGTGGTTAGCGTGCTCGCCACTGGACCCAAGGTTCGCGGGTTCGATCCCGACCGAGGTCGATGGATTTTTAAGGATGATAAAAATCCGGAGCACCACTTCCTTCGGAGGGGAAGTATGTCCCATGTCCATGTCGTAGATTTACGGCATGTAAAAGAACCTTACGGGCATGAATAAAAATGTTGCGTAAGCCAAATTGCCTCCATTTCTCATCCAAGTCTCCTGACTGCCTGCCAGATGGCCACACTAAGCGCGGCTAGCTGGCCGGTCACCAGCTGCCACGAATGCGCATGACTTAGTAACCTCGACAAGAGGAGGCAAGAGGAGGCCCAGGCCCTTACAGGGCTGTTGAGCCAAGAATTATTTATTATTAAAGATGGTAGATGGGGAAGGTCTGTCGCACTTCTGTGAAGAAGAACACATGAATCATCCCAGAGGTACTTTCATGTCCACCATACCGAGCAAAACCTGAGAAGTAAAGATAATATTAAAAGGGAGATCAAAATTACACGAAATGTTTGCGCAAAAAAAAAAATCTATTCCCACGAACATAAATTGTCTAGAGCAGTGGTATTCAACTGGGGTACGTGTACACGAGACATCTTCGGGGGTACGTAAAATTGAAAAAAAATATATATATTATTTCGTGATAAACACTGAGTCATCAGGGCCAGATTTAGGTTGGCCACAAGAGATCCGGACGTAAGGACATGCGATTTGGTACCCCATTATCTCTCTCACTCTGTCTATGCGATTCTTATCTGGGCGGCTAGTTTCATTTTATTCCACACAGTGCATATAATTTTGCTTTGCTAAAATACTTTTTTTCCTTTATTAATTTTTATATGATAGGCAATAATATATTTGTTATTTAATAGCTTGATTCTCATTTTTTTCATTTAAAACTTATTATTTAATACATTATTTTGGATGTAATTTATTTAACTTATTTCGGATGTAGATTATAGACTATGTATAACTTGAATTATGCACCAACAACTTTGCGGGTACAAATTTGAAGAGAAATTATATGTGGGGGTACGCGAACAAAAAAGGTTGAATACCGCTGGTCTAGAGAATGATTTACTTTTCAAGCTACGAAGTTGAACTCAAGTCCTTACCTGAAGAGAGAGCGGGTGACGTGATACGAGTTAATGTACCGGACATTGGCGAACAGTGGTTGATATTAGGAACATTTTTTTTGTTGTTTTCTGTGTAAAAGGTGAAAAATATTATAGATTTTTCAACATACGGAATTTTTCCTCAGTTAGTTACAATAAAACAGTGCAGTGTTTTACCTTCGAAGCTTCATTGCTTTGATTGAATGTCACAGGAAGTGAAACAACTTTCCAAAATAGCAAATTCTCAGACTTTCTGGAGGGCAAGTTTACAAAAGATGCACTTGCAAGATAAAACGTTTGCCGTAAAATTGAAAGTACAAAGCTGACAGTATTTTATGAAACACTAAATGTCATTCAAGTTTATCATGCTGTAATAAATTATCTATTTTTTGGTTCCCAGTGCAAAGCGTCAAAATCTGCCTTCAGGTCTAAGTAACATTACAATCTATAAACACTGTTTTTTTCTATTAAATTAAGTTATAGACCAACTGATGCACACTAAAACCACTTTTTAAGTAGCTTTATTATTAAAATTGTTAAAATTGTTAAAATCTTGTAAAAAGACTCGTTAAAAGTTGTAAAATTATAAAATTTTACAACTTTTAACGAGTCTTTTTACAATTTTTAACTTATAATATATAAGTTTTAAAGTGCTGATAGAATATTTTAAATCATGTATTTGAAGTGACTGTAGCTTTTAGCAGAAAACCCCTGACGATGATCCTAGGATCGAAACACGTGTAGGGGTACAATTTTAACAATTTTAATAATAAAGCTACTTAAAAAGTGGTTTTAGTGTGCATCAGTTGGTCTATAACTTAATTTAATATGACGAAGATGCACGGTGTCAACAGTGTGAAACTGTTTTTTTCTGTTCGTTAGAGCTGCTTTTGAATACGTAATATTCTGACATTTGAAACACTCCCATTCTTTTTATCCAAAACTGTGTCCTATATTTCTAGCCTTATGAGATAGTGATATTCAGTGTTATGTGAAGCACAATGTAGTAATTAAAACAATTTGTTTCTTACAAGCAAGAAAAGGGTGTCATTTCAGGCTGGAAGTTTCGTGGTTTCATTCCGGGCAGGGGTAAGAGATTTTTCTCATCTCCAACACCAGACCGTCACTGGGGCCCACCTAACACCCTAGTCAATGGATATTGACTGACCTTTCCCCGGGGTAAGGCGGCCGGAGTGTGAAGCTGATTATTCATGTCCATTTAGAGCCCCGGTTAAGCATGCGTGGAGCTGTACCTCTACCTCCCCAATGTGCTTTCATGGCATTTACAGGAGTAACCTTACCTTTACAAATATGCCAGTCATTTGTTTACGGATGTAATGGTTTACGATCTCACCTGAAGCAAAATGTAGCAGTTTCTTATTGTTAGGCGTTGCAACTTTTAATTTACACGATGTAACTTTATGTCAGTGGGTTCTTCTCGATATAAGCGGCTAAAGTCAAGGTCATCTCCGAAAATGTCCGAAACGTATTTGCTGAGATTTTTATTTCGCAATCATCCTCTGGTACTGGATAATGCCTTCAGGTGGCTAATCTTGAAATTAGCCTGTCTCGGTATTTAGCCGTACTTTTCCTTCCCTGACGCAACAGCCCCTAATGGGCCAGGGCGTCCTCATCGAGGCTTCACGATCACACTCAGACACACCACATTCGGTAGGACTCCTCTGGACGAGTGATCAGCCCGACGCAGAGACCTTACCTGACAACACACAATACTCACAAGAGACAGACATCCATGCCCCCGGTGGGACTCGAACCCGCAATCCCAGTAAGCGAGCGGCCGCAGACCCACGCCTTAGACCGCGCAGCCACTGGGATCGGCCTTTAGCCGCAATACATTCAGTATATAAGCCAGCTCACCGAACAGGCAACCGTAGCGACAATGCACTAGAGTTATGTCCGGTAAGTGCCTGATTTGAGTCTTGGCAGGAACCTGGCGATATTAATTTTTTTTCCTCCTCAGTATTTCTAAGGAAATGCCGGTACAACATCTCGGATCAGGCCACGGCCACTTCCTTCCACATTTCCAAGCCTTTTTTCTCTATCCTCCTGTCGCTTGACACTGTGTCGTCTTTTGTACTGACAGAGCCAATTAAAAGAAGGCTAACTTGATCACCTGCACAAGTCCAAACGTGAGCATATTCTTACAACTTAATTGTAAGCAGATGATTTAAGTATATGAACTTATGTTTGTTTAGAGGGAGACAGTGGAGGACATGTACTGCTTTACTCATTACTACCTTACATAATCTCCTAGCAACCAGTAGACAGACACACAGAACTGAAGGATACAACGGGAGGGGAAGATTTCATAGTGTAGAAGACCCGAAAGGCTTTCGATTTTCGAATTTGAGGTTCATGCAGTGATGTTACTGCAGATTTAAGTTTTATTAATTTAGGCTATGTCGAATGATAAATAGATGCAGAAATTTGGAAGGAATGTAGTGCCTGTAAGATCAAGCATTCCAAGAAGTGTGCTTGATCCTGAAGATGGAGCACTAAAATACTTCGAAACGGAAGTACTGTTCTAATAAGACGGTGGCACATCCTACAAGACTTGAATCAACACATGCGATATGTTTTCTAAATTATTTTCTACGGTTCTGTTACACTTTTCATCTCCCCTTTTCTTCTGTATGCCACATGATTAATTGCATTTTATCTGAATAAACGTAGCAGCAGGCAATTGTCAAATATCGTTCCATTTATAAGCTTTCGTAAGTTGCTAATCGCCTTGCTTTGTATTCTTCTCCTTCAGGAATTGCCACGACTAATTCGAGCCGTTGTTAAAGTTGTTGGTATTTGCGTTTTTTTTAGGTCGAACAGCCCACAAAGACAAAGCTTTGCCAGCACAGTGAATTTATCAATAAACAGTTATGGGCGACGCCATGTTATTACACACACATTGAAATGTTGATATCAAAAAGCTAGAGGTTCAAATCTGACCACGCCGGGATACGGAAAATGTCAAAGCGTGAATACGTGGGCATCTTAAGAGTTTGGAATGAATTGCATTCAAAGCGTGAATACGTGGGCATCTTAAGAGTTTGGAATGAATTGCATTCAAAGCGTGAATACGTGGGTATCTTAAGAGTTTGGAATGAATTGCAGTCAAAGCGTGAATACGTGGGCATCATAAGAGTTTGGAATGAATTGTAGTCAAATTTTGAATACGTGGGCATCATAAGACTTTGGAATGAATTGCAGTCAAATTTTGAATACGTGGGCATCATAAGAGTTTGGAATGAATTGTAGTCAAATTTTGAATACGTGGGCATCATAAGACTTTGGAATGAATTGCAGTCAAAGCGTGAATACGTGGGTATCTTAAGAGTTTGGAATGAATTGCAGTCAAAGCGTGAATACGTGGGCATCATAAGAGATTAATAATGAGGCTAACTTGACATCTGGCACAGTCAAAGTTGGAATAAATTGCTCAAACTTTAATTGTGAGGCAGATGATTTGAAGTAATTGACTTCATGTTTGATAGGGGCATCATAGGTTGAGGAATGATTGCATCAAGTATACTTCATCATAATACTCTTGAAAGTAGAAGCAGTCAAGCAGTGAATAGGATACAAAGGTTGGAGATGGAAGATTCTTTTAGTGTAGAAGACCGAAAGTTTCTTTTCGAATTTCGAGGTTTCATGTGGCTATGTTACTGAAGGAATTTAGTATGTTTATTTAATTTAGGCTATGTCGAATATCAAATAGTTTTGCTAAAATCGGAAATGTGAATTTTTCGCCTATGGCGCTGTAAGGGTCAAGGCTATTCCCAAAATTGTGCTTGCGGCTGAAGATGGTGATAAAAATTCGGAAACGGAAGATAACTGCCACAATAAGCGGGGCATTCACTGCAAACGTTATTGCGATGCAATTGCCGATTCTTTCTAATTTGTTTATTACGGTTTCTGTCATTTATTCATGTACAGTATTCCTATTTATGGGCACACTGATATAATGACTTTTTATCTATTTAGAATTATAAACTAACAGCATGTAAAGGGTCAAATTATCGTTACCATTTATTAGAGCTTTCGTAAGTTAGCTAATCCCTTGCTTCTGTTTCTTTCTATCGAATTAAAACTTCACGTGACTCTAATTCGAGCGGCGTTGTTAAATTTGCTTGTATTCTGCGTTTTTTTTACGTCGAACTGCCCACAAATGATGTTTGCCATGCCATTGCATTTATCAAAAACAGTGTAGGGCGGACGATGTCTATTAAACTAACTTAAATGTTTGATATATAAGCTAGAGTTCAAATCTAGTCACGCCGGGATACAGTAAAATGTGCGTGAATACGTTTATTTTATGAGCTTGGGATATGAACAGCATTCAAAGCTAATAACGCATCTTATAGTTTGATATATCATTTCAATGATAGTGGTATCTTAAGGAGCTGGTTGATGGTCAGTCCAAGCGTGAATTAGTGGGATCATAAGTGCATTGGAATGATTTGTACTTCATTTTTGTAATACCGGTGGGCCATTAGACGGAAATGAATGTCAGTCTTTTTTCAGTATTCACGTTGGCATCATAAGCATTGAATGTCTGTGGTCTACTTTGATCGTGGGCCTTCATAAAAGACTATCAATGTTGTCGATCCAAGGTGATTACGGGGATTCTGTAAGAGTTAATGAATTGCATCAAACGTGAAACTGGGCATATATTAACATTTTTATTTTCTTGAATTCAGTAAAATGTAAATTTCTTGGGCATTCATAATGGTTTAGAGAATGCAGATAATGATACGTGGGATCGTAAACTTTGGATTGTATTGCTGTAAAGGTGAAGTGGCCCGCAAGAATGCTCGGAATGAATTGCAGTCTAAGCGTGATTATGGGCATACATGATTTGGAATGAATTGAGGCAAAGGTGAATACGTGGGCATCATAAGAGTTTGGAATGAATTGCAGTCAGTTTTATCGGAAAACGAAAATATTCTTTCATCTTAGAAATTCGCGTGTTTCTCATGTTGGCTTTGTTACTGATAGGAAATTGAGCTATGTATTATTCCGTTCATATTTCATGACCTTACATCGCTCCAGAATATCATGGAACTTGCGTTTGTACTTCAAATACAGAAAATGTATTTTTATCGCCATATTGAGCGCTGTATAGGGGCCTCAGAAGTGGCTATTCAGCCATAATATCCTTCGCTCTGCGGCGAAGAGTCCGGTGATAAAAGAAATACGGTAGGTATTAGCGGGGAACAGAAGACACTGCCACACAAAAGCGCGCATTTCACTGCAAACGTTTATTGCGTTGCAATTAAGTTCACGCATTCTCTTTCCTACTTTGTACATCTAATTACTCTTTCTGTCCATTTATTGCAGGTACAAGTATATCCTATTTATGGAAGCTAATTACACTGCGGATATCTCACTGTACTTTTTATCTATTTATTTTTAAGAAATTATTTACAACTAAACAAGTCATGTAAACTGAGTCAAATTTATCTTGTTTTCTACTGAAAAACATTTAATTGTAGAGATAACATCAGTTACTTTAAGCACATCATAGCTTTTCCTACCTGTGTCTCTCAATTCATCATTCATACTCGATATTAAAAAACATATTCACAGTGCAAAAGCGGTCGTTAAACAAAGGAGCAGAGGTACGTATGTCTATAATTTCGCAGTGATGTCTCCATGTTTGTTTTCAACCAAAGTCGAGCCCTGTTACACATATGTGTTTGTCGCAATTTCCTTGCCTTAACTACACAAACAGTGGTAGGCTGGAAGATTGTCGATTCTAAACTAACTTAAAATAAGTTTATATTTTAACTTCGATTAACAAATCCTAGTCTTCATGCTCGATGGAGTACAGTAAAACGTGCTTAGAAAGCAGTTTATTTTATCGTTCATGCCGTGCGTTGTCACTAATCGAACACAGCATGCTCAAACCAACAAAACGCACTCTTATTATTTTACATATTATATTTACAATATATGTAGACTAATCCAACATCCAAAGCGGAGGCCGGGTTCGATCCCGGGTCAGTCCATGTGAGATTTGTGGTGGACAAAGTGGCACTGGGACAGATTTTCCCCCGAGTACTTCATTTTTCCCCTGTCAACTTTCATTCCACCGGTGGTCCATTACACGGAAAATAAACAAAAAAACTGATCATCTTTTTCTTCAGCTTCATCTCACAGTTGCACAATAAGCATTAAGTCTGCGGTGCGTCCGTAGCTTCTGCTGCGGGGCCCTTCACCATAAAACAAAATCCAACATGTTTCGATCCCTCTTAGGATCATTATCAGGGATTCGTGTAAAGAGTACAAATTACACAAACAGAACTAACAATATATATTTTATACATTTTATATCTTCTTGACATATACATATATTGTTAGTTCTCTTTGTCTAATTCATACTGTTACACGAATCCTGATAATGATCCAAGAGGGATCGAAACATGTTGGATTTTGTTTTGTGGTGAAGGGCCCGCAGCAGAAGCTACGGACGCACCGCAGACTTAATGCTTATTGTGCAACCGTGTGATGAAGATGAAGAGAAAGATGAATACGTGGGCATCATAAGAGTTTGGAATGAATTGCAGTCAGTTTTATCGGAAAACGAAAATATTCTTTCATCTTGAAATTCGCGTGTTTCTCATGTTGGCTTTGTTACTGATAGGAAATTGAGCTATGTATTATTCCGTTCATTATTTCATGACCTTACATCGCTCCAGAATATCATGGAACTTGCGTTTGTACTTCAAATACAGAAAATGTATTTTTATCGCCATATTGAGCGCTGTATAGGGGCCTCAGAAGTGGCTATTCAGCCATAATATCCTTCGCTCTGCGGCGAAGAGTCCGGTGATAAAAGAAATACGGTAGGTATTAGCGGGGAACAGAAGACACTGCCACACAAAAGCGCGCATTTCACTGCAAACGTTTATTGCGTTGCAATTAAGTTCACGCATTCTCTTTCCTACTTTGTACATCTAATTACTCTTTCTGTCCATTTATTGCAGGTACAAGTATATTCCTATTTATGGAAGCTAATTACACTGCGGATATCTCACTGTACTTTTTATCTATTTATTTTTAAGAAATTATTTACAACTAAACAAGTCATGTAAACTGAGTCAAATTTATCTTGTTTTCTACTGAAAAACATTTAATTGTAGAGATAACATCAGTTACTTTAAGCACATCATAGCTTTTCCTACCTGTGTCTCTCAATTCATCATTCATACTCGATATTAAAAAACATATTCACAGTGCAAAAGCGGTCGTTAAACAAAGGAGCAGAGGTACGTATGTCTATAATTTCGCAGTGATGTCTCCTGTTTGTTTTCAACCAAAGTCGAGCCTGTTACATATGTGTTTGTCGCAATTTCCTTGCCTTAACTACACAAACAGTGGTAGGCTGGAAGATTGTCGATTCTAAACTAACTTAAAATAAGTTTATATTTTAACTTCGATTAACAAATCCTAGTCTTCATGCTCGATGGAGTACAGTAAAACGTGCTTAGAAAGCAGTTTATTTTATCGTTCATGCCCTGCGTTGTCACTAATCGAACACAGCATGCTCAAACCAACAAAACGCACTCTTATTATTTTACATATTATATTACAATATATTTTAGACTAATCCAACATCCAAAGCGGAGGCCCGGGTTCGATCCCCGGGTCAGTCCATGTGAGATTTGTGGTGGACAAAGTGGCACTGGGACAGATTTTCCCCCGAGTACTTCATTTTTCCCCTGTCAACTTTCATTCCACCGGTGGTCCATTACACGGAAAATAAACAAAAAAAACTGATCATCTTTTTCTTCAGCTTCATCTCACAGTTGCACAATAAGCATTAAGTCTGCGGTGCGTCCGTAGCTTCTGCTGCGGGGCCCTTCACCATAAAACAAAATCCAACATGTTTCGATCCCTCTTAGGATCATTATCAGGGATTCGTGTAAAGAGTACAAATTACACAAACAGAACTAACAATATATATTTTATACATTTTATATCTTCTTGACATATACATATATTGTTAGTTCTCTTTGTCTAATTCATACTGTTACACGAATCCCTGATAATGATCCCAAGAGGGATCGAAACATGTTGGATTTTGTTTTGTGGTGAAGGGCCCCGCAGCAGAAGCTACGGACGCACCGCAGACTTAATGCTTATTGTGCAACCGTGTGATGAAGATGAAGAGAAAGATGATCAGTTTTTTTTTGTTCATTTTTCCGTTTAATGGGCCACCGGTGGAATGAAATTGACAGGGGAAAAACGAAGTACTCGGGGAAAAACCTGTCCCAGTGTCACTTTGTCCACCACAAATCTCACATGGACTGACCCGGGATCGAACCCGGGCCTCCGATTTGTATGTTGGATTATTCTACAGATATTGCAATATATATAATATTCTAAAAATAATAATATATAATATCTAAAACAATAATATATAATATCTAAAATAATAATATATATATCTAAAACAATAATATATAATATCTAAAACAATAATATATAATATCTAAAAAATAATATATATATCTAAACATATATAATATCTAAATAATAATATATAATATCTAACTATAATAATATATAATATCTAAAACATAATATATAATATCTAAATAATAATATATAATATCTAAAACAATAATATATAATATCTAAAATAATAATATATAATATCTAAAAATAAATAATATATATATCTAACATAATAATATATAATATCTAAAACAATAATATATAATATCTAAAATAATAATATATAATATCTAAAATAATGAGTTCATTTTGTTGGTTGGATTATTGTGTGTTGGATTAAAAACAATGCCGATAAATTTCCTTTTCAGACAGTTTTACGTTTAACACCCATATCGACAAATTCTCAATATTTAACTCGCCTTCCCATCAAAATAGTTTATTCAGCTCAGTGAATTTCCTTTGCCTTATATTGTCCTGCTTGATTGTCTGCACGGTGCGGCGATGAACTGTCCTTCGATGTAATTTTACAGGCCCGTTTGTTTAGTTTCTTTAATGGCCTTTTGTGTTAACGCTAATTTATTTCGAACCCACGACCTCAGAAAGCCTGATCGTTGGCCTTATGTTAGTTTAAGTTTCGTGTGCTTGGTTGCAGTGTTAGTCGGGATGGTGCGGTTTGAGCGGGAGCACGCGCCTCATCCTTTACAATAGGAAGGACTTTGGAAGCGAGTAAGTATTGTGTTTGAGTATTCGCCAGTCCTGGACTTTGTTCTTGAGGGCATGCTGTGGCGCCGTTGGTTGAGGCACTGCGCAACAAGCCGGAAGGTCGCGGGTTCGATTCCCGATGGTGACATTGGAAATTTTCATTGACATAATCCTTTCGGTCATACTATGGTCCTGGGGTCGACGCAGCCTCTAACAGAAATAAGTACCAGGAATATTTCCTGGGCGGTAAAGGCGGCCGGTGCGTAGGGCTGACAACCTTACCACCTTCATGTTCCGATTGTCTAGAAAGCTGGGAGCCTCAACCTCCTGGAAACCTCGGGACCTGTCCAGGCCTGTAATGGGATTGCTTTGCCTTATATTTTGTTTTTGCTTGTACACCCAGCGGCAAGTCATGCAGTTACTTGCTGTTGTATAGGAAAACAGTGAAAAGGAGTGCCCCAGTGTTATACACATGTTTTTTCAAATACATCCTGTGAGATTTTGTATATTTTATGGCCTTTTACTGAGGACAAAAGTCTAGAATATGCGTGTCAAATGCTATAGAGATATAATGGGACAAACGTCTAGAATATGGGTGTCAACTGCTATGGAGATATAATGGGACAAACGTCTAGAATATGTGTGTCAAATGCTATAGTGATATAATGGGACAAACGTCTAGAATATGCGTGTCAAATGCTATGGAGATATAATGGGACAAACGTCTAGAATATGTGTGTCAAATGCTATGGAGATATAATGGGACAAACGTCTAGAATATGTGTGTCAAATGCTATGGAGATGTAATGGGACAAAAGTCTAGAATATGTGTGTCAAATGCTATGGAGATATAATGGGACAAAAGTCTAGAATATGTGTGTCAAATGCTATAGAGATATAATGGGACAAAAGTCTAGAATATGCGTGTCAAATGCTATAGAGATATAATGGGACAAAAGTCTAGAATATGTGTGTCAAATGCTATGGAGATATAATGGGACAAAAGTCTAGAATATGCGTGTCAAATGCTATAGAGATATAATGGGACAAAAGTCTAGAATATGTGTGTCAAATGCTATAGAGATATAATGGGACAAAAGTCTAGAATATGCGTGTCAAATGCTATAGAGATATAATGGGACAAAAGTCTAGAATATTTGTGTCAAATGCTATAGAGATATAATGAGTGTCTAACAAAAATTATCGCTATCCAGTTATTGGAATATGTGCATCGTCTGGTGTTTAACAATATATAAACCTAAAGGCAGCGTTTCGGAGACAGGTTTTGTCTCCGTTTTCGGGTAAAAAATGGAGGCACGAACACATCTACACATTTGGGCCCAGAACCTGAGAGTAGCTTCACCTCTTGGACCCAAACTGTGTACGTGTGCTCCCACCACACCCCCCCTCCCTTACCCAAAAACGGATACAAAATCTCTCTCCGATACGCTGTGTTTATATATATGTTTATTTTATAAACTGCACAGTGAGGAGCTTTACGATCTGTACTCCTCACCAAATATTGTTTGAGTGATCAAATCAAGGAGAATGATAGGGGCAGGGCATGTAGCACGTGTGGAGAGAAGAGAGCTGCATACAGGGTTTTGGGCGGGAAAAAATGGTGAATATGTAAAAATATGTACCATATATAAATGTATTTTTTTTTTATGGCTCGACAGCCCTATATGGGCCTGGGCCTCCTCGTTTCGTCGAGGTTTCATGGTCACACACACTTTAGACACACCACAGTCGGTAGGACTCCTCTGGACGAGTGATCAGCCCGTCGCAGAGACCTCTACCTGACAACACACAACACTCACAACAGACAGACATCCATGCCCCGGTGGGATTCGAACCCACGATCCTAGTAAGCGAGCGGCCGAAGACCCACGCCTAAGACCGCACGGCCACTGAGATCGGCATATAAAAGTATTACCTAGGAAAAATAACAATGAAGTGTTAAATGTTAAAATATAAAAGATGTAAATGTAATAAGTGAGCTGTAGAGTCAGACCATAAAGATATATAATACGAGTGGCAGTACTGATAAAAACTGATATCAGTCCTGCACATTACAGATGGATCATCGTGCAAACGGTTAGACTGGCTCTCTACACAAGGCACCTGTGTACATTCCTTTGGCCTTCCGGTATTTATGTAGTATCCACATCTACGGGTCTTCAGTTAAGTCAACCATACGTATATGAGGGAAATAAACTAACTACATGGAGCAGAGTGGGGCACGCGGTGGCGCAGTTGGTTGAGGCACTGCGCTACAAACCGGAACGTCACGGGTTCGATTCCCGATGGTGTCATTTTTTCATTGACATAATCGTTTCGGTCGCACTATGGCCCTGGGGTCGACTCAGCCTCTAACAGAAATGAGTACCAGGATTCTTTCCTGGGGGGTAAAGGCGGCCGGTGCGTAGGGCTGACAACCTTACCACCTTCATGTGCCGATTGTCTAAAAACCTGTGAGCCTCAACCTCCTGGAGCCCTAAGGGCCTGTCAAGGCCTGTAATGGGATTGCTTTACCTTTACATGGAGCAGAGTCCTTCTTGAGAAGCTAACAGGTCGTCAGCTAGTCAAGAAATTCCCCGCATTTTATGAAACCCGAAGTTCCATTACCACATTCACAAAAGCCAGCAAACCTGTCCCTATCCTGAGCCATATCAATCCAGTCCATGTCTTACCATCTCACTTTTTGAAGATCCATTTTAATATTATCCTCCCATCTACGCCTGGGTCTTCCAATAGGTCTCCGTCCCTCAGTTCTCCACACAAAAATCCTGTATGCACCTCTCCCCTCCCCCACACGTGCTACATGGACCGCCCACCTCATTCTTTTCTTATTTGATCACCCGAATAATATTTGGTGTACGGGAACTAGGCGTTTTATTATTGTGGGCACCTTTCAGGAGTTTTAAGTGTTGAGGCACGTATTTGCACGGATTTATGTTTGATGCTTACTTTAACTGTCCTGCGGTTCACTTTTGTGTCGGCACACCGCAGGGGATGTTTAGTATTATAACTGAAATCATGCCTGATGGAAATACGTTGAAGGTAAATTTGTTCCACACGCTGCTAATTGTATGGTCTATAAATGACACTTAAATGGAAGGGTTTCGCCATTTTATTGTAGTAATTATTAATAATCCATTGAAGTGTGAAGCGTGAACTAAATAATTTCGAAAAAAAAAAAACGAAAATAAAACTCGGGTTTTCACCGACTTTTGTAAATTCATCAGGAAAGGTAATTTGTTTACCACCACAAACGTGTATTTGTGGGTGTGTGTGTGTGTTTCCGTGTGTGCATCCGCCTGTTTGGCCATCTTATAAAATTTTAACGAACTGACCGATTTTCACGAAACTCTGTCTGAACGTCAGGTCATAAAAGAGCGCCTGATGGCAGAGATTACACTACTTGAATTTCATAACCAGTAATAACACGAAGTAGACATTCATGACCCGACACTGTCTTTTATTAAGTGCGCATGAAATTCTGAGTGTCGATAGGTTTATATGCGTGACTGGTTAATAGAATTCTTATGAAGTTCGTAAAATACAAGATGGCTATCGTGCGAAATATTTTCGTTTTAATGAACAAAGAGTATTAACTGGCGTATGCAATTTTGCGTGCTTGAAGTTTACAAATTTCTACATATGTTTCGTAGTATATAGAAACCTTGTCTAAAGAACTTAAAGGAGCACAGGTGAGATTTTTTAAACCACTTTTAGGTCTAACTAGACCTGACAAATGATTTAACATATCCTACTAACTAACTAACTAACTCCATGGAGCAGAGTCCTTCTTGAGAAGCTAACAGGTCGTCAGCTAGTCAAGAAATTCCCCGCGTTTTATGGAACCCGAAGGTTCATTATCGCACTCACAAGAGCCCGCCACCTGTCCCTATCTTTAACACATCTTACATAACTGAAAACATAAGCCAGTACCAACGAAAATGGAGGAAATGTGAGGCAGGAATGGAAAAGATTGTCTACAACTACTGGCTGTCCAGTACCATCCGAGTGGAAGACGTGAAATGGGGAGATCAAAACGAAGATGGAAAGACCAAGAGCATCTTCAGGGTCAAGTGGAACAGGCCTTAACAGATCTAAGCCTTAACAGTTCGTAATGATAATGATGATTTTAAATATAACGACTGTCAGAAAATATGAAGTTACGTTTTCAAAGTAAGAGGAAACAGAGGTTTCATAGATCGAGTTACATTTTTAGTATTTTGCTGGAAGCGATGGGCAAAGAACGGGCATTCAAATAGTGAGACAGAAATTACATATATACAGTTGCATTTAGATATGCTACATATGGCGAAGTGTCTATTGTATCACTGTTTAAAAACACACCAACTGGATGCACTTTTTATTGTAAAAACTGTATAGTTCTTTAAAACATTTTAATAAAACCCGACATATGTTTCGGCTCTTCACTGAGCCATCCTCAGGGGGTTTTTTTTGTCACTAAAACTGCAGCACACACCATAAGAACACAAAACTCGGAACAAGGTATGTCATCCATAATAAAATATATCAAATAATATCAAACATATACAAAACTAATGCCTATATATATATATATATATATATATATATATATATATATATATATATATATTCTAATATCCGCATTATTTACAGATGATACAGTACCATGCATCAGTGCAATAACACCTATAAAAATACCAGTTTATCAGTTTAACACAAGATACAAGGTGACTGTGCACATCAATAACAGTGAATGTGGTAAAAACTGTGCTTAAAAAGTGAACCAATGAATGGACGTTTTTAAATATATGCAGTTTTAGTGACAAAAAACCCCTGAGGATGGCTCAGTGAAGAGCCGAAACATGTGTCGGTTTTTATTATAATGTTTTAAAGAACTATACAGTTTTTTTAAAAATAAAAAGTGCATCCAGTTGGTGTTTTTATATAGTGATTGTGACAAGATGCACGGTGTTTTTATATAGTGATTGTGACAAGATGCACGGTGTTTTTATATAGTGATTGTGATAAGATGCACGGTGTTTTTATATAGTGATTGTGATAAGATGCACGGTGTTTTTATATAGTGATTGTGATAAGATGCACGGTGTTTTTATATAGTGATTGTGATAAGATGCACGGTGTTTTTATATAGTGATTGTGTTAAGATGCACGGTGTTTTTATATAGTGATTGTGATAAGATGCACGGTGTTTTTATATAGTGATTGTGACAAGATGCACGGTGTTTTTATATAGTGATTGTGTTAAGATGCACGGTGTTTTTATATAGTGATTGTGTTAAGATGCACGGTGTTTTTATATGTGATTGTGATAAGATGCACGGTGTTTTTATATAGTGATTGTGATAAGATGCACGGTGTTTTTATATAGTGATTGTGTTAAGATGCACGGTGTTTTTATATAGTGATTGTGATAAGATGCACGGTGTTTTTATATAGTGATTGTGATAAGATGCACGGTGTTTTTATATAGTGATTGTGTTAAGATGCACGGTGTTTTTATATAGTGATTGTGATAAGATGCACGGTGTTTTTATATAGTGATTGTGTTAAGATGCACGGTGTTTTTATATAGTGATTGTGTTAAGATGCACGGTGTTTTTATATAGTGATTGTGATAAGATGCACGGTGTTTTTTATATAGTGATTGTGACAAGATGCACGGTGTTTTTATATAGTGATTGTGTTAAGATGCACGGTGTTTTTATATAGTGATTGTGATAAGATGCACGGTGTTTTTATATAGTGATTGTGATAAGATGCACGGTGTTTTTATATAGTGATTGTGTTAAGATGCACGGTGTTTTTATATAGTGATTGTGATAAGATGCACGGTGTTTTTATATAGTGATTGTGATAAGATGCACGGTGTTTTTATATAGTGATTGTGTTAAGATGCACGGTGTTTTTATATAGTGATTGTGATAAGATGCACGGTGTTTTTATATAGTGATTGTGATAAGATGCACGGTGTTTTTATATAGTGATTGTGATAAGATGCACGGTGTTTTTTATTGATTGTGATAAGATGCACGGTGTTTTTAGAGCAAAGTATGTCTATTGTATGTCAGTTCGAGGGAAATATTAAGCACTTTATTCACAGAAGTTATGTATTGATTGTACAACGTGTACTAGAACTTAGGTATCATGAAAGCGAGAAAGATTTGCGGTCTATAACTGTCTAGACTAGATACTGCGAAATGGGAAGCACTTCCTGGCTCGATAGACCAAATGTCTTCATCAAAGTTCCGTTGCTTTGAACACGCGATGCAATTGTCAGTGTTCTTCTCACTTGCTTTGTGTTGTACCCATTGGGTTTGAGTGAGCGTGTATTTACGTTCATCTAAATAGATATCTTTCACAATACATCGTCACATTGAATTCCAAACCTTTAAAGTTTTGTGTTTACCACAAGTATGAGAGAAATTCTTGAGAACAAAACGATTGCTCAACTGGTTAAGATATTCTAAGATTTTATAGAAGACTGGGAGTCTATTGTCACTTTCAAAAAAGCCTTTCACAATACATAGTCACATTGAATTCCAAACCTTTAAAGTTTTGTGTTTACCACAAGTATGAGAGAAATTCTTGAGAACAAAACGATTGCTCAACTGGTTAAGATATTCTAAGATTTTATAGAAGACTGGGAGTCTATTGTCACTTTCAAAAAAGCCTTTCACAATACATAGTCACATTGAATTCCAAACCTTTAAAGTTTTGTGTTTACCACAAGTATGAGAGAAATTCTTGAGAACAAAACGATTGCTCAACTGGTTAAGATATTCTAAGATTTTATAGAAGACTGGGAGTCTATTGTCATTTTCAAAAAAAGCCTGCCAATGAACCTTATGCTGAATCAGACGAATCCAGTTTTCATTCTAACTTTATATTTCTTTAACATCTGCTTTAATTTTTTTATTTAATACATTAACCAACTTATGCGTCGCCCTCGGTGGACTAGTGGTTAACCTGCTCGCCACTGGACCCAAGGTTCGCGGGATCGATCCCGACCGAGGTCGATGGATTTTTAAGGGTGAAAAAAATCCGGAGCACCACTTCCTTCGGAGGGGAAGTAAAGCCGTCTGTCTCATGTCGTAGATTTACGGCATGAATAAAAATGTTGCGTAAGCCAAATTGCCTCCATTTCTCACTCAAGTCTCCTAACTGCCTGCCAGATGGCTATTGCGGGACCATCAGGATCGATAGAACACTAGCGCGGCCAGCTGACCAGTCACCAACTGCCACGAATGCGCACGACTTAGTAACCTCGAAAAGAGGAGGCTAGAGGAGGCCCGGGCCCATATAGGGCTGTTGAGCCATGGTTATTATATTATAACCAACTTATGCACTTAATAAACTGCATTCAGAAGCATAAAACTCCTATAAAACTCCTACATGTTTCGGCACCCAGATGACATAATCAGGTAGTCATTCTGAACAAAGGAGTATAAGTCCAGCACGCTTAACTAGGTATTTTGTCACCTTCTTTAAAATGATTAAAATTGTTATAATTCTAAAATTTACAAAGTTAATAATCACAAAATTACAATGTTGTAACTTTAAAACTTGTTTTAAAGTGAGATGTTGCAGGTGTAAATCTCCAGTTGTTTACACTCTTTATGTAATAGGCATACAAACATCTTTCTCTGTCTATTACGATCTGAAGAGATTTCGTCCTGCTAGAGTGTATGACGTGTCTCTTGTCAGGCGGTGTGGTATACATGTAACGCGTAGGAGTTGATTAAGAGGTTTATACTTCTGAATGTGTTTTGTTAAGTACATAAGTTGGTTAATATATTAAGTAGAAGAATATGCACGGTATGAATAACATAAAAGTCTGCTTTAATATTATCCTTCCATAGGCACCGAATATGTCTAACGAAATACCTATGTCAATGATATTTATGTATCCGTAAGCATGTATGTATTTTTATTTATTGAACGGTTATTTAACTACGCTTTTTTTTTATCTGTGCATGGTCTATGTGATTGATGAAGTGTCCTCAAGTAGTGACGTAGCTAGTAATCCCTATACACGCCCCTAAGAGAAATTATGGACCTTAAATAAAAAAACCACAATTATTTATTGATTTGCCTTCTGTTTGGCTCAATAATTTTAACATTTGTTAAGCGCAGAAAATCAATTTTTTTTTTCACTTGAACTGTTTATTTTGCCACCCCCTTGAACTTTGCTGTCCGGGGCTACCGCACCACTCGCCCCACCCCCCCCCCAAATTCACCCCCTGTCCTTAAGTAAATAAAATTCGAAGTAATTAACAGCTACTATTGATAGAACGTCCTACGTGTATACTATGTATATACAGGGTTATTCAAAAAGAATTTAACACTTTAAAAAATTCATTACTCTAGAGTCGCCATGATGAACACTGGTGCCCCCTAGTGGCGGAAACGCGTACAACTTTCAAGGGCCAAAATGTAAAAGAAAAAATTGGGCGTCGCGCTGCGATTTGGTGCATACTTGATATTCATATGGTACTTAGTAACTGAGTAATAAATATTTGAAAGTGTTCAATTCTTTTTGAATAACTCTGTACACATATATGCACACACACGTATACAGGATATACACAAAAGAATGGTGCGGTTTCAATAGCATTCACTATTTAAACCGCACCATTCTTTTGTGTATACTCTGTATATGTATATGTCGCAGATGGAACACTCCAGACACCGTTACAATGAAGGCCTTCACACGTTCGTTCTTCTGCTGTGTTGAAAGAATCAGAAATCAAGTCGATTCCCCTGAACCTGTAACTCGTCAAGGGCATGCCGCTGGTGATGGCGCTGACATCTGGCTATATTCGGGCGGATCTCGTGACAAAATTACCGAAATGAACACTTTGTTCTTCAGTTTTCCTCCCTTATCACCGTTTCTCTGAGCAATGCTGCCGACTGATCGCCTGTTCGACCTTTACTGTTACACTGTAACGAGTAAATGGCCAATCTTAGGGGCTCTATGATCCTAGAGTACTTTATGTAGGATTTGTGATGGACAATGTGACATGGGACAGGATTCTGTCTGACTATTTCGGTTTTCTTTTCAGCATCATGCCACCAATGTTCCACACCCATATCCGTCCACCGACCTTGGACGGCGTATACTCTAAGTCACAGAGTCACGGACACGGGGTAGCTCAGCCGGTATATTGACTAGCCTACGGGCTGGACGACCAAGGAATCGTAGTTCGATTCCCCGGTAGACGCAATCTATTTTGCAGCGATTCAAATCGTCCAGACCGAATTGGGTGCCCACCCAGTCTCATACTGAATGGGTATTTGGGGGGGAGGGGGGTTCCTGGGAGTAAAGCGGCTATGGCTTGAAATTGACCACTCACCACCATCTAGTTCCAAGGATAAAAATGAGTGGATCTACAACTCCATTTCCCCCTATGTCTTTATGACTTTCACAGGAACCATCTGAACTTTGACAATGCGCTCAGAAACGCAATTAACAAGACAGGCAATTACATATAACGTAACATTCAGGCGCGTTCGCGTAACCACTGCTGCCGTGGATAAGCAGTAGGTATTACATATTCTGAGTGTGTGTGTGTTGGTATTTGTGTGTAGCCTTAGTTATCCAGCTTGCAATGCGCATGCGCCGTATTGTATTGTCATCTGTGGCTTGTCTTGGCTGTACCATATTTCTCCACATTATCTCACAAATGCCACGATTTTCGAGAAAAAGTTATTGAACACAAAATATGTGTTTTGATTTTCTTTACAACTTTTGTCAGAAATATTTCTCATTCTAGGAAGAATTGAGCGAGATATGATCATAAATGTGTATTGGTTTTCATGTAAAGTACCCGTTATTGTTGTCAGATTTAAATTAAACTTGAATCTCTTGGACATATTTTCGAAAAATCCTCAAATATTAAATTTCATGAAAATCCGTCCAGTAGGAGCCGAGTTGTTCCATGCGGACGGACGGATAGACAGACAGACATGACGAAGCTAATAGTCGCTTTTCGCAACTTTGCGAAGCGCCGAAAGAGAATATCGGTGTGAAAGACGTTTAGAATGTCACAAGTCAGTGCTGTAAACCCGAATATACATCTCCAGGCACGTTGACTGGTAACTCGATCATTTACGGTGCTGTAAGCCTGTGTGTATTGTGACAGTCGCCAAATGCCCGCACTTGGTAACACAGGTAAGCGTCAGCACCGCACTGACATTCCCCCATTAGCTTCACCCCGTTCGTGTTATCTTGCAAGCCAATCGACGTGGCTGCGAAACTGGGTCACGTGCTGAGAGTCACTCAGACGTCATGTAGCGTATCGTAAATGTATACCTTCATGGCGCCCACGAGAGCAGTTGAAGGGGCTTCTAGTCAACAAACGATTCTGAAATGTTCTACCATGATGCATATTTAAAGGTTTGGGGACGGTTTTGTTTAGTTTCTTTGGTTACTTAACAAAGCTCTTTCAGGAGCGTGGGTTATGTAGTATCGAGTGGTAGAAGTCATGAGATGAAGTGGAAGTCGGCTTATGTGGAAGGAGAGTGGTCAGGCGTATGTGCGAGAGGTCACGGAATATTTAGGAGTTGCCATGGCATATTGCAAAGAGAGTGGTCACGGCACTTGTCGAAGGGGGTGTCACGGAATATTTGGGAGTTGTCATGACACACACATTTGAAATGGAATGTTCATGGCAGATGTGGAAGTGATCATGGCTTACATGGGAGTGATGGTTGCATATGTGGAAGGGAGTGGTCATGGTATAGGTGAAAGGGAGTGGTGTGGCATATATGGGAGTGGTCGTGAGGCATATATTGGGAGTGGTCTGGATGGGAAGGGGTTTGTTATATGGGAGTGTGGTCATGGCATATTAATGGGAGTGTGATCATGGTATAGGTGAAAGGGTAGTGGTCATGGCATATATATGGGAGTGGTCTTAGCATATATGGGAGTGGTGGTGGCGTGTGTAAGGGTAATGGTCATGGCATATTATGGGAGTGGTCATGGCATATTGGGAGTGGTCATGGCATATATGGAGTGGTCATGGCATATATGAGAGTGGTGGTGGCGTGTGTGTAAGGGATGGTCATGGCATATATGGGAGTGGTCATGGCATATTATGGGATGGTCATGGCATATATAGGGAGTGGTCATGGCTATATGGGGAGTGGTGGTGGCGTGTGTGTAAGGGAGTTGGTCATGGCATATATGGAAGGAGAAGCCTATTCAAAGGCAAATAATGAATACTCGTATTCTTGGTGGAATTGAGGAACATCACGAAATCTCTCATGATATCCGCTGTTCAGGCAGAAACCGCAGTCCGGCAGCTACTTGCCGAGTGCTGGCAATCCGATATTAGCCACTCGAACGTGTCGTTAAGACGAAATGCCATGTCCGGGATTCAAAAGTAAGTGTTCAATAGCCGAGGTATTTACTAGTTGCTGAGGTGAAGGTGTGGTGATGTGGTTTGTGTTTAACTGGCACAAGTTAGTACCTCGTAAAGGACTATTGTTAACGAATGACGGAATTTCAAGTTAGCTGATATTAAGGTAATGTTCACGCTGCTGTGAGCAGTCAATAATACCGGCATTAACCCACTGTCTGTCGGCCATTTCCACGTGCCGAAACAGTGAATATTTTTCAGTGTCACGACACACCAAGTCACGTGTTACTGTAGAGGTGTCTGTGTTCGTGTGTGTGCATGCATTGGCTACAAATACACACACACACTCACACACACATATATATATATATATATTATATGTACACTTTCACCTGCTCTTCTCCACTTTTTTTTGTAATGTAGGAATTAGTAACTTTTAGAGACGAATAATACACACGTGTAACTGACAATAAATGAAACACCAAGAATAAAAATGGCTGTTTTACAAAAACGGTATGTAACAAGTGAAAGAAATAGGAAATTACGGGGGGAAATAAAAATTTAAAGAAGTTAGGAAATGTTCGCAAGGCTTTAACACTTAACGACGTGTTGACTGTGTTATTTTTTTTATTATTCAGTACCATTTAAACACAGTCACTACATTCTTTTGTTTTTCGCGTTGGATGATATCGTTCGATCGTCATCTGTTTCGAGATATCGTATTTAATTGTACTGTCCCGTAAAAGGCAAGATGTTCAGATCGGGGCTTGTTTCTTAGACCTTAGTTTGTATTTCACGCAGAACACAGTCCCCATTATAGAGGCAAATCTTTAGATAAAGTTGTGTGCTATTTATGTCCGATTTTAACTAAAATTTGAATATGTATAAATATTTTAATGAAAATCCAAAATATGAAATTTCACAACAATCCGTCGGTTTGGAGTCGCTTTGTTCCACGTGAACAGAAAGCCTGACGGACATAACACGTGACCAGTAATCGCTATTTGCTTTGTGATAGCGCGTAAAATGAAACACAGGATAATGAGAAAAGGCGAAACAGGGCTGAAAAATATTTCGCTTCAACAGAAACAGGGCTGGATATGTGTATAGACTGGTTTAGATGCTGTCTGTTGGGTCCCAGAGCGCCCTCTTAACAGCACCTGGTTTCGTGTGCCTGCAGATTTGACTGTTTTCCTCTTACTTTAGTTTATCGTGTCCACTTAGTAACAGAAAAAGCTGTCCGATTGTCACTTTGCCCACCACAAATCCCAGATGAACTAATCTGGGCTCGAACTCGGGGCTCCGCGGTGAGCCTACAACTTGTAAAACTGCGCTCGATGTAATTTTTCTAGTCTTCCATTACTACTATTTCAAGTCACTTCAGTCTCAACCACCACAGTGATTTGTCCCTCATAATTATGTATTCCTCCTCTGACCATCTCTTTATATTTTCGTGCCGTGGGTTGGTATTCCCACAGATGAGTGTGGATAACCAATTTTATTTGCGTTTTGTGTATGATTACTTTACTTTACTTAAATTTATCGTGTCCGGACCGTTAAGTTAAAGATGTTTTGCCCAGTATTGGGCTGCGTCAAATTCCTTTTTTATTTGCAAGCCATAGATCCTCGAGGGTGCATTTCTGGGGGCAGTCCTTGCATGACAGGAGATGTCCCATATCTTGTACCTCTCCACAGCCACAATATAGGTCGCCAGCGTCTGTTTTGCCCCATTTCACCATATTTGTTTTTACTGGTGCCACCCCTGTTCTAATGCGGTTTAAGAGATTTCCAAGTATTAAAATCAAGGAGGTGGCCACTAGGGCAAATCTGGGTAAGGGAGAAGTCTTCAGGTGGTTCAACTTGCACTGTTCCGAGGAAGCTATTCCGCGATTTTACTGTCCGGTGTTGGAAGGATTAGCCGTCTATTAATAGACTTTTCCAGGGGACGCCGTCAATGGTACTCTCCAAGTGAGTCACAGTATTATTACACGCGTGGAGGCTCCTTCCTTTTCCCCCTACTATTTTCCTCAATAAGATAGGTACGTTTATGAACGAACTTCCGAACCTGAACTGCAGTAATTCCCTCTTTAACAAGTAGATAATTTGTCCGTGTTTTCTACAAATTTGGAGTCTCTCGCTGATTTTTAAAAACCATTAATCCCCCTGATTATTACAGTTTTTGTAGTATTATTATAGGTATTTAATATTTGTAAAGGTTTAATTAAAATTAAAACCAACGTGATGCACACTCACTATTAAAAAAACTTTAATAGTAGATTAATTAATCTACTATTAAAGTTTTTTAATAGTGAGTGTTCATCACGTTGGTTTTAATTTTAATTTATAGGGTTAATTAATCTACTATTAAAGTTTTTTAATAGTGAGTGTTCATCGCGTTGGTTTTAATTTTAATTTATTGGGTTAATTAATCTACTATTAAAGTTTTTTTAATAGTGAGTGTGCATCAAGTTTGTTTTAATTTTAATTTATAGGGTTACTTAATCTACTATTAAAGTTTTTTTAATAGTGAGTGTGCATCAAGTTTGTTTTAATTTTAATTTATAGGGTTACTTAATCTACTATTAAAGTTTTTTTAATAGTGAGTGTGCATCAAGTTGGTTTTAATTTTAATTTATAGGGTTACTTAATCTACTAGGTGCGCCCAGAAAGTAATGCAACGCATTTTTTTTCTCATTCACAATTGATTTTATTAAAACTTTAAATATGTCACATCATTACATGAATCTTTGGCTACCTAAACCTATTTTTCAACATAGTCTCCTTCTAAATCTTTGGCCTTACGCCACCGAGATGCGAGAGCATGTATGCCTTCGCGGTACCACTCTGCAGGTCGCCATGATCTTGCCGGCTGAGGGAACTGCTTTAAACTTTTTCTTCCGAGGAGAGGTCGTGTGATGCCACTCCATGGATTGCCTTTTCGTCTCGGGCTCGAAGTGATGAATCCATGTCTCATCACCCGTGACAATGGTGGACAAGAAATCGTCACCCTCAACCTCGTAACGAGCAAGCAACTCGGAGCAGATGGCTTTCCTTTGTTGCTTGTGCTCTTCGGTTATGTTTCGAGGGACCCATCGGGCACAGACCTTTGAATATCCTAAATGGTGAATGATTTTGTCTACGCTTCCCTTACCAATACCGAGTACAGCGGCGAGTTCCTGGTTGTGATTCTCCGATCGTCTCGAATAAGACTGTCGGCTCGTTGCACTGTTGCAGGCGTCACAGCTGTTGATGGGCGGCCCGAGCGCGGGAGATCAGACAAAGTGCCCCGTCCTTGTTCTGATAACGCCAATCGCTTCGCCCAACGGCTAACGGTGCTTTTATCCACTGCCATGTCTCCATAGACCTTTCTTAAGCGCCTGTGAATTGATTCACTCGTTTCGTTTTCTGCCAAAAGAAACTCAATTACTGCTCTCTGTTTAGAACGCACGTCACTTGCAGACTCCATTTTGAAAGCTCACTACTGCGCTGCTATCCAGCGGGAAACCTTGTGCCTATGTGCATAAACGCGGGACATTTTAAAGATACAGCACGCAAAATATCATTTTTATCCAACAAAATTGGGCCGAGAAAAAAAATGCGTTGCATTACTTTCTGGGCGCACCTAGTACTATTAAAGTTTTTTTAATAGTGAGTGTGCATCAAGTTGGTTTTAATTTTAATTTATAGGGTTAATTAATCTACTATTAAAGTTTTTTAATAGTGAGTGTGCATCAAGTTTGTTTTAATTTTAATTTATAGGGTTACTTAATCTACTATTAAAGTTTTTTTAATAGTGAGTGTGCATCAAGTTGGTTTTAATTTTAATTTATAGGGTTAATTAATCTACTATTAAAGTTTTTTTAATAGTGAGTGTGCATCAAGTTGGTTTTAATTTTAATTTATACAAGATGCACGGTGAATACAATATTAAATACATTTTTAAAGGCATTTCAGTTTTAAATGCCACGACACACTGGTTGATAAACGGTGTTAGACGAGATTTTAGGCTTCCGTCGCACTGTAGTTGAGGCCTTCGCTCTTCCGGGATGTTACGCAGCGTAGGTTGGTAGCTGTTTACAGACGTTTCGGGATAGTTTGTTGGTCCCATATTCAGGGGTCAAGAATTCTTATTCTTGGATTGCTTGGCTGAAGAGGGACCGATAGGCTGTCCCGAAACATCGGTAAGCAACTACCAACATACGCTACGTAACATCCCAGAAGAGCGAATGCCTCAACCACTGTATTAGCTTCTAAGGACTCATTTATCAACGTGCGTTGATTCACTAAAATGGGTCTGGTTGTAAATAATTTTAACGCAGTTATATATTTATTATTATAAGTTTTGAATTCTGAATAATAATTTAGAACAAAAGCAAGCACTGAATTACTTTTATGTATTTGACAACAAAAACCGTATAAAATTTTCTATGCAACCGCATGTTGATACATTTCCAGCCCTTAAATATATTTACAAGAATTTTATAATTTAACAAATTTAATTTCATGCTATATACAGAGTGGCGCAAAAATCACTGGACACGGCCTTTCTGTTGTTAACTGTACACGGCCTTCCTCTTGTTAAAACCTCGGGTGTCAAGTGATTTTTGCACTGCCTTATATTGTTAAAACATCGAGTGTCAAGTGACTTTAGCGCCAGCCTGTATTGTTGTTAAAAAGTCGAGTTTTAAGTGACTTTTTCGCCACCCTATATTGTTGTTAAAACGTCGATTGTCAAGTGACTTTTGCACCACCCTATATTATTGTTAAAACATCGAGTGTTAAGTGACTTTTTCGCCACCCTATATTGTTGTTAAAACGTCGATTGTCAAGTAACTTTTTCGCCACCCTATATTGTTGTTAACACTTCGAATGTTAAGTGACTTTTTCGCCACCCTATATTGTTGAAATCTGTGGTCTTCTGGGTAATTACACGGCGTCGTGTGGTAATATTGTTGTTGTTATTGTTGTTAAAACATCGAGTGTCAAGTGACTTTTGCGTCACCCTATATTGTTAAAACGTCGATTGTCAAGTGACTTTTTCGCCACCCTATATTGTTGTTAACACTTCGAATGTTAAGTGACTTTCTTGCCACCCTATATTGTTGAAATCTGTGGTCTTCTGGGTAATTACACGGCGTCGTGTGGTAATATTGTTGTTTTTATTGTTGTTAAAACATCGAGTGTCAAGTGACTTTTGCTCCACTCCGTACTTTTCTTAGGCTATTTGATGTATTATTGTCGATATAGGCCTGACTGTTCTATTGTCCATAAGGTGCAACACACTTCAAGTCCACAAGCACGTAACAAATTATGGAGTCAGTTTTGAATTATGATATAATAGCTGTCAGGACTCAGACTGTCTCCTGTTTCAGTTATTCGCGAGTCTCGGAGTGACATAACACAATGCCAAGTCTTCCGGAATGACTAGCACGTGCCCTTATTATCAGAAGGGACTAATGGAACTGCTTACGTAATTATTTCACACCATCCGTTTGAACCACACGATCGTAATTTCATACATTTATTGCACTGAACCCTGCACACACCCAATATTTGTATGTCTACTGTGCATATTGACTCTTAATTATCTATCGGGTATGGTAACTAAAACCAAAAAATGCAAAGAAGTTTATGAAAATGTATTATAAACGTAGTAATACCTGCTACATGTTTCGGCCACTCATGTGGCCATCTTAAGGGAGGTGCGTTACGAAGAATAAATACATTGAGATTTTCCAAAATTTGTGAACCAATGCACTTGTAAAGTATTAATATTTTTAATACTTTACATATGCATTGGTTCACATAGCTTTTGTAACATCTCAAAGTATTTATTATTCGTAACGCACCTCCCTTAAGATGGCCACATGAGTGGCCGAAACATGTAGCAGGTATTACTACGTTTATAATACACAGGGCATACACAAAAGAATGGTGCGGTTTTAATAGTGTTCACTATTAAAACCGCACCATTCTTTTGTGTATGCCCTGTATTTTCATAAGCTTGTGTATATTTGTTTGTTTTAGTTAGCATATCTAACTGTTCAATACGCTGTTATGGATCATTTAAAATTGATCTAGCGGGTGTTTATTTGTACAAGCTTGCATATCTGTCTACACTTGGTACACTGAACCTCGAATATAATCAGCTCCTTGAATTTTGAAAGAGTGAATTCAACGAAAATAAATGTCAGACGAAAGTTGTACACAGTCTATCGAAATATTTCTTAATTACTAAAAAAATGTGATAGTATAACCTGACGGTTCAACCGAAGTATTGTATATAACTTTTCATGTTCAAAAGTTGTTATTAATTTCGCATGTTTTTCCAATTTTTTTTTTCTCGGCTACATTTGGACATAAACTTTCACGGTACAAACTTGTTCGTAAACTAAGGATGTATTTTTCTTGCACTCAGAAGTCACAAACAAATTTTCCATTGTTGTCATAATTCACAAGAAAGAGAACTCGTTTTAGAATTCTGAAGACTGAAAGACCAAGACAGGACTTGTGCTTATAAAGTGACGCTATTGTGCTTTCGGATCTTTGCATGTTTGTTTTGCCTTAATTATCTGCCATGCAGAATGCATCTCTATCTCAAACTTTTATCATGTCGAAGGCAATAATCGATGTTGAATGTTAAATTCCTATGAAACACACAAATACACTGTGTGGGCAAATTGCAGGGGCTTTAAATTTTATAGCACGTGGTCTGTCAGTAGTTAATAAGTGATCGTTTATAATAAAGTAGTAAAATTTAATTTGCGTTAAAATTAGGTAGTGTGTCTTTTAACCTGTTAATAATTTACACACTATATAAAGTCAATTTAGACCAACCTCCTTTGGTATTTCAAGCACGTTTTCCAGCGATAAAGCAATAAAAATATTGTGCCACAAAAACATGTAATTTCCATTTCTTTAAATATATCCAGCTGACACCAGTGGGGCATATAACCGGACGGGGGCCTCTCTATAATTACTAGCGAAGTTACTCCCAAATCTGACTTCTGATAAAAGACGTTCCGTTGTGTTTCTAGACAACTATTACTCCATGGAGCAGCGTTCTTGAGAAACTAATAGGTCCTCAGCTAGTCAAGACATTCCCCGCATTTTATGGAGCCCGAAAGTTCATTGCCGTATTCACAATAGGCAGCCACCTCTCCCTGTCCTGAGCCAGATGAATCCAGTCTATGCCTCTCATCTCTCTTTTTGAAAATAATTTTAATATTATCCTCCCATCTACGCCTAGGTCTTCCAAGTGTGCTGTTTCCGTCAGGTTTCCCGCCAAACTCTGTATGCACCTTTCGTCTTCCCCCATACATGCCGCATGCTCCTGCCTGTCTCATTCTTGTTGATCTGATCACCCCAATAATACTTGGTAATACAGATCATAATATTTGTAGACAACTATTGACTAATAAGAACACCTTGAAACAACTGTAATTTATTGTACAATAACATCTTATTGACAAACACACTACATGTTTCGGCCGAAACATGTAGTCTGCTTGTCAGTAAGACGTTATTTTACAGCAAATTACAGTTGTGTCTGAAGGTGCTGTCATTTAATAAACACTCCCAAGTCTCATAACAGCGATCCAGAATACTGCCTTCTATAGGAAAGACGGAATTCAGTTCGAAAGAACCCACAACAAACTTTTAAACTTTTGTACGTTTGGGGGCCTCGTGACCTACGAGGCCCCACGCGCCGCCTGACACATTAGCTAAAACTTGTGTAACTTAGAGCGAAAACTGTTGAGTCGCACTTGAAGGGATTTTCACTTTCGCCATGTTAGTGTTTTCAAAGATCTAATAAGTTATTTGTGCCGCGCGGTCTGAGGCGTGGGTCTATGGCTGCTCGCTTGCTGGTATTGCGGGTTCGAACCCCTAGGGTTTTCTGATAAACGTTTTATAAGTATTTACCATGTGCATTTGTTGGTGCTGTTAAGTTTAAGGTCTGTATCGTCGTAAGGTCTGTTGTGTTAGTATTTGGACACCCACTATTTCTGTCCGATAACATTTACCGAATTTCGTTGCTCAAATGTTATCCATTCTAATTCGTCTGTAATTTTCGTTGTGTGACTTTTCCCTTCTTCTGTTAGGTAATGATTTTTGTCAGACGTGTTTCCTTACTAATTTACTGTGAAATAATTACGCGTTTTTTTCATTCTCTTTGTTTATTTCTGATTCTGACGTCTTTCTCTCTACTCATTGTATGTGTAGAGGGTTATTGTTGCATCTGATCACACTCAGACACACACACACTCGGTAGGACTCCTCTAGACAAGGGATCGGCACATCGCATAGACTTCTACCTGACAGCACACACCATTCACAAGACACATCCATGCCCCCCGGCGGGTTTCGATCCCGCAGTCCCAGCAAGCGAGTGGCCGCAGACCTATGCCTTAGACCGCGCGGCCACCATGTTGTTTGTTTAGAGTAAAAAACACTTTTCACAATAAAATATGACACTGGGTGAAATTATTGTTATATATGTGTGTTTCTTCATGTTTTAAAAGTAGATTAATGATGTGTTTTTTAGTGTTTTTGAAAATAGAGGAAAAGATATGCATTCGAACTGAAAATGTGGGGAGCTTAATTTTAAAATCACATATGTCATCTTTGTTAAGTATTGATTTATGTATGCGAAAACGTTCATGATACGAAAATCTAATTTTTTCCTCAGCATGTTTTAAGGACCAACTGTGAACCTGAGGATGACCTGAGATAGGTCGAAACATGTAGTTGTATATAATAAATAGAATTTTTTTATGTTTGCAGAGGTATTGATCTAATTTTCTTTTGTAAAACACATACGCTTGCTATATACAGGACCTACGTCACGTGATGTTTGGTGTGGTGACATCTTGAATCTGGAGCGAAGAGCAAGCCACACGCACACACACACACACACACACACACCTGTGTGATTTATCTTGATGCGGAATGTAATATCCTGTGTCAGGCTGGCGACGCTTCTGCATGTTAAACTGAGAATTCTAGCACTCTGCTGTTTCTGATTCCGGCAGACATACGTTGTCTTTCCCCGTTATACGTGTCACCAAAATGCCAAAAATAAAACCAGCCAATGCAGGAAACACTGGCTGTACGGCAGTGCAACTGTGTATCCACGTCACAAGTAGATAAACAAGACAGGCAATGCACTATAAACGTAATATTGAGGCGCGTTCGCGTAACAATTGTTGCCGTGGAAAAACAATAAATATTACATATTCTAAGTTTGTGTCTGTAGCCTTAGTTATACTGCATGTAAAGCGCATGCGCCGTATTATATTGTCATCTGTGGCCTGTCTGGCTCTACCATATTTGTCCACATTATCTCATAAACGGCACGATTTTCGGGGGAAAAAAGTTATTGAACATAAGATTTGTGTGTCTTGATTTTTGCTACAACCTTTATCTGAAGCATTTCTCATTCTAAGAATAATTCAGCGGTATTTATAAATGTGCAGACGTCTTCACGTAAAGTACCCGTTATTGTTGTCAGATTTTAATGAAACTTGAATTTTCTCAACAGATTTTCGAAAAAACACTCAAATTTCAAATTTTATGAAAATCCGTCTAGTGGGAGCCGAGTTGTTCCATGCGAACGGAGGACGGACAGACATGACGAAGCTAATAGTCGCTTTTCGCATTTTTGCGAAAGCACCTAATAAAAAGCACATCTCTTTTTCTCATTGCAGTGAAAATTTTTAATGTGGTCTTGCGGGATATGCTACCATATATTGTGCTAAGTTAATTCCAACCTCACGGAGGAACATAAGCCTACTGCATCCACTCCTTCCCACATGATGTCTATTTTAAGAGTCTATTTTAACTACGCTATCAATTGCTAAGTTTATATAGTGTCGCTGATAGATGAATGAGTGAGTATAAACCATTTGTGAAATGATACTGACAGAGGAAAGCAGAAATACTAGTAAAGAAACTGTCCCAGTGTGACTTTGTCCACCACAAATCCCACATGAACTAGCCTTGGATCGAACCTGGACCTCCGCTATAAGAGGCCAGCAAGTAACTGCCTTAGTTTTGGCACGGCTATATATGGTGTCATAACCCAGAGTACAGTAAGAAAGGGAGATTGTTTAGCGGTAAGTCTGTGGACTTACAATCATACTTAGTTAGTTAGTTAGTTAGTTAGTTAATCCCCTTCGCTCCCTGTGGAACATAGGGCCTCGAAATTTCCGAGGCTGATATCGAGGTTTCTGTAGCGGTACTATTTTTTTTATGAGAGTGAGGTTGCTAGCCTCACGTCTCAACCCCCAACCTGGAGGACCAGGGTGTTCCTCTTAGTCTGTCTTCTACCCCTCGACCAATCCGGCTTGGGTGACCCTGCCAGTAGCAATGCTACCGCCGGCATAGCTCTTGGGGTCAAAGGAGTGCACAAGCCCTCTCACCACAACAAGGTGGGAACACCGTCGAGAGGGTACAATCATACTTACCCTGTTCAAATCTCGGCTGGGTTACCGGTTCTGCTAAGACATATCATACTCCTGTTAAGGCTGTTGGAAGTTTTACGACCTACGACGCACAGGACTTGTTGCGCGATAATTGTGTTTGGCCAGGCTCGTATTAACACCTAGTGACGTGGAATTGTGAGTTATATATATACCTTTTATTGACATAATCTTTTTATTTTGGAATTTGTCCATCGTTAATTTTTTATGGAGCACGACGTTTCGGAAGCCGGCTCTGCTTCTATCTTCAGGAAAGGAAATCGCCTAACCTGGTGGACCCGTTAGATAGAGCTGTTCTCAGCCACTCTTATTTTTCTATGGTGTCCAGTGACTGAGACTAGCTTTATGTAAGGGATTTACCACGTTAGGTACATTTTGCCTGAAGATGGAAAAAGAGCCAGGTTCCGAAACGTCGTCCTTCATCAAAATATTAGAAATGGACAAAGTCCAAAAAAGAAGATTATATCAGTGAGTCATATACAATCGCCAGAGCTGTATACATTTGTATACGTCGGTGAGTATACATTTGTATACGTCAGTGAGTCATATACAATCGCCAGAGCTGTATACATTTGTATACGTCGGTGAGTATACATTTGTATACGTCAGTGAGTTCAGTATACATCGCTGAGCATATACATATACGCCGGTGAGTATACATTTGTATACGTCGGTGAGTATTCATTTGTATACGTCAGTGAGTCATATACAATCGCCAGAGCTGTATACATTTGTATACGTCGGTGAGTATACATTTGTATACGTCGGTGAGTATTCATTTGTATACGTCAGTGAGTCATATACAATCGCCAGAGCTGTATACATTTGTATACGTCGGTGAGTATACATTTGTATACGTCAGTGAGTCATATACAATCGCCAGAGCTGTATACATTTGTATACGTCGGTGAGTATACATTTGTATACGTCGGTGAGTATTCATTTGTATACGTCAGTGAGTCATATACAATCGCCAGAGCTGTATACATTTGTATACGTCGGTGAGTATACATTTGTATACGTCAGTGAGTCATATACAATCGCCAGAGCTGTATACATTTGTATACGTCGGTGAGTATACATTTGTATACGTCAGTGAGTCATATACAATCGCCAGAGCTGTATACATTTGTATACGTCGGTGAGTATACATTTGTATACGTCAGTGAGTCATATACAATCGCCAGAGCTGTATACATTTGTATACGTCGGTGAGTATACATTTGTATACGTCGGTGAGTATTCATTTGTATACGTCAGTGAGTCATATACAATCGCCAGAGCTGTATACATTTGTATACGTCGGTGAGTATACATTTGTATACGTCGGTGAGTATTCATTTGTATACGTCAGTGAGTCATATACAATCGCCAGAGCTGTATACATTTCAACGTATTCTTTATCTCCATAAAACACGATATTAAAATGAATCTCTTTTTCTTGAGCTAAATGTGCATTTGTCTCCGTGTACATCATGAAGGTGTGGGGAAGTGGAGGTGTAGCTTCGTTTACTCTCAAACTCGATACGGGTTGTAGGTGAACGGTCAGCTTCACCCCTCGACCGCTTTACCCCGCTGAAAGAGTCCTCTGTACCCATTGAATAGGGGGCTGGGTGGGATCCAGAAACAGTCTAGGCACTTCGAAAAAGATAAAAATCTCTTGTTCCTGACAGGAATCGAACAACGTTTCCTCGGTTGCTCAAGGTGTAGATTGATCACTACACCGACTACGGTAACTCGGCTACTGTATGTGGTTTTTACTGCGTGTAATTTGTCACATCTCTCTATAATAGATGCTATTATTCACTTTCTTCCGAAGACTATTTCACTACTAGAAATAAGCTTCGGAAAGTAGACCATAAACATGTGGAAAGTTTTGAAATTTGGTGCTGGAGAAGAATGGAGAATATCAGTTGGACCGATCGTGTGAGAAATGAAGAAGTATTACACAGAGTCAAGGAGGAGAGGAATATCGTACATACAATAAAAAGAAGAAAGGCTAACTGGATTGGTCACATCTTGCGTAGGAACTGCCTTCTGAAACATGTGATTGAAGTAAAGTTAGAGGGACAGACACAAATGACGGGAAGATGAAGAAAAAGACGTAAGCAGCTACTGGATGACCTTAAGGAAAAGAGAAGATACTGTAAATTGAAAGAGGAAGCACTAGATCGCACTGTGTGGAGAACTTGCTTGGGAAGACGCTATGGACCTGTCGTAAGACAGATTACGGAATGAATGAAGTAACTTAATCACTCAGGATTCAGGTTTTCTGTGACGTGTCACTGCCGTTTGGTGAGTGATTACCGACGTTTCGAAAGAAAGTAGTGCCTTCATATTAAAGATGAAAATGGAGATTAATTAAATACTTTCCTTCAAAACGTCGATAACTGCTCATCCAACGGCACGGCTTCACGTCCCAGAAGTTTAGAGTCCTTGGCAGTACCGCTATGAGAACCTCCAATCTCAAAACAACACTTTTGTGACTCACGAAATCCCAGGCCTAATCACATTTCCGACGTTCGTAATGTCTGCCGTTCGTCTACTCAGTGTGCATATCCGGTGTGTCTAAACCAACAGCGGCAGCTTTATCTACACTAATTAACCCGCTTTCTCTCTCCGGTCCGTGTTACATCCTGCAGTTTACTTGCATTTCGTCAGCACTGCCTCCGTTTATTGTTATATCATCCTCTCCTACCTTTGACCTTCTACAGTAATGCTGTATAGTCTCCTAGCGCAGCTGGCTACGATGACATTCACCACCGTGTAAGGAATTAGTTCAATTTACATTTGAAGCCGCGCGGAATATGTCAAGGATCCAGCAGTGTCCCTGTTCGGTGACCGTTCTGGTACCAGTGTTGATGTATTGCGTAGACATTGTCATTCAGAGTGCTTGAATATATTACGTGTGCATCGGGGTTCAAGTCTCGATACGTGCAAGAGATTTTTCTGTTCTCAAAAACGTCTAGACCGGCTCTGGGGCCCACTCAGCCTCCTATTTAATGGGTACTGGTGTCTTTCCACTACATGATAAAGGGGCGGGGCGTGAAGTTTACCATTCACCTCCGTCTATTACTGAGGTTAAGGATGTGTGGAGCTGTACCTTTACTCCTCCTGTATCCTTCCATGGTGTGAACAGGGAGAAGTTTATATTTTTTTAAATGTTTGGACCCATATATTTATCCGCAAAAAGTATTTCCAAAAGCCATTTGCAAAGTACATTAAAACTCGTTGTATAGCGTAAGTTCTACGTTGTGCCTACAGTAGGTAATCTGTGATTTTTATGCATCTCAGAACAAACAGCGTTTATTTACGTATACAATATTAACGGACTGGTTTTTTAAACCGAGATGGAGAGTGTTTACTGAGCGGTACGAGCTGTATATATATATATTTATAATCAGGTTGATTTTCGTCCTTAAAGTGTTAAAGTATTTAATAGAATTCCAAGTTTTAAAACTTCTTTAAATTATTTGTCTTTTGTTTAAAAATACGTTTTTGTCAGATTGCCATGTAAAGAATTATAACACCGTTATTTTCTCGCTAAGTTCTAAATAAACGACACATAACATTTACTCGAAATCTTCACTGCAGTTGTGTTTTTGCGTAAGAAATTACTGTGGAACTGTACTAAATTTCTTCCACGTATAGCAAGAACGGGCAGACAGAGAATTTGAGTGAAATTATTAATCCGTCACGCAATGCAAATCCGAAAAAGAGGTCTAATTATTTTTGACGGTATTTTTTTGTCGATGTTTTGCATTTTTTGGATAGCACGTAAGGAATGAAATATCTACGTGCACACCTTCTGTGCTAACCAAGACATGAAGTACAAAGAGATAAACAATAAACATTTGTTTGTTAGTCTGACCTATTCTATCCACTCATTGTAGACTCAGAGGGTTATATTTTGCACCTATAAACTTAATAACTTCAGAGAAGTGGTTGGTAATTTTGTGTACTACACTATAGGATACGAGGGGGCACGCGGTGGCCCTGCGCTACAAGACGGAAGGTCGCGGGTTCGGTTCCCGATGGTGTCATTGGGATTTTTCATTGACCTAATCCTTCATGCCGCATAATGACCCTCAGGTCGACTCAGCCTCTAACAGAAATGAGTACCAGGAATATTTCGTGAGGGTAAAGGCGGTCGGTGCTTTGGGCTGTCAACCTTACTACGTTCATGTGCCGATTGTCTAGAAATCTGGGAGCCTCAACCTCCTGGAGCCCTCACGGCCTGTCCAGGCCTGTAAAGGGATTGCTTTACCTTTACTATAGGATACGCAAGCTGACCCTTTTCTTTTTTGGCATTTTTGAACTAAAATATGTTGTATGAAATAGAATGTTTTGTTAAACCATAACGACATGGCAGTGGCAACATTTCATATATTCTTTTACGAAGAAATGAAAACAGTTTATAAATTGCTCTAATTTTGTGTAGTCCGCGTGCTAGTCTGTTTGCAGTTGGAACGCATCATGATGGACTGTAGTCAGATCATATGTGATGCTGTGACGTCAGTACATACGTCACACGAGCTATTTATGATATGCTTGTATATTTTATTTTGTGGTTTTGTTTATGAATTAGCGGTGGGAAGTAACGATATTGTAATGAGATGAGGGGACAACAGACATGTAAAGTGTGGCTACGTGCCTGTACGTAATGACAGCACGATTACAAAACGTCAAGCAGTCATTGTGAATGGTTTTACACTTTGACTTAAAAAAGTGGGTCATTTGCACCCTGCTTCGAAAAAGTAATTTTCATGCATGGAGGACAGAATGAAAGTACGTGACATGACTATTGAACTCTGATATTTTAACTGCAGTTATGTACTATCGGGTGTGATTGGCAAGTATAGATGTGGACGAAACAGTTCTTGGTCTCCTATCACGGTACTTGCTGGAGAGACTGGTGAGATAGATCAACATCTCCAGGATATCCGATAAGCCGCCTGAGTTTCGAACTGTGCGCCTCGAAAATACAAATCTTGAAAATTAGACTCTGTTAACCCGTTAAAAGTCAACACTAATTCATATAATGTTATAGAAATTCGGTCCGTACATCGAAGAAAACACAGCTGATCACGATAACAAACGCTGTCTTTTAATGATGTTGAGAAGTCTGCTGTTGGTTTGGAGAAAGCATTGGGCATTCATACAAAGAATAGCGAGCCAAATGCTGAGTTATGCCAGTTAATAAATGGCATCAGTAGAGAGATTCTGAGCGGAGTGTCGAGTTATGCCAGTTAAAGGATGGCATCTATAAAGACAGATTGTGAGCGAAATGCTGAGTTATGCCAGTTAATAAATGACATCCGTAGAGTGATTGTGAGCGAAGTGTCGAGTTAAGCCAATTAATAGTGAGCATTCATAAAGAGAGATTGTGAGCGAAGTGTCGAGTTATGCCAGTTAATAGATCGCATCCATAAAGGGAGATTGTGTGCGAAGTGTCGAGTTATGCCAGTTAATAGATCGCATCCATAAAGGGAGATTGTGTGCGAAGTGTCGAGTTATGCCAGTTAATAGATCGCATCCTTAAAGAGAGATTGTGAGCGAAGTGTCGAGTTATGCCAATTAATAGTGAGCATTCATAAAGAGAGATTGTGAGCGAAGTGTCGAGTTATGCCAGTTAACAGAGAACATCCATAAAGAGAGATTGTGAGCGAAGTGTCGAATTATGCCAGTTAACAGAGAACATCCATAAAGAGAGATTGTGAGCGAAGTGTCGAATTATGCCAGTTAACAGAGAACATCCATAAAGAGAGATTGTGTGCAAAGTGTCGGGTTATGCCAGTTAACAGAGAACATCCATAAAGAGAGATTGTGACCGAAGTGTCGAATTATGCGATCTAATAAATGTGGTATACATACTCATATTTGCCCTGTCTCTACAGGGCTCAAAATTGAGGGCAAAGTTACACTTATATCTGAGAACCATGAAAGCCATGAAAGCTTATGGGAACGACTAAATAAGTCTGGACGACTACAGATGACTGTCGGAAGAGTTTCACGCTAGATGGTGAGAATTGTAAAGGAGAATTAACAATGTTCTTAAGTTTAGGCTACTTAATAAAACTAATCCAAACTTCAAGCCTGTCTTTCTTCCGGTCCTGTGTTACGTGCCTTTGTTTTTGGCTTCAGTCGTAGCTAGAAGTTACCAGGCACCGAATTACTGCTCCAAAATACGAGTTGGAAATCTTACGGCCGTCGTGTTTACTGGTTCAAAACATAGCGAGGAATTCCCCTTATTCTTTTCTGCCCCTACAATTATTAAAGACACAATTTTTTTTAAATTTATGTCGGCCTTCCTTTCCTGATAAGAACAGAACCCTCATGTAATTATCACAGCCTTCTCACATCGACCCATGCCGATGGCATTACTGGCACAACGGCACAGTCATGTTACTGTGAATTAACTTTTATTGGGCTCTTGAGACACTTGCAATACCAGGCAGAACCTAACCTGGCCAAGATTATGCACTTGTAGGAGGATATGAGCTAAGAAGTTGCTATCTAACTAACTAACTAACTAACTAACTAACTAACTCCTCAGAGCAGAGTCCTTCTTGAAAAGCTGATACTATTCAGCTAGTCAAGAAATTGTCCGCAATTTATAGAGCCCGGAATTTCGTTACTGTATTTACAAGAACCCGCCACTTTTGCTCTATTCTGAGCCAGATTAATCCACTCCAATCCCTCCCATTCTATTTCTTTAAAAACTGTTTTAATATAATACTACCATCTACGCTTAGATCTTCCAAATGGTCTCTTTCCTTCAGGTTTTCCCACCAAAATCCTGTATGTACCTATATTCTTTTCCATACGTGCAACATGCCTCACCCATTTCAAACTAAGAACATGTGTCCTGGGAAAAGTATTTTTGTGATATGATGTGTGAGTTTTTGGGGTACGCAATCATTTGAGATACTAAGCTGTACTCTGTCGACATAAAGTGTTCCCGATTTTTAGACAGGTGCTACTTTTAAAGACGCAAATGAATTCTTTCTATTTTTTTTTCGGGATGACTGTCTTGACAACACATGGAAATGTGATGTAATTGAAAGATAATGCTTGATTCGAAAAAAAAAATGTGATCGGAGCCTGTGGACTCCATAAAATATTCTTTACGCTTGAATTATATGAAATTTATAAACACTTGGCGTGAAGAGCTATTTGTTCATGTCTTTAATTTCTTCGACTCTGTTTAATCTTGCATGATTTGTGAGTAGAATAGATCTTTTGACAGATACGTTTTAACATACTCTGTTCTTTTGTAATGGTGAACAACAGACGTCTAAAGAGCGAGCATTCCAGTGGAGCTGCTATACCCGCTTGTTCCTCACTAACCTTAGTCTAAAGGTCACACACAGCTGGTATTTGCTGCATGTTATAGTTTCAAAACTTTATGGTGTTTACATAACATCAACAACCAGATGTCGCTGACTTACTCCAAGTTTCTCTCGTCAGTCTCCCAAGACTGCTGCTGTTTCTGTGTAAACAGCTGGCCTGTTTTTGATATATTGAAGGCGAGTAACGGTGATCAATCACTTACGCTGTTTTAGACAGTTTAGAGTGGCCATGTTATGTGTGTCTATTCATGCAAGAACACAACAGAGTAGGCGGTTCGTCAGTGGTAAGAAGTCACTCAAATCACGAAAGTGGGTTTCGTGTAAAAATACTTTACATCTTTATAATGCTACTTAATCTGATTAATAGTCTACTGCATGATTTACCATATTTACTGAAATATAATACAGATCATATAATATATTAGCCTGGCAATAGGGTAGATCCGAATATAAGGCAACTTAATTTTTTTTTTCCGCATTGGGTTATTTAGAGAAAAGACTCAGAAAATACAGAAAATGTGATAAAAAACTTAATAAAATTTCCACTGCAATTAATACTAAATCTTTCGCTGGAATACTGAATGAGAAAGAACATCGCTATAGCATGCCTTATTAGTCGGTATTTGCTAGGAAATTACGTGTCCCTTACATGTTACTGCGAAATGCCTTAAGGCCTCGTTTATAAGGCGACCCTTACATTTACGAAAAACCTCAGTTTATAAAAGGACTTACACGGTATTACCCAGTTTCTTCCGAAAATTTACGGCGAATTATACGCGTGTACTTCCAGTATTATGGGGTGTTTTGCTGGAGGATATTACCGAAAAAGTCTTGTTTTGGGAATTAATTGTGGTATGTTTCCTACATTCTGGACAATTTTCTTAAAAATTATGCTATTTTCAATCAAAGAATTTAAAACATTTGGTGCATCTTAGGTTCAGGGAAATTTACTTTCGGAGACACGATAGGAGTGTATGGAGTTGTCATTCAGCCGTTTGAAATATTCTAGTATTATGGAGCAGACTAATTAATTCCCTACACTTCTGCTTCGCACTTCAGTGATTCCGGTATGATCATACGACGTTGTAGGCTAAGATTTTTATGGGTTTACTCTCTATAAAAATGCTAAACGAACACATGAACTATGTCACCACTGCTGAATATCTAACACAAGTACTGTGTACGTAACATTTTTTTTTTCCTATGGCTCGACAGCCCCTAAGGGGCCTAGGCCTCCTCATTTTTCGAGGCTTCGCGATCACACACTTTAGACACACCACACTCGGTAGGACTCCTCCAGACGAGTGACCAGCCCGTCGCAGACACCTCTACCTGACAACACACAACACTCACAGGAGACAGACATCCATGCCCCCGGCGGGATTCGAACCCACAATCCCAGCAAGCGATCGACCAAAGACGCACGCCTTAGACCGCGCGGCCACTGGGATCGGTTTTGTACGTAATATACCATTGGAAAATACCTATTTCAGGCTATACAAATCGTGCAGTCAAGAAAACCTTGTTAAGAAAACCAAGAAACAAATGTAAGATAAGGTGAGATGTAGGTATAAATATTTTTTGGTTCGTAGGTTGTGTACATTAGCCGGGAATAGCAGTCACTAAGGTGTCTTGACTCAAAGATTTGAGGCAGGGGTTCAAACGCCGGTGGGTTACATTGGCATACTTCATCACTTTATCCCGGGCAACTGTGGGCAGTGCAGATGAAAGGGGGAGGGGGGCGAAGCGGGTACAAATTACCGGGGCCCGGCAGTCCGGAAGGGAACCTGGGGCCCAGCTGTATCGTATGTATTTTTGTATTTCTCGGTACTGTCATTACCTGTCAATTGCACAAATTAAACCTTTTAGGCCAAGCCCAAGTCACTCTGTAACCGATAGTCTTTCTGATATAGTGTAAAAAATTTTTAACCGTTCGGCCCTTGCTGGGGGCCCAAAAAATTTTCTTTTTCACCGGGTCCCAAACCCGCTCTCAGCAGCCCTGACTGTGGGATTTACCCACCTCATTGAGGCTCTTTCGTCAATCGACCTGACCGTGGATACTGTCAGGAATGTTCATCTAGTGACATGCCATGCCCCCAAATCCTCTTCATGTAGTGGTGTTTAGACTCTATCACATTCATAATTCATCATTCAGTTTTTGGCCATAGAATTTTCAAGTAGAAGGTTAGGAGCGAGTCACTTGCAGAGCAATAACGATAGCGATTGGCGGACGTAACAAATATAAATACCCTCCCCTTGAAACCTCACGTACAGAGTAGGCCCGTCTGCCAGCCCCACTAGTATTCTCACTGGCCAAAAACTATTAAATGACCTATACCTTCGGTAATTATAGTGGCGAAACATTCTGTGGGACCAAATTATGCATCGCAGTATGCGGTTAGCTTCCCTACTCCGTGCTTGGCAGGAGCTGGTATGAAATCTACAAACGGCTGTGTTCATTGAGGTTACAGTCTGAGGTTCTCGCAGGCTTATTGATGTCTTGTGGGTAAATAGTGAAGAGTCGACAGGACGTAACACCCAGAAGACTAGAATTTTCCGTGAGGTTGCTCGTATTTTTCCGAAGTATCTTCAGAACACATTATCAAAATACTTTTAAATAGGCTACAACCGCTTTTTGGCCAATTTCTTCAAAACGTAATTCATCGTCATGCTATCATTAGACTCTTAAAAATTGTGGAGTTGAAGGAAGCCTTTAATTAACCCCAGAATCAATATCATTATCCCCGTCATCATCATCATCATCATCACACTTTCAGTGACTCAGGCCACGTGGTCAGTACCTGTCTCAGTGTAACAATCCAGAAGTATCTTCAATGGACGTGATGTGTTTCTTTTTCGTGCCAGTTGATATTTCATAACAACGCGCGTGTGTCTGTACCTGTCCATTATACGAACGTGTTGTAGTATTTTGATACTTACACGTAGATATAATGAGGTTTGTGATGAAAGTAAAATGCCTTCATAATCATGTATCTCCTTGCAACCTTCACCTGTACACTCATATTAGATCGATCCCGTTGCGCTTTGTATTCGCCTACAATATAAAACCTCAACTATAAATCTGTCCGTGTCCAGCATTTAAACAGGTGGTCGAATATTCTGCCACTTTGTGATGGTCATTGTGTTTGTTTATCGATATTTTTGTCCGAGATCCGGATTATGTAGTTTGATTATCCTGGAGATATATAAAATGAATCTCATAATATCCACATGATAAAACAGATCCTGTTATGACGTAAGAGATGAAGAGTTGTCCCTGTGTACGCCATGAAGGCGTATTGGGAGATTGGAGGAATACTTCCACTCATTAATTGCCTCGGCGTTAGGTGGAGATGGTCAACTTCGTTCCCCTGACTGCTTTACCCCTGGGGATAGAGACAATGTTATCCATTAAATATCAGGGTAGGTTGGCCCGAGAGCCGGTCTGGGCCCTTTGGAGTACAAAGTATTTTTTTTTTCTTTCTGCTGCTGAGAATCGGAGTACAATTTCCCCAGTCGTCCAGCCCGTATCCTAGTCGCTCCATTGACTTCACTCTCAGGTCATGACTCAGGAGACTGCGTGTACTGTCGTCCCACAAAGGCCTTTTTTAAATCGTAACTGCTGAGGAAGAACTCATAAAAGGGAACCTGTTTCTTTACTGCCTTAAAAATGTCAGACTAATTTAAACAAAGATTTACACATTGCCTCTGTTGCAGGATATTTGTGTCCAGGACCTCATTACTAGCCTGCAGTAATAAGGTATACACAAAAGAATGGTGCGGTTTCCCTTTATTCACCATTGAAACGCACCATTCTTTTGTGTATACCCTGTATTACATGCTTTTTTGAAGTTCTCGTGTCAACAAATTGAGTTTTTTTTATGTATTTGCCATTCGGTTGTTTAACTGCGTTTTACGTATTGTAATGTTATGTACCATCGAATCAGCTGAGACGGTGCTGATTCATGCACAAAATTCACTGTTGTCCGTCTGTTACTTTCGGTAGCTTGGAAAATAATGAACAAATATATGAATATGAAAGCTGTTTGAGAAACGTAGAATGATTAATTTTTTAACTGTGCTATTAAATGCGTGTATTGCAGCGCAAGTAACTTTAATTCTTCATTATTCTATGCAATATTGGCGAAAAATTTCATGGGAGAAACCAACACACCCAGCCTTTGTTTTACGCCCTACTTGCGTTCCTGGAAAAAGTGAGCGTAAATAAAAAAAAAGGCGCAAATCGAAAAGTAATATCCCCATAAGAAATAATGGACTTAAATGCAAAAAAATCTGCCAAAGGTCGTCAAAACCGAAAAAGAGAACATAAATTAAGAAGTGATGTAAATTGCCAAGGGGTGTTAGGGTAAAAAAGGCTTAAAAGACAAGGGTTATGTGTATAAAGAATTTGCTAGGATATGGAGAAAACGCGCTCTGTGTAATAGACTGACAGTCACGAGTTATTCTGAAGCGTCCAATGGACTTAGTCATTATAACGATCGCAACGGAATGCACTGGGAATATTACTTTGTGTATAAATAACCTCACTATGATCCATTGTGTGCATTAACCTGAAAATATTCGTACGTGTGGGCGTAGTGTGATCGTTTTAACTGTGGTAAATAAGACGAAACTTACAAATGAGCCTTAAAATAGCGTTATGATTGAATTAATTGAATAAATTGACTAGCTGCCCTTGGGTGTATGGAAGTCCTCTCCATCGGGACAGAAAGACATTTGGACCCACCCAGTGTGTTTTCAAGTTGTATGTATTTCATTCATTGCATGAGGGAAAGACACCGGAGCTGAAAGTTATTTAAATGTATGCAATGCTGAGATCTGAGAATGTATGCCTCATCTGAATAATTTGTGAATTCAGCTCAAAGGAATAAGTTCAGCTAAGGGTTCCGAAGATTTGCTTGAACATCTGAAGTAGCCGTCAGAGCAGATGTCTGGAACATTCAGCGTGTTTATTTCAGGTGGCGCCACTACAGACTACATTTTTGGCTGTGTATGTAGAATTAAAAAGAAAAAGGATTTCAGGGGTCCTTGTGTATCCTACAGAATATTCGATTGAGACATTCAACCGCCGGTCCGTTTATTTGTAGGTCTATAAAATTGCAGTCCATTCAACTGCAGGTGTATTAAACTGCAGGTCCATTCAACTGCAGGTATATTAACAGTCTATTCATGCAGGTCCATTCAACTGCAGGTATATTAAACTGCAGGCCATTCAACTGCAGGTATATTAAACTGCAGGTCCATTCAACTGCAGGTATATTAAACTGCAAGGTCCATTCAACTGCAGGTATATTAAACTGCAGGCCCATTCAACTGTAGTTCTATTAAACTGCAGGTCCATTCAAATAGAAGTCTATTAGACTGCAGGTCTATTTAGCTACATGTCTACTAAAACTGCAGGTTCATTAAACTGTAGTTCTATTAAACTGCAGGTCCATTCAAATAGAGGTCTATTAGACTGCATGTCTATTTAGCTACATGTCTACTAAAACTGCAGGTTCATTAAACTGTAGTTCTATTAAACTGCAGATCCATTCAAATAGAGGTCTATTAGACTGCAGGTCTATTTAGCTACATGTCTACTAAAACTGCAGGTTCATTAAAACTGTAGTTCTATTAAACTTCAGGTCCATTCAAATGCAGGACATTGTAACTGCAGGCCCATTGTCTTTCTGACAATAACTGCTTTTTTATTTCTGTTAAATTGTTTGATTTAAAGTTTGCTTTATTCCTTATTTCCTTCTCTATTTTTCTCTTGTCATCTCATCAGTCTATGTTTCTTTCCTCATACGTATTTTAATTGCCCTTTTTTATCCTATTAGTCCTCTTCCATATTCTATACTTTTTAAAATTTTTCATCCTCTTTGATTCTATATTTATTTGTTTTATTTCTTCTTTCTTCATTTACTTTCATTTCGTCTCATTTTATTTCTTTGTTCTCTATTTATCTTGGCTTCTATTACTTTTCGTCTTTCATGTTCATTTCCTTTGTTGGAATCTTTCTCGTTCCATTGAGATGACATTCCCGCTTCGCTTAGGTGCAAGAAGTGTCGTATAACACGCAGGAGATGTGAGGGTCGACACCTGTGTGTACTATCGATTAGCGATTAGTCCCTTCAGTACAAGGCACAACACATCATCGATCGCTACTCTTGTTGTATTGCTGATATATTTCGATGGCAGAAGGAAGACGTGATAAGCAAACGTCTCTTAACTCTTCGACAATGTCCGATTAATCGTGTTGTTATCTGAGCGGCCTTAGCTCGCTTTGTGTATGATGCCGTTCGCGCAGGCGCAGAGCACATCGCCTCAGGAAGTGTATGCTATCATTCAGTTTAGCAAACTTCACTTCTCTCATCTCCTTTACAACAGACACAGCATCTACGCAATCCTCTGTTAACAGAACCCACGTCACTGGTTATATTTACTGAGTTATGCTCAGTTTGCGTCAGTTGCTCAAAGCAAATGCCAGGAAACTACATTAAAATATACGACTGAAATGTGCACTCTTCTGGGATATTACGCAGCGTTGAGTGGTAGTTCTGTACCGACGTTTCGGAACCTATCGTTCCCATCTTCAAGGGTCAAGAAGTCCAAAAAGAAAGGACTTCTTAACCCTTGAAGATGGGACCGATAGGTTGTCCCGAAACGTCATTACAGAACTACCATTCAGTTCTGCGTAATATCCCAGAAGAGCCCATATCTCATCTACAGCGCGGCGGAAGCCTCAAATCACGCAAATATACGACAGACAGTCTGCTTCTAGTTACCTATACAGTAACCCCTCGCCCAACGCGGTTTTGTGCAGCGCGGTTTTGACTGTGACACGGCTGACGGAAATAAAATTTGCCGGACGCTGACAATTTTAAATACACGCTGATAAAGGCGGGCGGTTGCTGACTGAACCGCGGCAGCTGGCAGCATCAGCTTACCCAAGCACTGTATAAATGTTTAGTACAAAATTATGTATTTCAAGTGATGGGGGGGGTCCATAAGCGTCCGTTTTCACGTAATCGTCTTTTTTTCCTGTACTATTGCACAGCGCGGGTTTCTTCGACACGTCACACCTGCGTTGGTCGAGGTATCACTGTGCACCATTAGTGACCGTCTTCCTTCTTAGTGGATCTAGTAAAACCTCTGCATGTTTACGATGTCATTAAATAAATCAAGGATTATATACTTAATCTTATACATATTCGTTTTACATGTAATTTTTTTTATTACCAACCACTGCAGTACTGAAATCTGCGGTCTTCTGGGGTATTAAGCGGCGTCGTGTGGTAATTGTTTACCGACGTTTCGGTACAACGTATCGGTCCCATCTTCACGGGTAAAAAGTCCGAATAGGTAAACAATTACCACACGACGCCGCATAATAACCCAGAAGACCGCAGATTTCATCAACATCGCGGCGGAAGCCTGAAATCAACACTGCAGTACTGTTCTGTACGGTACAGAGCTATTACTCATGGAATAAACATTGGCTATCATAGCCTGGGTCTCCACCCACCAAAATATAAGTTATTTGCAATGCAAGATTTTTGGAGACAGACTTTTATGTTTTATATATTAACATATTATATTTTCATATCATATGTAGTTTAAACTGTTCAAATTTATTGGTACTATATACTAATTACTGCTGTAAATATTTAATGCACATATTACCATTCATTGCCATATTATACGCTACACATATCTGTAAAAGTTGACTTCCTGACGACGGCTACGACGGGTAGCCCGAAATATGTAGGATAAAAAGAATTGTGTACAGTGGTTGGTGATGAAAACTTATAAGTCAAGAATTATCCATTTATTTTATATCGATGTGTAATGCGGGTCAGTATCAGGCTCTGGGGATACGATACGGGTTTTCGGATATTTTATCACAGTCCTAAGGAGCTAAATTTTGATTTCAGGCTTCCGCTGCGATGTTGATGAGATCTGCGCTCTTCTAGGATATTACGCGGCGTCGTGTGGTAATGGTTTACCGACGTTTCGGGACAACGTGTCGGTAAACAATTACCACACGACGCCGCGCAGATCTCATCGAGCTAAATTTTGTCCATGGGCACAAATACAACACCATAAGACAGAGGGGTTGAGATAAACGTTTATGCAGTATCATGTCCGGTACTAGATGGAGGTGAACAATGCCGGGAAAGGACCCGACCCGGACCTCAATCTATCAACTCGTAATTTTCTTGACACGTTTGGTGTAGGCGATCAAGTCACTGTGGGTTCAAGCCGCAGAAATCCGTCCAACCAAGTATCGTCCCGCCCCGCTCCCATGAGTGACATGCTGCCACTTGCAGCACAGGTGTAGGACAACCTAAAGACCTCCAGCCAAGACGGGAGACCCGTTAACGTAAGCACAGTCCCAGTTCTAGTCTTAAGGTTTCCGTATCACAATTAAGCAGGTATGACTAAACAGAGCAAGGGACATTGGCTTGCTCGAAGCGCAAGTCTCCGCCCTTAGCTTTTCGGCAGTTGTCATGTTTGTCATCCTGTTCTGTTTATTATAATAATTAAGGATTTAATTATCGTCAAGCACAACGAGTGTATAAAATATTACTTTATTCTAGCAACATATTTCGACCCAATATGGTCATCTTCATGCCAGTGATATAAAATTCGAAAAGGTAATGGTCCCTCGTCCAGAGGAGTCCTACCGACTGTGGTGTGTCTCAAATGTGTGTGATCATGAAACCGTGACGAAACGAGGAGGCCCAGGCCCATATAAGGCTGTCGAGCCATAGGAAAAATATATACAATTGTGTTAAAAATATAGCCTAGCTTACGAATCCTCTTTTAACCACATTTTAATAATTTCAACTCTTATCATAACAAATTTGACCCAGCAGCACATAGTGGTCTCAATGTAAAATTGAGATCTCAATTGTTAATGTTTTTAACAAATTTTATACAGTACTTTTTATGAATTTTATTCTATTGGCCTGAACATGACTATATTGGTTTGAATTTTTTTCATGGACTCGACAGCCCCTAATGGGCCAGTGCCTATTCATTGTCGATGTTTGGAGATAACACTCAGATACACCACACTTGGTAGGACTCCTCTGGACGAGTGATCAGCCCGACGCAGAGACCTCCACCTGACAACATACAACACTCACAAGAGACAGACATCCATGCCCCTGGAGGGATTCGAACCCACAATCCCAGCAAGCGAACAGCCACAGACCCACGCATTAGACCGCGCGGCCACTGGGATCTGTTGCCAGAATAAAGAATGTAATATACACTGGTTGTGTTAGATGCCAATTAAATACTTCATTACTTAGTAAGTAAAGTTATCCACAGAACAGGCCAGAGGGGGAGTAGAGGTATAGTTCTACTCTTTCTTTAACCCTGGCACTAGATGGGGTGGGTGGTCAACTCCACGCCCCGGCCGCTTTACCCCCGGGAAATAGACCCGGTACCCATTGTATAGGGGGCTGGGTTGACCCCAGGGCCGGTCTGGAAGGGTGCGGGAAATCTCGCCCCCACCGGATTCGATCCCCGGACCGTCCAGCCCGTAGCAAGTCGCTGTACCGTCTGTGCTATCCCGGCCCACCTTCATTACTTAGTCCTTTGTTGAATTGATTGGTTGATTGATTTGTTGAAGTTAGCAGTCAGCTTGAGGCTCCTTATCGCTTTACTCACGGGACAGGACTTTGGTTGCCCATTAAATAAGGGACTTGGCGGTGCCCGGATTTGTTTTAGGCGTGGTGGTAAAGAAACTTTACTTTATCCTGAGCGAAAACGAACCACGGCTTCTTAGTCCGTAGCCTGTAATGAGCTGCTGCAACGAATATGCAGAGATTATAGTTGGCACACCGTACGTTCTGCAAATTGAATTTGATTGGCTGTCATGTTATCTGAGCCGGCGTTGGCTCTGTCCTGTTTCCGTATACTCGTATGACGTGTCTGTCCGCGTTCCACAAAATGTACAGAAACTCCCCCATCTTTGCGTTATGAATAATGTATGAGGCATTTTGAAATTAAGTATGAACGTATTTCGAATCTGGCATATTCAGGCTGCATGCAATATCAGAATATACGGTCATCACTTCCTATGAAGTTCGTATATTCGAAGTGAGGTTCGTGAAACATGTATGAGGTCAGAATGCAGTGGATGTGCTTATACAGACGACTTTGGTGTTCGCTGAGGCTTGTTTAAGCGATGTCCTTGTTCACCTAGCTACTCGCGACACGTAAGATGAATTATAAATATATATATGTTCTCTGCGAATTTATTTCTTCACTGGCCTGATTTTTTAAAACTTAGTGTAGGTACGTAACTGCAGATAATAAACAAATTGTCGTCTATTTTATCGGTTACCTGAGCACTGCAGCTGTCATGGGATATCCAGCGGATTATGGGCTCAGGGACACCATAATTGGGACACCATAAAAGGTACGCCAAAATAGGGACCCTGTACTAAAGACACCGCACTTAAATGAGTCGAGATAGCTCAGTCGGTGTAGTGACGAGGTTCGGACTGGACATATTTCGAGTCCCGGCATGAGGAAAAGATTTTTCGCGTCTCCAAGACGTCCAATCCGTCTCTGGGAAACAGCCAGCCCCCTATTCAGTGGGTAAGTGGAGTGCGTTCTCCCCGGGAGGGGGTAAAGGCAAGTTTTCTGATAAACTTTTACTATACGATTCATCTTTCAGTGAAAAAGAGAAGGAAAAATTGATGTATTTTCCTTTTCTGATGCTTCTTGATTTCCAAAAGGGTATCACTTATATTTTACCCGGAGTAGCGATATTGGTATAGCGACTAGGCTAGGGGCTGGACGGTCCGTGGTTCAAATTCCGGTAGGCACAGGAGATTTTTTCTCTTTTCCAAAAAGCTCAGACGGCGTATTCAGGAAGATGCTCGCTCTCCTCTGACGAGAAATGAACCATTTCCTTCCAACCTGTAGCCAGTTACTTCATGAAATGGGTTATTCTGGCTTATCATTCTAAATAAAATCATCGAAAATAAACGCCTGGTGTGTTGGTGTTTTGCAGATACGTGTTATGTCCGAGCAAACTGTAGTACCTTCTTGACGTGAACTAAAATATAGGTGGAAATAAATGACGAACAAGGGGACGGTATGAACGGGAGGGAGGGGGGCTGATGTGTATTATTAAATAGTAGTACTTGCTGCAGCCCTGAGCATTCACCTGTCAGAATGTCTCCCTCGCCTGGCGCCAGACAGTCGTGCAGGGGTGAGTCACTTTATGTCGCGACCGGCCATTCTGCTTTATTGCATGGCTGTTGACGGCCATAAACTCTTATTTGCTGATGTGTCACACAATTCTAAAATAGGCATACACACTGACCATGGCGACCCAAGGCTTACAATCAGAAAAATTGTAAGGTAGAAGAATTTAAAGAGATAGAAAAAGAGTGTGAGGAGGTAAAAGAGGAGTGTAAAAAAGTAGAAGAGTGTGAGGAGGTAGACGAAGAGTGTGAGGAGGTAGAAGAAGAGTGTGAGGAGATAGAAGAAGGGTGTGAGGAGATAGAAGAAGGGTGTGAGGAGATAGAAGAAGAGTGTGAGGAGTTAGAAGAAGAGTGTGAGGAGGTAAAAGAGGAGTGTAAAAAAGTAGAAGAGTGTGAGGAGGTAGACGAAGAGTGTGAGGAGGTAGAAGAAGAGTGTGAGGAGGTAGAAGAAGAGTGTGAGGAGATAGAAGAAGGGTGTGAGGAGATAGAAGGAGAGTGTGAGGAGTTAGAAGAGGAGTGAGGAGGTGGAAGAAGAGTATGAGGAGGCGGAAGAAGAGTGTGAGGAGGCAGAAGAATAGTGTAAGGAGGTAGACGAAGAGTGTGAGGAGGTAGAAGAAGAGTGTGAGGAGGTAGAAGAAGAGTGTGAGGAGGTGGAAGAAGAGTGTGAGGATGCGGAAGAAGAGTGTGAGGAGGTAGAAGAAGAAATGTGAGGAGGTAGACGAAGAGTGTGAGGAGGTAGAAAAGAATGTGAGGAGGTAGAAGAAGAGTGTGAGGAGATAGAAGAAGAGTGTGAGGAGGTAGAAAAGAATGTGAGGAGGTAGAAGAAGAGTGTGAGGAGATAGAAGAAGAGTGTGAGGAGTTAGAAGAAGAGTGTGAGGAGGTGGAAGAAGAGTGTGAGGAGGTGGAAGAAGAGTGTGAGGAGATAGAAGAAGAGTGTGAGGAGGTAGAAAAGAATGTGAGGAGGTAGAAGAAGAGTGTGAGGAGATAGAAGAAGAGTGTGAGGAGTTAGAAGAAGAGTGTGAGGAGGTGGAAGAAGAGTGTGAGGAGATAGAAGAAGAGTGTGAGGAGTTAGAAGAAGAGTGTGAGGAGGTAAAAGAGGAGTGTAAAAAAGTAGAAGAGTGTGAGGAGGTAGACGAAGAGTGTGAGGAGGTAGAAGAAGAGTGTGAGGAGGTAGAAGAAGAGTGTGAGGAGATAGAAGAAGGGTGTGAGGAGATAGAAGGAGAGTGTGAGGAGTTAGAAGAGGAGTGAGGAGGTGGAAGAAGAGTATGAGGAGGCGGAAGAAGAGTGTGAGGAGGCAGAAGAATAGTGTAAGGAGGTAGACGAAGAGTGTGAGGAGGTAGAAGAAGAGTGTGAGGAGGTAGAAGAAGAGTGTGAGGAGGTGGAAGAAGAGTGTGAGGATGCGGAAGAAGAGTGTGAGGAGGTAGAAGAAGAATGTGAGGAGGTAGACGAAGGTGTGAGGAGGTAGAAAAGAATGTGAGGAGGTAGAAGAAGAGTGTGAGGAGATAGACGAAGAGTGTGAGGAGGTAGAAAAGAATGTGAGGAGGTAGAAGAAGAGTGTGAGGAGATAGAAGAAGAGTGTGAGGAGTTAGAAGAAGAGTGTGAGGAGGTGGAAGAAGAGTGTGAGGAGGTGGAAGAAGAATGTGAGGAGGTAGAAGAAGAGTGTGAGGAGGTAGACGCATTGTGCCAGGAGGTATTTCGATATAACTAATTTCTTGGGACAGATTCTTCCTCACCTAATTGATTACCTAACCAAACAACTACTCACGTCACTAACCAACTATCGGATTAATAAACAGTCTAAATTACTAACAATTTATTGAATTACATTATCTGAATAACTGGTCAATTATGTAGAGCAGGCGTCTCAAATTTAACTGGTACGCGGGCTACATGGTTAATCTTGACATTTAAGGCGGGCCTCAAGTTCTTTTAAGTAATGGAGAGGGTCATTGTGTTCATATAATTTAAACACAGGATTACGAACACTTCATACTTCTAAAAATAAAAATAAAATGATGTTTATTGAATTTAAAATTTATTGCTTTCTTTGCTGTTCTGCCGTGTATTGTACGTTACCAGCTACAGATGGCAAAGCTTTACGAGGCGTGAAGCTCGTGGCTAAGAGAAATTTAAGTATAACAAATTTTCGACACTGATCAGACCACATTCCATAAATGAAACAATATAAATGAGAGGATTCTATAAAATAAATTTGGGGACGTGTGTTTGATACGCCTGGTCTAGACTAAGTCTAAAGGAATGTATTATATATATATATCTGTCAATCACAACTCACTTTTTTGTTATATATTATATTATTTATATATATAACTTATTTCGGCCACAGGGGTCATCATAAGGCATCATCATTGAAATTCTAAAGGGCTCTGAACACTGTATATTATAGGTCGTGGGAGAACGTTTAGAGATCTTGTAACTAACTAACTAACTCCATGGAGCAGAGTCCTTCTTGAGAAGCTAACAGGTCCTCAGCTAGTCAAGAAATTCCCCGCGTTTTATGGAACCCGAAGGTTCATTACCGCACTCACAACAGCCCGCCACCTGTCCCTATCCTGAGTCATATCAATCCAGTCCATGCCCCCATCCCACTTCTTGAAGATCCATTTTAATATTATCCTCCCATCTAAGCCTGAGTCTTCCAAGTGGTTTCCTGCCCTCAGGTTTCCCCACCAAAACCCTGTATGCACCTCTCCCCTCACCCATACGTGCTACATGCCCCGCCCACCTCATTCTTCTCGATATGATCACCCGAATAATATTTGGTGATGAGTACAGATCATTAAGTTCCAAAGAATCAGTCCAGGTCCGAGGCTTTACGATATGTTTCGTAACATGGTAATTTATTACGGTGAGGAGTTGTTAGCACCTCGCCCAACCCCCAAGCTGGAGGACCACTCTTGTCGGCTGTCCGCGACTGCATATTCGCAGCTACCCTCCATATTCGGAGGCCGTTCCTCCATCCGCAACCCGAGGACTCGCCATGCCGTGGTGACAGGGACCGACTTATCATGGTGACAGAGACCGACTTATCATGGTTAGACATCTTGTAAACTCTAAATAAATAAAATCAGATTAAGTGACTGAACAAACAATTGACTTAATAACCAACGGACTAAATAAACAAAATGACTCACTGGCTCCTTAATGCAGGGCATTTCTTTAATACTTCACTGGTACCCGCTGTTCCATAAGCTTCGTGTTACTTTTGCGGCCTAAATATTTATCACCACCACCACATTATACAGCCACATATATATTTAATATTGTTTTCACCGTGCATCTCGTATATATAAAAAAACAAAGAACCAACTAGATGCACAATCACTATTATTATACTACTATTATGTCGGGTTTAATGTAATACTACTATTAAAGTTTTTAATAGTGATTGTGCAGCTAGTTGGTTCTTTGTTTTTTGACAGCCACATATATAACAAGTTGCTGTGGCCGTATCGAGTTGCGACGTGGAGGATGTCTCATTTTCCGTAAGTGCCGCGCTCCGCTGACGTGTCCAATCAATTCTGTCCAATTCTTGGACACAAAGTGACGGTTTGTCTCAGTTTGCTGCCGATAATGTCGCCAATGCATGACTTCAAGTTTTCGCGTTAGTGGAGATTCACATTATGACATTCTGAGTTATGACACTGTGTCGCATGATAGCGTAAAGGATAAAATATTCCCTTATCGACACATTCACAAGTATTCCTGGTTGGAAGCGACACAATCAGGTTGATCACATCTTGATTGATAGGAGGTGGCATACTAGTATACTGGAAGTCCGATTTCTGAGAGGAGCTGACTGTGATAATAATCACTGATGGTTTTAAAGGTTAGGGAGAGACTGTCAGTAAGTAAACTATTTAAATTATTTGTATCTTAGTGTACTTGATGCCCCATATCTTAGACGAGCTGACTGTGATATTAATCTCTATCTGGTGGTTGTAAAGGTTAGGGACAGACTGTCAGCAAGAAAACTTTTAAATTTGCTGCATCCTACTGTACTTGATGCCTCTTATTTGAGACGAGCTGACTGTGATATTGATCACTGTCTGGTGGTTGTACGAGTTAGGGAGAGCCTGTCAGTAAGCAAACTATTTAAATTTTCTGCATCCTAGTGTACTTGATACCCCATATCTGAGACGAGCTGGCTGTGGTATTGATTACTATCTGGAAGTTGTAAAAGTTAGTGAGAGGCTATCAGTAAATAAACTTTTTAAATTTTCAATGAATTTTGGAACAGCTGATGAATGTCTCTTATTCCGTGTGTCAGGAGAGTAATATAAATAACTAAATGGATCATTGTGCCTTGTTTTCTTTAGACAATTCTAAATGAATATCTTACAGGACGGAACACGTCGTTGAGAGGGTACACTCACATTTAACATACATACATAGTCGCGTACTGGGAATCGACAGTTAAGACTTAATAGACTTATGTTAAGAACTTAATCTTTTTACTACATTGTTTTTCAGAAATATGTGGACGATGGTGGCTTAGTCCTTTTCTTGTACCGAAGCCTACTTATTTTTAAGTTTCGCCAGTTTAATGTATTCCACGTCCTTACAAACTATTTTTTCTACACATGCTATTGTTATCCTCCCAGCTATGCCAAAAATTTCCGAGTGGGCCTTTTCCATGAGATATTATAATCAAATTTTTGTATGCGTTTGTCTTTTCCTCATACCGTGGTAGATATCCAGATAACCACAAAATTTAAAATTAATCGGACAAAAATTTCTATGATTTGCAAAACGAATTAGTCATAATAATTACGAGCTCGCATTTAAAGGCATGCAACATGTGTATCTCATAACAGTAGCTTAAGCTTGATCAAGCATAAATCTTTATTTTTACTGCAAAATGTACAAATAGGTGGGAAAAATATACTTGGTTAAAGCAAGATTTTAAGTCGTGACCTCTTGGCTATGGGGCCTCCCAGTTTTCCTCGACAAATGTTGGAAGGCCTTCATCAGTAAGGATTTCAGACGTCCTGATTATCCATCCCCTGCATAATGTGCCATACCAAAAATTTTCCATGATTCACAGAAAGCCATGTAGCTTAATGAGTTCTAAAAATTTGCATGTATCCTTTTTTTTCCCCAATGTATCGACTGTTTAACGAATACAAGAAAACACATCGTGTGTACCGTGGTATCCGCAGTGCACTTTGTGTTACAGCAATGCAGTTACATCTACAGTAAAAATACTTCAAACCCAATAAAGTATGCAAAATCGCATATAATGGATTTAGATTTGTACATGCCTTTGTGAATTTATACGAAAAGGACAATAATACACACCTCTGGCCTGTGCGTACTAAACACGCATCTTCTGTATTTACACTCCTCCGAAAACATTCTTCAAATTTTATACTTTTAATAAAATACTGTATCAAGAGGCGTAAACACGGAAGATATCTGCATCGTATCTAAAGAGAATCACACGAATTTACTCACGGGAATTGCCTCGTATTTTATAAAAGAGTGATACGTAAAAATGGAGGATTAAGTCTGTAAAAACATTACAATGAACAACTGTAGGCAGGAATACAAACCGTATTCCTTAACTACAGGGTGGGTGGGAAGTAAGTAGGCATTGAGAAATGGTTATAACCTCTATATTTCCAATGCAAAGATAATGAAAATAATTTTTACATGTACCTTTTTAAATGGCAATATGGACGCAGAGTTTAAAATTCAATGTAGGCACCGGCGGCATCTGAAGGTAGCGGTCGGCATTCATGGTGTCATGCAGAAGATATGGGCCGATGACCCTAGTGGCCGTCATTCCGCACCACACGGTCACTTTTGGACGATTTTGCATCTTCTCCACTGTCACTTCGGGATCGTGTGCCGCCCAGTAATGGCAATTATGTCGATTGACGAAACCGCCGATATGGAAAAAGGCCTCGTCGCTCCAGAGAATGTTTTCAAACAGTTGTGGCCAATCCTCGTGCGAACCCAGCATCAACTGCCCATATTCCATTCTGCGGTCACAGTCTTCAGGTGTCAGCTCCTGCACGTAATGGGGTTTCCACGGGCGAAAATTCAAGTCTTTCTCTAACATCGTACGTATCGTGTGCCTCGACAGTTATTTAATGCCTACTTACTTCCCACCCACCCTGTATATATTTTTAGCAAAATTTATTTTACACAGTTTCGGCTTATTTACAGCACGAGTCGGTGAAATCCACCTTTTTTAGTCTAAATTGTACTTGCAAAAAATCAGATCTTTTTTTATTTCTGATATGTTGATTTTACAATAATATTATTCCTGAATATGTTTGAAATGTAGTACCTGATGACGGTCGGAAAGGGGGCCGAAACATGTAGTACAGATTGAAATATAAATAAAAAGATTGAGTTATGAAGAACGAATTGTTTATAATTTTACCTGATGACGGCCGGAAAGGGGCCGAAACATGAAGTACAGATTGAAATCTAAATAAAAAGATTGAGTTATGAAGATCGAATTGTTTATAATTTTACCTGATGAAGGTCGGAAAGGGGCCGAAACATGAAGTACAGATTGAAATTTAAATAAAAGATTGAGTTATGAAGAACGAATTGTTTTAATTTTACCTGATGACGGCCGGAAAGGGGCCGAAACATGTAGTACAGATTGAAATCTAAATAAAAAGATTGAGTTATGAAGATCGAATTGTTTACAATTTTTTTTTTTCGCATATAAAATATTGGTAGACCTACGTATTCCATGAGAGTACAATGTTACACTTTTGCTTTTTGGATACAGTCATATAACAGCTACAAATATTTATAATTACGTACGTCACAAGCACGCAAACGCATCGCCATGACACGCACTGGTCACTTGCAGGCCCACTAGGACATGCAGACGTTAGTGACGCACAGGCCCTGATATCACGTTGGTATCTCTCATTCCGTCTCTACAGGCTGTACAGGATATCCTGAAAACAAAAGCAGCAGAGAACTGTAACACCTTTATTGAGTCACGTGACAGTATAACATAGCAGATATTCCAAAAATGATGCCAGTAAGGAAACTCCGCTATTTTCAGTTTCGTCTAAGTGGATCACTTGTCAGTAGAACACAGTGGGTATTCCTATTAAATGGAAAATTTTTTTCCCCCAATGGCTCGACAGCCCCTTGGGGGCCTAGGCCGCCTCATTTTTCGAGTCTTCACGATCACACTTTAGACACACCACACTCGGTAGGACTCCTCTGGACGAGGGACCAGCTCGTAGCAGAGACCTCTACCTGACAACACACAACACTCACAACAGACAGACATCCATGCCCCCGGCGGGATTCGAACCCGCAATACCAGCAAGCGAGCGGTCCCCTCGGCCACTGGGATAGGCATGGAAACGTTAGGGCGGTGAAATGTTTTAATATTGGTCTAAGTGTCTTAAACTGGTTCATGATCACCATGTACCGTAATCGTAATAATTACAAAATAAACAATGTAATTAGCAAAATTGGATTTAAGGAATTTATGGGTGCCACGTGCACTACTTTATGTGTAAACAGATGGTTCTTGCGCGATTTCAGGCGTCCGCCGCTTCGTAGATGAGATCTGCGCTCTTTTGGTATTTTACGTAGCGTAGAATGGTAATTTCTTACCGACGTTTCGGAACAACCTATCGGTCCCATATTCAAGTGTCAAGCAGTCCAAGAAGACTGCTTATTATATAAATTTAAATAATGACTTTTATTTTGTATTTTAATCTCGTCTGATGATGATTTTCTTTTGTACTTAAGCCGAAACATGTAGCATTATTGTTGTACAGTAATATAACACAAAATTTAGTTGTGTCTGGAGAACTTCACCTCTTTGCTCTGTCATAAGATGCATGTGAAATGTCTTGTGCTCAGTCAGAATATAAAACTAGCGTGCGGCAGTGCCATCAGGATTGCAGGGGCGGACTCTTTGAACTGCCATTTTGCATTGGTCTGCATCTCCCTCACGCTCCCCCTTCTTGCCACCTGACCGCCATATGACTACAGCGCTATTTGACATGCATTGAATTGTCCCGTGTTTGCGATGCTTAAGGTAATTAATACTTTCTGTAAGATTTAATGGTGGTACAACATTTATATTGTTGAAGAAATAACGATCTGTCACTTGCACGAAATACAAAAATCACTTATTCGTGCTCAGCTATCCGTCTGGTCACATGTTTCGTCTCTGAAACTAATAAAGGAATTTTCGGATAAATTGGTGTTTGCAGTAAACTTTGTGTGTCACATACTTAATTTTATTTTTTAAACACCCTGTATAAACCCTACTGTAAATTGAGTCCAAAAAGACCGTTATAGACTTTACGTCAAACGCGCAGTGTACGACAGATTTGCACATAAAATAAAATAAAAACAGCTTTCACTTTTAACAGTTTATCGACATATCTTATGTTTAACGGAGTACAAGCGGAATGGCGACGATTCAGTTCCAAGGTTTGTTCTTCCGTATCGACAGGTACATAGTTACAGACGTTTCGAGAGAGTGTAGTGCCTTCGTCTTCAGGGCTAAGCAGTCCAATAACAGTGCTCTCTTTTTTAATCAGTTGACCCTCGCGGCACTAGGATCTTTCGAAACGTCGGTTACCATTCGACATCGTAACATCCCAAGAGGCTTGAATTACTTTAAGGATTAAAATAAAATCCTTTTTAGAATTATATGCAGTAAAATTTATTGGCCTTTTATGCACCATTTGTTCACTGAAGCTTCATACGTTTTCAAAGGCTGAAACATAATTTAACGTGCTGCTTACCTGCAGTTGGATATGAAGTGTTGTCTGTCTGACGAAATTTGTGAAGTAAGGTCACCGTACTAATACTGTATACGTCAGTTTTGGAAAGAAATGTTAATATTGTTTGAACACACTTCTGATAAAGTGCTGCCTGTATAAGCACCATAAATGGCGACATTCGATTGATCGATATTTAGAGACAGTCTACATATCGATACTGCAATATCGAAACTGCACTCTTTTTCGACTCAGCTTGTTGTGAATACGAAAGGAACGAACTTCATAACGTGTACTGTTCACTTAGTGTTGTTAGAATGTCTTAATTAAGGATTTGGGACAACAGGTTGTTATTGTCAATAAATCGGGGCCAATGAGGGATAAAATGTCATGAGTAATTTGTGTGTTACACAAGACATTACAACTTTACAAGCTTGGTAATTTGGTGCTATGAGCTAACAGAGAGAGAGAGAGTAATGCGATTTCATCAGGGTGGGAAATGATTAGGTCGAAATAAAATGTATGTTTGCTTTATTTATGTAAAAATATATTTCTAAGAACATTCAGTTAATTGTTTGCTTCAAGATGAAATCATCGTCGTCATCATCACGTAACCTGTTTTACGACAGGTCCATATCATCTTCCAAGGCGAGTTCTACAGACAGTGAGATCTAGTGCTTCCTCTTTCCATTACAAGTACCCTCTCGTTTCCTTAGTTGCTTACGTCTTTTTCCTCGTCTTCCCGTCGCTTCTATCCTTCCCTCTAACTTTCCTTCAATCACGTGTTTTAGAAGGCAGTTTCTACGCAAGATGTGACCAATCCAGTTAGCCTTCCTTCTTATTGTATGTAGGACATTTCTCTTTTACTTGACTCTGTGTAATACTTCTTATTTCTCACGCGATCGGTCCAACTGATCTTCTCCATTCTTCTCCAGCACCACATCTCAAAACTTTCCAGGTATTTTTGATCTACTTTCCGAAGTGTCCACGTTTCAGCACCATGCAAAGCTGTGTTCCAAATATAGCACTTTACTAGTTTATTTAATTTTAATATTTAATATTAATATTTAAATTTAATTCCAATTTGCTGGTGAAGTTTTCTTCTTGTTGAAAGTTGCATTTGCCATGACAATTCTGGAAAAGATACAGTGTTCGGTGTTAATATTACATCAATCCTTGTGCGGAATTCAAGAGCATATTTCTAACTCGTACGAGGCAAGCATACTTCTCGGCAAACCGTATTTAAAGAGTTCGTCTTTGCTGTGGAAATAAGATATTATTTGCTTCAGTGAGGCGTGGTGAGTCATAGATCCTATGTTTGTGTGACTTGAGGAAGAGAAGAACGCCAAATTGTCCAAAATGCTCTATAGCTAACTAAATCAGTACAGCAAAGCCTTTCTTCAGAAGCTGATATTTCCTCAGGTGGTCGAGAAATCCTCCGTCGTTTCTGGAACCCGATGGTATATAATCGTGCTCACAACATCTCGATATTGGTCCCTAGCCTACGCCAGATAATTCCAGTCCAAGCCTTCTCTTACTATTGAAGATTATTTTTAATAATTTCCTCCGTCTACAACTAGGTCTTCAAAGTTGTCTCTTTCCTTCAGTTTAACCCACCATCCTTGCAATATGCCTAGCCCATCTAAATCCTCCTTTACCTGATTATCCTAATAATGTTTGGCCAGTAGAAGCCATGAAGGACACCACTTTGTAATTCTTCAGCCTTCGGTTATAAAACGTACATTACACTCCGTGTTTCGTGCGAACAGAAACGCTGGACTGGTTCGCCGTGCGTCCTCGACCACTTCTCTGACACGTCAGTGATGCGTGTTGCTTCATCATTACTCACAGGCGTTACCATCTGTTGTGGGCTGTAGGAAATGCTCTGGAGTTTTCATGTGCTGTGTTATACGTGTTTCAAATTAAATGAGTTTCTATGTACACGTGACTGAAGCAGTCATTAGACGTAGTGCCCAGCTGATAACACGAATGTATAAGATGGAAATAAACCCATGATGTTACTAAAATAAGGAATGGGGGAATCTTGATGGTAACCATTTCAATTACAGTGGAACCTCGAACTTCGAACACAATCCGTTCCAGGAGACGGTTCGACTTTCAAGTTGTTCGACTTTCGAGTCAAATTTCCCCATAAGAAATAATGTAAATTGAATTAATCCGTTCCAGACTCCCAAAATTTACCCAATATAAAACATTTTAAGTGCCTATTTCAAAAGATCATAATGATAAAACATGTATATTTAATTTCAATAATTGAAAATTTTTATTTATAATAGTACATACATAAAAAATATTGTATAATAATCAATAATAATAGTAGGAGGGATATTACTGTTCACTGGAAGGTGAATTACCCTTCTTTCATCTGGACCAAGCAGAGAGAGAAGGCGACCACGTGACGACCACGTGATTCTTTTTTCGACTTTCGAGTTTTTGTTCGAGTTTCAAAACCGGATTTTCCTCGAATTTTTTGTTCGAGTTTCAAGTTGTTCGAACATCAAACCGTTCGAAGTTCGAGGGTCCACTGTATTATTATTATTATTATTAGTAGTAGTAGTAGTATTTAAATTAATACTATTTAGACCGGGAAAGATGCCGACTGCTGCAATAAAATCGTTGTTTTTACGGACATAAATGTTTCACATCAAGTCCACAATATTTTCACGCGGTATCCAGCATGTCGTTTTACATTCTACAAAAATGTTATTTAAAAGTCAGTCATATTTTCAAGTTCTATTGCCATACATCATCACAGGATCTAGAAGGAACTGGCGTAACTGTTGCTGCTGCCTCACAATATCGCGTATCGCCATGTTGTTATTAATGCTTGTAGGAAATTAAATACCCAGGGTCTTGTGTGTCTGCTAATGTAGGTTTACAAAATTTTTTAAAAAATATAGGAACCGCCTCAAAATCGTAGACGACAGATGGGTGACGTGTAGCAAGTTCTGCACTGCGGACCCACAAAATTTAGTCGCCACGGGCGACCTGGCCTCCGGAATTTCTCCTCCCCGATGCTAATGTTGTAATATTCGTACCAGGTTTCGTGAAAATCGGTCACTTGAATCAGAAGTTGAAATGGGGGTACACGAAGACACACAGATAGCATGGTGACAATAAAAGCTTACTTATAATCAGCAACATTTTATCATGCATAGAATTTCAACATGATATAAAGTATAGTTCTAATTAAGATATAAAACCCTTATCTGGAATATCTCTCGATGCGGAGAATGTTTAAGGGAAAATACAAGGACTCGTCATAAATACAAGGACACGTCATAAATACAAGGACACGTCATAAATACAAGGACACATCATAAATAAAAGGACATGTCATAAATACAAGGACACGTCGTAAATACAAGGACACGTCGTAAATACAAGGACACGTCGTAAATACAAGGACATGTCATAAATACAAGGACACGTCATAAATACAAGGACACGTCATAAATACAAGGACACGTCGTTTCTCCCTATACGCAATATGATGTCAATAGCAATGTGACCAGCTTAGAAACTATGACTTTGTATATGCAGTGAATAAATCTCATGGCCAGTCACGTACGCAGATGGGACAAAGAACACTTTTGGGAAATAAGTTTGAAATACGCTTTGAAAACAATCATGAATGTTTGAAGTAGGGTTTGGAAGAAGAGTGTAAATGTTAAGGTTGATTTTTGAAAGTAAGTGTAATTTTTTGGATTACATTCTGGAAGAATAGTGTAAAGCTTTGGAGTATGTTTTGGAAGATTAGTCTAATAGTTTGGAGTATATTTTTGAAGACAAGTATAATCGTTTGGTGTACATTTAGGAAGGCAGTCGTTTGGGGTATATTTTTGAGGATTACTATAAATGTTTGGGACACATTGTAGAAGATTAATAAAACTGTTTCTAGTAAATTCTGGAAGATTAGTAAAAATGTTTGGGAGACATTCTGGAATATTTGTATAAGCTGAGAACCAGTTGTCTTTTGGACTATGTCCATCGCCTGGATAATATTTTATATTTTATCCAGGACGATGGACAAAGTCCAAAAGACAATTGATTCTCAATGTTATGTAACATCGTCAGAACCCTTTAGAATTCATTCGTGTAAATGTTTCGAGTATATTTTTGAAGATTAGTATAAAAGTTTAGAGTTCATAAATAGAAGATTAGTAAAAATGTTTGAAGTAAATTCTCTAAGGTTAGTGTAAATGTATGGAGTATGTTTTGGAATATTAGTATAAATGTTCTGAGTACATTTCAGAAGATAAACCGTTTCGAGTACATTTCTCTTTTTTATTGGTAATCGAAACCCTAGGGCAAACGTATTCAAACCGATACTATTATGAGTCCTCGTAGAACTGTCAACAACCTGAGGGCAGACTTCCTTCTGCTGCTTTGGTCAAAAAGTCCTGCTACTGTTCTAATCCAGTCCGCTGTTCTGTGACGTAATTGGCTTCTCCGACAGGCGCTTTGAGCGATGTTCAACCATGCAGTGGGTTGCTTCTCACAGAACACACCCTCTCACAGTATGCGATGCGTCCTAAACCCAACCCCATACGTATATTTAACGAAATGCAAAGATATACGCTTTTGAATAATTTCCATCTGTACTACATAAGTATGAGACATTTTAAATATCTGTGCAATATATCATTGTATCAGCAACGTATGGTAAAGCACGGCAGAGATTCTTCTGCATATGAAGATATTGGATACAAATGGCGGATGTGCATTCAATCTTCACGTTGTTTTCACCGTGCATTTTGATTCAATTAGCAGTATTATTAACAACAAATGTACTTTTTTGTATTTCTGTTACACTTTTACCCTACATATGTTTCGGCTGTGGTCCAGCCATCATCACGGTACACCTCACTGTCACTGGTTCATTTGGTATTATCACACGTCATCACAATGTTTTTGTAGCTTTTGTTCACTTTCAAATGCAGGTTGTGTTCGTCTTTCGTCAAAAGCTCGGGTATAACACTGCGGGTTGCAGATATAAAACAGTATCTCGTTGGTAGTAGTTAAGCTTTAAAGTTGTTAAAATTGTTAAAAAATTGTTGAAATTACTGGCAGATTGTTTTTTATTGGATGTTGACATCCGCGTCCTGTTGTTGCTAGTGTACACTGCGGGTTGTAGATAATAAAACAGTAATAAGTAAAGGTAGAAAAGCATAAAAGTGTAAAATTGAAAAAATGTTGAAACTACAGCAGAATAGTTTAAATGGATGTGACATCCCGTCGTGTGTATGTCTTGTTGGTGTCAGTCAGAACCACAACAAGACACTAGCAACAACAGTCACAACCACAACAAGACACTAGCAACAACAGTCACAACCACAACAAGACACTAGCAACAACAGTCACAACCACAACAAGACACTAGCAACAACAGTCACAACCACAACAAGACACTAGCAACAACAGTCACAACCACAACAAGACACTAGCAACAACAGTCACAACCACAACAAGACACTAGCAACAACAGTCACAACCACAACAAGACACTAGCAACAACAGTCACAACCACAACAAGACACTAGCAACAACAGTCACAACCACAACAAGACACTAGCAACAACAGTCACAACCACAACAAGACACTAGCAACAACAGTCACAACCACAAAAGACACAGCAACAACAGGACGCGGATGTCAACATCCAATAAAAAAAAATCTGCCAGTAATTTCAACAATTTTTAACAATTTTAACAACTTTAATGTTTTAACTACTACCAACAAGATACTGTTTTATATCTGCAACCCGCAGTGTTATACCTCGAGCTTTTGACGAAAGACGGACACAAACTGCATTTCAAAGTGAACAAAAGCTACAAAAACAAAAACATTGTGAAGACGTGTGATAATACCAAATGAACCAGTGACAGTTACGTGAACCTACTGGTGTACCGTGATGATGGCTGGACCACAGCCGAAACATATGTAGGGTAAAAGTGTAACAGAAATACAAAAAGTGCATTTGTTGGTTATAATACTGCTAAGTGCATTCAATGTTGAGCTACTTTACACGGCAACGAGACATGGCTTCCAGAGATGTAGGAACTTTCTTCTGCTACTAAGTAACTACCAATTTTCCAAGGAATACTTTTAAACCTGCAGTTAGTTCCTCATCCTACTATATATATATTGAAGTTAAGTAATTAGGCAGAAGAGGAGAAGGTACAATGTTTTCAACTGAGCAGTAACATGCCTTTCCTTAATTTAATCACGAAAACATTTATGTCAACATGTATGTATTTATACATAATATATATATATATCAATTTCCTTTGAAGTACTGAAATATGTTTGAAACATATTTTGTTTTTAAGGTAATTATTAGCTGTCAGTAACTATAAAAGATATATCAAAACCAATAAATGCACATAAGTGTATGAAAGTATATCATACACACCGTATACCTTCTACATGTTTCGGCCACTCATGTGGCCATCTTCAGGGAGGTGCATTACAAAGTGTAGACATATCGAAGTATTTACAGATGTTTTTGAACCAATGCACATTGGTCATTATTTCAAAAACTTCTGTGAATATTGCAACAATTGAATGTTATTTTTATTATTATCCAATAAATGCTCTTAATTAAGTGCATTTATTGGATGATAATAAAAACTGAATTACAATGCAAAGGTATTGAAAATATAAAATTAAATATTTTATTAATGGAGTTTGAATGAAATGTTTTTCAGTTTGGCCTACTTCCGCCAATAACAATGTGAAGTACAGCTGACGTCATGGATCCCGGTTTGAATGAGAAAGCGGCGAGTAGACACAACAGCATAAAGGACAGCAAGCGCTCCAGTTTCACCAACAGAGACAGCTTCAAGAGCCACGATGGAAAGGAGAACCATGAGAGCAAATCAGAGCGGGACTCCCATGGAAGCGTCGCCGAGCAGGAGGTATCACCACGCATCCCACGCAAGTTCATAGCAAACTGGCGACAAGCCTGCGACCGCACCAAAGATCGAACTAAGGAACTGCTGAAACGGTGGCGTACTTTACCCGAGTCAGAAATAGCTACTGCAGCAGCCGCGGCAAGAGCTCAGCAGGAGAAAGATCATGGCTGGAGTGTCCATGTCTGGGGTGAGTTAATTTTTTTTTTCCTTTGCGTTTTTGGGAACGGGGACAGCATTGAAATATTAACTAACATGATACACACGTCACAGTCACGTGTTTTATATCGTACTGATGTCATGACTGTTCACTGCTTCATGCGCAGCCTTGTTGCTGTCGCCTCGTCGGGAAAGTCGTTAGCAAGATCCAAGAAAGTCTCCATTCCAAAGGATAATATCAGGAAGACAGAATAAAATCGGAAAAATAACAAAACGGGGACAAAATCGGGGGACGAAATTAGTCCGGGACATAATTCTTATTTCGGTTGTATTTTATGGTATATGTATATACAATATATAAAGAGGTGTATTTATATATATCCTCATTAAGAAATGCAGTTCCTGCGTGTACAAAACATAGCAGCATGCTAAACATATATAGTGAAGTACTGGTTAAAATTTGGACAACTAAAATTAAGAAGATATTGTAATACTGAAGACACATTTTGTTAATTTTAATTCTCCAAATTTTAGCCAGTACTTTACTGTACATGTTTAGCATGCTGCTATGTTTTGTACATGCACGAACTGTACTGCCTAGTGACGAAATACACAAATGTTTTTTACACTTCTTATACCTGTTTTCTCCGTGATGATGGCCCAGAAAGGGCCGGAACATGTGGCAGGTTATAATAGTATGTAATTTTAATATAGCAAAACTGACTATAAGTGCATTTTATTGGACGCATTAGGATGGTCGATATGTATAATGCACGGAAAACATGAAAAATATTAAGGTACAGAAATATCTATGAATACGCCCTTTCCAAATTATTTTTTTTTTTTTGTCGTGCGGTAAGATGTTTAAGTGACGTATACAGTTTGTGACGTGTACAGTTTCCTAAAGCATGTGAATCAATAGACAGACGATATCACACTGAACACCTGTCCTCATCTCCATTATAAATAATAACTTAATCTATTTGATGAATTAACCAATAACGACCGTTGTACATACTGAGCAACGTAATTGCTCCTGACGTCGTGGGCTAGGAAATAAATGAATTTCATTAAACACAGTCGTGAATTTTTATCTCATTGAAAGTGCATTTAATTTCTAAGTTTATATAAAGAGATTTTCTCAACTTTGTTGAACGGTAACGTGATTTGAACAATAAATTGGGAACTTTTTGAGACTAGGCTACGGGCTGGACGGTTCGGGGTTCGAATGTCGGTAGGGGAAATATATTCTCATCGTCTCCAAAACGTCCAGACCGGCTATTGGACCCACCTAGCCTCAAATGGGTACTGGGGTTATTTCCTGGGGCTTGAAATTAACCACTTATCTCCATCTAGTGCCAAGGTTAAGAATGAGTGGAGCTGTATGTCTGCTTCCCCTATATGCCTTCATGGCGTGGGCAGGGACAACTGTACTTTTTTTGGAAGAAAGCTATAATGGTTTGTTTTAAAGCAGTGCCCCGAAATTGGTCCGGAACAACTGAGGGAAACAAAAGAGAAATCTGAAGATAAACTTACAGATAATAGAAACCTGAACCTCAGGAATAAAAGTCACCAGTTTTAAACCAGATGTTTATTCGATTGTCACTGTTTCACTCTATACAGTATGTTCAAGTACAAGCGTTGAGAGTCAGTACACGTTCAAAATATACGTCAGCCCTAACACCTTGCAATGTTCAATATATACTTCAGCTTTAACATTTAGCAATATTCAACATTACGTCAGCTCTAACACCTTGCAGTATTCAACACATACTTTAGCTTTAACATTTAGCAATATTCAACATTACGTCAGCTCAAACACCTTGCAGTATTCAACATATACGTAAGCCCTAACACCTTGCAATGTTCAACATACACGTCAGCTCTAACACCTTGCAGTATTCAACATACACGTCAGCTCTAACACCTTGCAATGTTCAACATACACGTCAGCTCTAACACCTTGCAGTATTCAACACATACTTCAGCTTTAACATTTAGCAATATTCAACATTACGTCAGCTCAAACACCTTGCAGTATTCAACATATACGTAAGCCCTAACACCTTGCAATGTTCAACATACACGTCAGCTCTAACACCTTGCAGTATTCAACATACACGTCAGCTCTAACACCTTGCAATGTTCAACATACACGTCAGCTCTAACACCTTGCAGTATTCAACATACACGTCAGCTCTAACACCTTGCAATGTTCAACATACACGTCAGCTCTAACACCTTGCAGTATTCAACACATACTTCAGCTTTAACATTTAGCAATATTCAACATTACGTCAGCTCAAACACCTTGCAGTATTCAACATATACGTAAGCCCTAACACCTTGCAATGTTCAACATACACGTCAGCTCTAACACCTTGCAGTATTCAACATACACGTCAGCTCTAACACCTTGCAATGTTCAACATACACGTCAGCTCTAACACCTTGCAGTATTCAACATATACTTCAGCTCTAACACCTTGCAGTATTCAACACATACTTCAGCTTCAACATTTAGCAATATTCAACATTACGTTAGCTCTAACACCTTGCAGTATTCAACATACACTTCAGCTCTAACACCTTGCAGTATTCAACATATACTTCAGCTCTAACACCTTGCAGTATTCAACATATACTTCAGCTCTAACACCTTGCAGTATTCAACATATACTTCAGCTCTAACACCTTGCAGTATTCAACATATACTTCAGCTCTAACATATTACAATGTTCAACATACACGTCAGCTCTAACACATTGCAGTATTTTTCTTTTCCCTGACCTTAAGCCTATAAAAAGTCGCCTTTTTTCTATCTCACATTTCTGTATCATTTATATTACTAAGACTGAAAATGTGAAATGAAGCTGTCTCCGTCTTTTATAACTAGCATAAATATAACGGGACAGAAGAACAGTATTCTCTGACACAGTAAGTACATTTTGGGGAAGCAAAGCTCTTTTCAGGAAGTCCTTCTTTCCGGCCTCCGGAATAGAAAACATGTCTATTCCTTGTATTGTAATGTTGTTATTGATTAAGTTGTAACCACCGTCACATACCAACACATTTATATTTCCTTTGCCCCCGTGGTTATGCGCATGAATAGTCAAAAGCACGAAGAAGATCCTAGAGCTATAAATAACATTCCTTCGGGGACAACAATTGTTTTTCATTTCTGAGAAACCTGCATTCACCCGATCGTAAAAATCGATGTAAGCTATAAATCATTCCACACAGAATTACCCACGTGACCAGTATGTATAGTACAAACCACCAGTATTACTTTGAAATGTCCGCAGAACGCAAGATGTTATTAGTTTTGTTTCTAGCAGTAAGGAATTATTTAGTTTAAAGTTGTGGAACAGAAGGTTTCATGGCCAACTAGAATAGACTGCTTACAGCGCCACAGTAAGCAAGTAGTGGAACTAACGGAAACCATAACAGTGACGAACAAACAGGAGGCCTGTTTCTTTGCTCTGTAATTGGAGCACAGAGGCGTTTAGTTATGGTGCGAAGAGCTTGTAGTGAGGCGACAAGAACTCGTAGTAATGGTGCCAAATTTCCGACGCTACTGACGTCATCTGCTAAGCAACCCGCTGATTACGGTAGGACGATGTAACGTCTGCTACAGTGACAGTCTTGCGATTGCGCGCTCTGTAGTTAGAGTCGGACGTTCTTCGCTTGAAGTCGGGCCGACTTGTGACGAGTAGTTTCGTTTCACTGGGGTGTCGTACAGAAAACTCACTGTAGAAGGCGATTTGTGTAGAATTGCTTTCTTAAGATACCTCTGCACAAAACACAGTTAAAGCACACAGGAATTTGTGACTGTCCGTTTCTCCACATTTATCTCCGAAACTACGAAAAATGTTGTTATTGTGATAGTTTACGCTCAAATTTGGAGGGTGTGTTTAATATTGATACCTACTGGTCCACTGTAAATCTTATTTCTTAGGAAGGCCAGTTTTTAGGCGCGTTCGGAAAATCGCAAAAAGCGACTATTAGCTTCGTCATGTCTGTTTTTCTGTCCGTCCGCATGGAACAACTCGGCTTCCACTGGACGGAATTTTATGAAATTTTGTATTTGAATATTTTTCGAAAATCTGTCAAGAAAGTTCGAATTTCATTAAAATATGACAAGAATAACGGGTACTTTAAACTAAAACCTTTGTACATTTACGATAATATCTCACAGAATTCTTCTCAGAATGAAGAATGTTTCAGACGAAAGTTGCAGAGAAAATCAAAACACACATTTTATGTTCAATAACATTTTTTCCGAAAATCGTGCCGTTTATGAGATAATGTGGGAGAATATGGTAGAGCCAGACAGGCTACAGGTGACAACATAATACGGCGCATGCGCTTTGCATGCTGGATAACTAAGGCTACAGTCGCACACTCAGAATACGTAATACTTATTGCTTTTCCACGGCAACAACGGTTACGCGAACGCACCTCAATATTACGTTTATATATAGTGCCTGTCTTGCTTTTCGTATTTTCACAAAAGTGTCTCAACATTCAAAATTTCGCAAGATACACAAGATACGAATATCTTCAGGTTTTGTTTGGAAAGTTTTTAGAGATAATATATAATGAAAGGCAAGGAAAATATTTTCTGGCTACACGATGGAGATGCCTTTCAGTCTTGGAAAAACAGCTTTTGTAATTGCAATAAACGACGTCTAAGGCAAATGAAGTAGGAAGGGCGTGGCTGTTCCCTCCATTTCAACTTCGGAATAACAAAAGACTAGCACGAATTTTTCTCATAGGTATAAATACTGCACAATCTATAGGTAACTCATTACAGTTTCATCCTCAGTTTTCATACAACTTTATTACAGTTTAGCCGTAATTAAACATTAAATTAAGTGCTGTGATAAACGAGAGATGTCAGAATGTGTGTAGCCAATACACCCACGTGTGAGACTACTGTGTTGACTTTATTTCCCTGAATTATCACAAAATTTCCCACCTGTGAACTGTCTCTGCCGACGACGCCAACACTCACTGCACATCACACTGCGCGTTCCTGGTGCCAGGTCCAGGTCCAGGCCCTCTTTTGCACCGAATGTACTGTACAGTGCTTTAAGCTGTAGAATCCACTGGACATTTTTATTCCTGCCATCGACAGATATTGAACAGACGTTCTTATCCGAGCGAAATCAACATTATTTCTTCTTAGCAGCATTTCTCTCCATCTTCACTGGCCATTTAGCCAATAAGCCGTTTATGTCCGAGATAAGGCGTCTTTAAACTCTTTCGAAATTTTTGTACACATTTTATTTCTTGAGCGAGAATTGTGGTCTTTAAAGTACTTTTCTTATGCTTCAGTTTATTTTCTTGGGTTGCTTTGGATGTTTCTACTGTAGGTAAGTCTGAGGTCAACTGAAGAGTATGAGTTCTGAAGGTTTAAGCTTTCACGTGAGATCTAATTGGGTGATTCTGATGACAGGCAGTCACCTGAATCATTTTGAAAGCACTGACAGTGTAGAAATCTGTAGTCAGGAATGGTGGAATGGTTAGAGAGGAACATGCATGTGCACCGGGACCATTTGACAACTGTGCTAGCTTATGAACCTTTGTTGAAAACTGTGAAGATTTTGTTTTCCAAAATTACATGTCGTGACTGCAGGATTAGGATGTCCGTGCGTATAGTTTCTTACCTTGATGGGCTTCAAAAAAGTTCTGTCGAGAGCATGTTGAACACGTGTCCTGTGAAGAAGTAGGTAAGATATGTGTCATGTTAAGAGGCAGGAATAACAAGTGTCATTTGGAGAGGGAGGCGTGACACATGTCATGTCAAGAAACAGCCATGAGAGTGCCATATGAAGAGACGGGCATGACTTGACACTTAAACGAGGCAGACATAACATGTGTCATGTGAAGAGGTGTGCATAGCATGTGTCATGCGAATAGGCAGGCATAACATGTGTCATGCGAATAGGCAGGCATGACATGTGTCATGCGAATAGGCAGGCATAGCATGTGTCATTCGAATAGGCAGGCATAACGTGTCATGCGAATAGGCAGGCATAACATGTGTCATGCGAATAGGCAGGCATGACATGTGTCATGCGAATAGGCAGGCATGACATGTGTCATGCGAATAGGCAGGCATAACATGTGTCATGCGAATAGGCAGGCATACATGTGTCATGCGAATAGGCAGCATACATGTGTCATGCAAGAGGCAGCATGACTGTTCATGCGAATAGGCAGGCATAAATCAATGGTCGTGCGCGAAGAGGCAGACATAACGTAAATGTCCTTGTCTCGGCCCCAAAATTTTAAGGGCAAATGAAAAGAATTCAAATCCGAGTCTAGCATAAATTATGCTTGTGAGAGATGCTACCGAGAAAGGTGAAGTCCTTCGTCGATATGACCCGAAATGTTCGTAGCGACTTAAGACCATGCGAGTAAATCTTGTTTTTATGTTTCCACCTTCCTATAAAATCACAAAGGTGGATAATACTGAATAAGTCATGACGGATGGCTGACAAACAGCAGCTTTTGGACTGAACGGGAGGCTAACAGCCTCTCAAAAGAAGAATGTTACGGAACACAAAACAGTGCCTCAGACATCAGCGGATTCTTTGACACGACACAAGGGAAGGAAAATGGATCAGTTTGTTCTTTATGCTAAGAGAAGTAGTACTTAGACTGAGGATGCTAAAGTGAGAATTTGGACGTAAAGAGGGAGACAGTAACAAGACTATGGAGAAAACTGGGTGAAGAGGAACTTCGTTATCTGCACTAATTACCAGATATTATTCAGAGGACAGGGCCAAGGAGGTTGAGATTGGCGGCCATGAAGTACGCGTTGGAGTATGAGAAATGCATACAAAGTTGTGATCAGAAATCCTGAAGGTAAAGAAAATTTTGGAGATGTAGACGTAGAAGGGAAGATAATATTAAGATGGGTATAAGGTATGGGCTAAGTTTATATGGCTGTGAAAGGAGCCCATTTGCGTGGAATTTTGAACATAGTAATAAATTGTCGATGTTTTTTTTTAAAGGGAGATTTTTTTATTTGAGTGACAATCACATTCTACATAGGGACTCGCCTTTAAGGATTTAGTAAAACATTAGATAAGTATGCAGATTTATTCAATATTTTTAAAAGGGAAGGAAACAGAAAGGCGATCCCGTCTGTTTACTAGGGTTGGTCACAAAATACATTTACAATGCATGTAAACAACACAATATATTCCGTTCAGCACAACTTACATTTAACATTTACTCATACACATATTTCGGTCCTTAGACCACCATCAGGTGTGCCATATAAGAAAACTCTATACAAGTTAAAAGTGTAAAAATTTGTTAAATCTCACAAAATATCAAATAATATGCGAGTAATTGTTACAATGAATATTTTATGTAACCTGTACTTCTCATAGCGTGGGCCGGGATAGCGTAGTCGGTATAGCGACTTCCTACGAGCTGGATGGTCCGGGGATCGAATCCCGGTGGGGGCGAGATTTTCAGCACACGTCCAGACCGGCCCTGGGGCCTACTCAGCCTCCTGTACAATGGGTACTGGGTCGTTCCCGGGGTAAAGCGGCCGGGGCTTGGCGTTGGCCACCCACCTCCATCTAGCGCCGGGGTTAAAGAAAGAGTAGAGCTATACCTCTACTTCCCCTCTGGGCCTTCATGGCGTGTTCTATGGCGAATTTTACCTTTACTTGTTATTGCTTTGATGCCTAATTTGATGTTAAAATATATTTAAATTTAAATTTAAATTTTTTTTAAATCTTTAAAATCTATAAATCCGTGGGTCCTGGTTTCTGATTAATTATTGGCTTTGCAGTAGGGTCAATGCAGGACGAATGGTGGTTGTCAGCTTAAAACTTACATATTATCCCATTACATGCGATGTATGTTTTAATGTATTTGAAGTAGATGAGAGTCGATTAATGGCTGTGTAACTGCACACTTTGGTATAACCCCTTATATATGCTCCGAAAAATTTTCTAGTTATTTCCTGGTCATCTATCACTGTTGTTCTTTCCGGTTATTCTTCGCTGTCGAACTCATTAATATCGGAGTTGTATATCAACTTATTTTATGGGGTCAACCGCCTCGGTGTCATCTTCCGTGTGCTCGTTATGAGTGACAGCCTCTTAACTTGAACATAGTTTTCTTATATGGCACACCTGATGATGATCTAAGGACCGAAACCTTGTCGTGTATAAGTAAATGTTAAACATAAGTCGTCCTGAAAGCAAATTATTGTGTTGTTTATCTGATTATACGTGCACTGCTTGGGGGATTATGTCAAATTTACAGTACATGTATTTCAGGTTCTTTATTTTTAACTCTAATAACAACAGTTCACATTTAACTGTTCTGCTGTCCCACTACATTTTCACGTAGTCCCCGCCATAACTGAGCCATTTATCATATCGTGTGACGAGCTTCTCTATTCCCTGTTGATATCAGCCCGTGTCCTTAACTCTAATAACAACAGTTCACATTTAACTGTACTGCTGTCCCACTACATTTCCACGTAGTCCCCGCCATAACTGAGCCATTTATCATATCGTGTGACGAGCTTCTCTATTCCCTGTTGATATCAGCCCGTGTCCTTAACTCTAATAACAACAGTTCACATTTAACTGTACTGCTGTCCCACTGCATTTCCACGTAGTCCTCACCACAACTAAGCCATTTATCATATCGTGTGACCAGCTTCTCTATTCCCTGTCGATATCAGTCCGTGTCCTTAACTCTAATAACAACAGTTCACATTTAACTGTACTGCTGTCCCACTGCATTTCCACGTAGTCCCCACCACAACTGAGGCATTTATCATACCGTGTGACCAGCTTTTCTGTTCCCTGTCGATATCAGTCCGTGTCCTGTGTTATCAGCCATCGTGTCACAACTGTTTGCACCTCGCGATCGTCTTTAAATTTGTGGCCGTCAAGATTTTGCTTCAGCTCTGTAAACAGGTGACAATCGTTCGGCGACGAATTCCACTGATATAGTCACAGTCAGTGTAGGTTCTTTGGTTACGGAATTATGAGTCATGTAACCTTATTTGCTGACCGACCGTAGCATTTCAGTCTCGTAACAATCGATAAATCATTGTAACCTAACATGTTACATTTGTGTTGTGACAAGTTACAAACAATCACGCTACCTACAACTGGTAGTTTAATTAGTAATTTCAGGCTGTTTGAAGCTCACAGTGCTTAATTTGATTCTTTGTAGCTCGACAGGCCAACACTCGAATGGTCAGTGTCCTATATGCATCACTCGTTAAACAATTCACTGCGCAGTATTCGAAATAACTACATAATATAATTACGGCAATTTCCAAGCTTTGGCTCCTGTGATTTGCATTGTCGAGGCAGTCTTCTATATGTATGAAACAAATCCGAAATAACCGGTTTGCTTCGACATTTCCATCGTTGATAGACCTAACAATGACCTTTTTTGTGGCGCAACAGCCCAACTCGGGCCTAGGGCGCCTCACTGTTGAGGTTTATAGATCACACACAATTCGACGAGACACACGCACCTGATAGGACTCTCCTAAACGAGTGATCAGCTCGTCGCAGAGGCCGCTACCTACACAACACACAACAAACACAAGAGACGAACATCCTTGACCTCGGCGGGATTCGAACCCGCGATCCCAAAAATCAAGCGGCCGCAGACCTACGGCTTAGACCGCACGGCCACTGGGATCGGCTGCTGTGTCCATTAAATTACAAGAATATTACATAACGCAGACCTTATACACAACTTGTCAGTTTATTTTAGTTTGGATTTAGTTCCGTTGACTTCTGTTCATTGTAAAAATTCCTTAAACGTGCATTGAAATAAATCCTTTCGTGCATGTTTTGAGTTACTTATAAGATTCTGATGAAACGTGATATAAGCAACGCTTCTGTTAATGTGATTGATGTCATACGTAAGTGTAACTGACTTGGTTCTGTTTTTACGTCGCACTCTATGTGAGGACTTAAAATTATTTTTGGAATCATCTCGCGAAGTATTCACTCGCGAGAAATTAGCATGATTGAACATTTTAGGTACCCACAAAATACTCGCTTTGTATGCTATTAACTGTTTGCATATAACTCAATGATTAGAAGAAATAAATAATTTAGCAACAATATGTTTTAAATGCCGATCCCAGTGGCCGCGCGGTCTAAGAGGTGGGTCTGCGGCCGCTCGCTTGCTGGGATTGTGGGTTCGAATCCCGCCGGGGGAATGGATGTCCATCTCTTTTGAGTGTTGTGTTTTATCAGGTTGAGGTCTCTGCGTCGGGCTGATCACTCGTCCAGAGGAGTCGTACCGAGTGTGGTGTGTCTGAGTTTGATCGTGAAGCCTCGATAATGAGGAGGCCCTGGGCCACTAGGGGCTGTTGCGCCATGGGGGGGAAAATATTATAAATGTAAATCACTCGGAGGTCTTCTCTTGACCTCTAGTGGTTGTAGGTTCAATTTACAACGCACGGCTTATTATTTCCGCGCCACAAGGTTTCATTTGTTATTCCTTGTAATGGTAAAGTCCCTGTCCACGCCGTGAAGACGTATGGGGAAGTAGAGGTACAGCTCCACTCATACTTAATTTCGGCACTGGTTGGAGGTAAGTTATCAGACTCATTCACCGGCCGCTTTAACACCGGGACAAGTCCTCGGTGCCCATTGAGTAGGTGGCTGTGTGGGTCCCAGAGCCTGTCTGTACGCTTTGGAGAAGACAAAAAATTTTTCGCCTCTGCCGGGAATTGAGCCAAGCTTCCTAATTTCCCAACCCGTAGCCTATTCACTCTATCGACTTGGTATCCCGGCTCATGCCATTTATTGTTATTAGGAATGAAACAAACGCGTGTTTTGGAATCAGTGAGTAATTGAAATCCCTAGCAGATCTTGACTGAATGTTGGTCATAATTTATGAGGTCATTCTTGCCTTGCACACGTGCAGACATAAACCCTTTTGGCCTCTATACGTAGGCACCTTCGCTAAACAACTTCGTATATCCAAATGCTAATCAAACTACAGAGGAAGTCGTAAATTGCCTTAGGTCTGTATACCCTATCTTGCTTATTACTATGTTACAATTCAGCTATCTGCCACATGAGTTGCCCTTTTAGTACAGTGAACCTGTCTTAAACGGAACCTGGGGCATAACGGAAACCTGTCTTTAGCGGAGTCTGGTGTACCGAGGATCCAAAATTCAAGTAGCTACCTGTATTAAAAGGAACCTTCCTGCAACGGAAAAAATATCGTTCCCTGTCAGTTCACTTATAGGCAGGTTTTACTGTATTAACAACCAGAACATGAAGATTCTGCAAACAGATTTTGGGCAACAAATCTATTGTTCTGATCGAAACATAAACTGCAATGAAACACTCTCTAAAAAATGTCGGTTTTTAAATATGTTAAAAATAGTAGTTGAAGTCCGTAGTGCAGAATCCTTATTGAGAAGCTCGTAGTCAGTCATCTGCTCAAGAAAGTCGTCGCATTTTACAGAACCCAGTGGTTTATTATAACAGCCCGTAACAGAACTGCATCCAGGGTCAGATGAATAAAATCCAACAGTATAATTAGAAAAATTAGTCCTTTACGTTTGAATGTTTGTTGAATATCAGTTAATATGTTTTAAAATGCTTAACTGATCTACACCTCATTCTAGGTGTAACGTTAGACACAGTCAACAGTCAGTCGCCAATGTGTTTCAAGGCAGGCCCGCTTATGTCGCTCGCACAGTGACACTCGAAATGAGAAAACCTCTTTTAAATATGTCCTTGACAACGCTGAGATAGGATATCGAAGCAATTTGTAAAACTTATGAGGTGTTTATGAAGACATATATTACGGTTACTGAATTCATTTTGTAAAAATGTGTTGAAAATAGCAACATTTTAGCCTATCAGCATAGTCAGTTTATTACACCAACCAAATGCACTCTAATTTTCACATATAAGTGTTATACATAAAGCTGCGACATGTTTCGGTGCTAGTGCACCATCCTAAGGGAGCACAGGCTGCCAAATATAAAACCAACAGTCACTGTCGGGCCACTGTTTGTGTGCTTCCACAATCTGTTTTAGGCTACGTTGTTGATATTATTATACTATAAAAGTACAGCCTCTACTTTAAAATAGAGCTAAAACAGGACAAAATATTCTTTACAAGATAAATACGATTTTTAACGAACTATAATTATATTGTTGTCGACCTCGGTGGACTAGTGGTTAGCGTGCTCGCCACTGGACCCAAGGTTCGCGGGTTCGATCCCGACCGAGGTCGATGGATTTTTAAGGGTGATAAAAATCCGGAGCACCACTTCCTTCGGAGGGGAAGTAAAGCCGTCGGTCCCATGTCGTAGATTTACGGCATGTAAAAGAACCATGAATAAAAATGTTGCGTAAGCCAAATTGCCTCCATTTCTCACCCAAGTCTCCTGACTGCCTGCCAGGATCGATAGAAACAGTAGCGCGGCCAGTTGACCAGTCACCAACTGCCACGAATGCGCACGACTTAGTAACCTCGAAAAGAGGAGGCAAGAGGAGGCCCGGGCCCATATAGGGCTGTTGAGCCATGATTATTATTATTATTATTATTATATTGTTGGTGGCAGAAACCTCTAGTGTTGTGGCAGTATATGTTGCCCTTAACACATAAAGCAATCCAAAGCGGATCGGGTCCCTGTGTTGTGTACCTGAGTCAGCAGTCTATTGGTGATTGAAGCCTATGTTTAAATTTAATTTTTATAATTTTTTACTGTTATTATTGCGGTATTTTTACTGCACATGACGCATGGAAAAACACACTGGTAAAATTCCGACTTACGTAAATTTCGGATTACGTAAATTTTCAGGGACGGAGCCCTTATGGAAGTCGGGAACTGCCTTTATGTTGGAGATAAATGTCTATAGGTAGCCCGCAATACATATTCACCATTCTGTTTCTGTTTGTATCTTTGTATTCAGTGAAGACTTGCATTTCCGTGTTTCACAGACCATTCTAAGAAACTCTCTGCATCACTGCACATCCTTCGGACTCAAAACGTTTCATATAAACACTGCCCTCTTTGATTCATTCACATTATCTGAGTAATGCCTGGACAATTTACCTGTTTCTGCCTGAAGAAATTTCTGCTTCCTCTCAATTAAAATTCTTCGTGAAGTTAAGTTTTCTGTACTCTAGGGTCTGATTGCTGGGGGCTTTAACTGTTTATTCTTTAACCCTTTCAATGCTACGAATTTGGTAAGAGTTCGCAGTGTATCAACACTTCTGACTGTTGCGCTCTATTATTTTTCCTATTAGCCTATCTATGACTATTTTAAAAAAAACTGAAATGCAAGTATTTTAAATGTTTCTTTCCACGCTTCATGCAACACACTAAAGTTTTTTCCGCCTTTTGGCAAAGACATTTCAATCAGTTATGCTTAATTGTAATGCTATTGCTAGACTAAGGAGAAAATTTATAGCAGGCCTGTGTGTAATAACGACAGGGCAAACTACACAGTCTGGTTTTAATAGAGGTAAAGGTAAAGGGTCAAGCAATCCCTGTACAGGCCTGGACAGGGCCTTAGGGTTCCAGGAGGTTGAGGCTCCCAGATTTCAAGACAATCGGCACATGAAGGTGGTGGTAAGGTTGTCAGGCCCAAACACCGACCGCCTTTACCCCCCAGGAGATACCCCTGTTGCTCTTTTCTGTTAGAGGCTTCTTGAAGATTTCTGGACCAAAGTTGGTTTAAAAGTGTTGTTTAGAATTCGCAATATTTGAACAAATTTTTCTTGGTTTAGTTGAATATTTTTGTAATTTTCGTAGGAAATTTCACAACCGATATATTAAAAATCATTTCCTTGTTGTAAATATTTGTTATCCACAATGATTTGCGTCTAACTGGGTCTTGTCTTAAAACTGCCATCGTCTCAGATTTTTCTGGTGATATTTCCATTCCAAAATCGTGTGCTAAGTTGCGCAACGTAAATACTGCTTTCTGTAAATTATCATCTGAATCAGCTATTATGACTTGACTATCTGCAAAAAGAAGAGTGTTTATCTTTGTAGTGTTTGATAAAGTAATACCTCTTGTGTAAATCTGGTTCCATTTTACTCTCATTTCCTTTATGTATATGTTAAATAATGTTGGTGACAAAGAGCAGTCTTGTCTAACTGCATGATTAGTTTGTATGTTCTTCTGATTGATTTATATTGCTGGAGAAGAATGGAGAAGATCAGTTGGACCGATCGTGTGAGAAATGAAGAAGTATTACACAGAGTCAAGGAGGAAAGGAATATCGTACATACAATAAAAAGAAGAAAGGCTAACTGGATTGGTCACATCTTGCGTAGAAACTGCCTTCTGAAGCACGTGATTGAAGGTAAGTTAGAGGGAAGGACATAAATGACGGGAATACGAGGAAGAAGGCGTAAGCATCTACTAGATGACCTTAAGGAAAAGAGAAGATACTGAAAATTAAAAGAGGAAGCATCAGATCGCACCCTGTGGAGAACTCGCTTTGGAAGAGGCTACGGACCTGTCGTAAGACAGACTGCAGAATGAAGAGGCTACGGACCTGTCGTAAGACAGACTGCAGAATGAAGAGGCTACGGACCTGTCGTAAGACAGACTGCAGAATGAAGAGGCTACGGACCTGTCGTAAGACAGACTGCAGAATGAAGAGGCTACGGACCTGTCGTAAGACAGACTGCAGATTGAATGAATGGATTTAAGGTTATAAATTGTTATATAAAGTATTTGTGGATTTTATATAGGTTTAATTGAAGCGGAGGAACTTATAAATAAGTGATACAATTCTTCTTGGTAAGAACAAGGCATGAGGGCTGGAAAGGACTATCTTGCTCGCCCTCTTCCCTCCTTCCCTCTGTCCTGTAACTCCCCCCTCCTCCTTGAACAATAGGAAATCACATGTTGTTGTTTTCCAGCCACCTGGGTCAGTCGTGTCCCAAGCGAAGAGGAGTTGCAGGACGCGGCCGCATGCAGCTGTTTGTCTCAACTGCAGAAAGAGAAGTTCGGTCATTTCTTCACCCATCTCCTCGACTGGGACAAAGACAGCCTTATTTCAGCAGAGGACTTCGACGCACTTAGTGAGGTAGTAAACTAAATATGCATGTTATCATTGCAGGGGCGCACCCAAGGGGGCGGGGCTGCCGAGTTGCAGCCCCCCTCCCAAAGTCCCCAAAACCGAAATTTAAAAAACATAGATTTTGTAGGTATTATATCAAAAGTTTTACTTGATTTCCCCTTCAGCTGAAATAAGCCACTGAAATCAGCTGATGACTAGTACATTAGAATTTTGAAAAATAAATTAATAAATTTAAAAAACAAGAAGATAGGACACTGTGCTCGAGTCATTGAACATGTAGTTATATTGGTATATATATATAAATGCAGTTGCAGACAGTGTTATGTTGTATTTACAACATGATTTTTATAACATAATTTTTAAAATCCAACATAAATTATATGTAGCCTCAGGGTCAGTCCCCCCCTCCCCCCAAGGAAAAATTCTGGGTGCACACCTGTGTCATTTTATATGAGTTAAAACTTAGTTTGTGGCCCGAAACATGTAGATAAGAACATATCTTAATTTGCAGCTTGGATAAGGCGCCTGTTTTTACAAACTTTCAGAGGTTGTAGGGCGTCAACAGGGGGAAGTTGAGGTAGGAAGCATGTAGTCACAAACGTCTGCTTCCTATCGAAATCGGGACCGAAACAGCGGCTGGGGACGTAGGCAACCCGCCAGCAATTTTTCTTTTGTTTTGTAAATGTTTATTGTTTGTATACAGCGTGTGTTATTTGTACTGGTGTTATTTTCAATTAATTCGTAAGAGTTGTTCGAAGTGGCGGCCACCGACTTCACTGCAGGCATTGCAGGGACGTACCATGTTCTGACGTACCATGTTCTGACGTACCATGTTCTGACGTACCGTGTTCTGAAGTACCGTGTTCTGAAGTACCGTGTTCTGACGTACCGTGTTCTGAAGTACCATGTTCTGACGTACCATGTTCTGAAGTACCATGTTCTGACGTACCATGTTCTGAAGTACCATGTTCTGACGTACCATGTTCTGACGTACCATGTTCTGACGTACCATGTTCTGAAGTACCATGTTCTGACGTACCATGTTCTGAAGTACCATGTTCTGACGTACCATGTTCTGAAGAACCATGTTCTGACGTACCATGTTCTGACGTACCGTGTTCTGACGTACCGTGTTCTGACGTACCGTGTTCTGAAGTACCATGTTCTGACGTACCATGTTCTGACGTACCATGTTCTGAAGTACCGTGTTCTGACGTACCGTGTTCTGACGTAACGTGTTCTGACGTACCATGTTCTGACGTACCATGTTCTGACGTACCATGTTCTGACGTACCATGTTCTGACGTACCATGTCCTGACGTACCATGTCCTGACGTACCATGTTCTGACGTACCATGTTCTGACTACCATGTTCTGAAGTACCTTGTTCTGACGTACCGTGTTCTGACGTACCATGTTCTGACGTACCATGTCCTGACGTACCATGTCCTGACGTACCATGTTCTGACGTACCATGTTCTGAAGTACCGTGTTCTGACGTACCGTGTTCTGACGTACCGTGTTCTGACGTACAATGTTCTGACGTACCATGTTCTGAAGTACCATGTTCTGACGTACCATGTTCTGACGTACCATGTTCTGACGTACCGTGTTCTGACGTACCGTGTTCTGACGTACCGTGTTCTGACGTACCGTGTTCTGACGTACCATGTTCTGACGTACCATGTTCTGACGTACCATGTCCTGACGTACCATGTTCTGATGTACTATGTTCTGACGTACCATGTTCTGAAGTACCATGTTCTGACGTACCGTGTTCTGACGTACCATGTTCTGACGTACCATGTCCTGACGTACCATGTTCTGATGTACCATGTTCTGACGTACCATTTCTGACGTACCCTCTCACAGATCCCTGGCGTGTTCAGGACAGTTCCACACGCTGCTAGATTGCTAGCTAGCTACCAGATCGTCTTCTATTTCCACAGCGGTCTCACACATGGGGCTGTTGAGGTGACCGCACTGTAGCACTACCAACCCCGATTTTGATATAAAGGAGATGTTTCAAGCCACATGTTCCCTGTCTGAAATTGCCCCCCTTTGAGCTTCCTGACAACTCCTGAAATTTTGTAAATCTATCCAGCTACACTCTGTATATATATATATATATGTCTATATATGTATATATAGGATGTTTATATATATATATCTTTGTGTGTTTTTCCACGGATCCATATGAAATAAAATTGCTTGGTTCACACATTTCTTAAACCAACAAAATGCACACTTCTTATTTATTATACAAGACACTTTTTTACAGTAAAATCAGTATAGGGTAATACATAAGAAGTGTGCAATTTGTTGGTTTAAGAAATGTGTGATCGAATGAAAATGCACGGTATGAACTATATAAAAATGTTAAAATTGCTTTATTTCTGTATAATTCAATTCCAGTACTAAGATTGTTAACATCGTTTTTTTTAATTTGAATTATACCATGTTGTATTACATCATATATTTATGCATGTTTACTTCAAAATGTAAATCTGTCTGCAATGTCCTATTTTACAGTTATGTGGTTTCCCTGAAGATGGTCCGTAATGGAAAAAAAAAACCTGTTGGTAATAATAGCCTGCATAAATATGTGAAGGAACATTTTATCCTCTGTGCACAAAGATGATGTTTTCATTGATCACAGATATGTTCGCGGATGTTAGTCACCGTACCTTCCCTTTTTACCAGTTAATTACACATTGTGCCCACGAGCGCAGATATTACATCATTCAAAGGTCCTTTGTGTTACTTTGGATTGTTTTCACAGAACCTCATTAAATTATATAGAGTGTTGGATCAAGAGAAGTCAAATTTCTAAAATATTAGTTATACATTCAGTGTCAAAAAAAAATTTGGGGGATTTTGCCTACAGAATATATTTATGGTTGTCAAACGACCCCCAAAAATAGAGAGGCAATTTTATTGAAGAATGATGCCGAATCCTGTTTTTAAAAGAGTCAACATTATTATGGAATAAGGAGGGATTTTCGAAACCTCAGAATTTTATGAAGCCATGACGCGGCTTGGATTCCGAGCACGAATCAGTCTATAAATCAAAATTAATCAGAATATCTCACTGTCTTTAGGGTCGAAATTTGAAGTTTACATGTCCCTTCCGACGAAGATATTACTGTCTTTTGGGATACGGCGCCTTGTACTTCAGGGAGGTCAAATGAAAACCGAACCCAGAAGCACGGCAAGCTTAACAAGTTTGACATTTGGTGAACAGACTATATACTGTATAAATTTCTTATTTAGAAATCACTGACAATGCATGCTTGATGAAACGGCCGCTGCGTAACTCGCACACCGCCAGTCTTATCGTTGCGCCTACGTTTACATTAAATCACCTTAGTCACAGATTCCAGTCTAATCCGCTGCTTGTAACAGACGTGTGAAGCATTGTGTAATATAGAATTTGTTCTGTTCGTGAGCGCGCAGTACAGTTTAATGCAGAGGATTTGCATTGTGCAAACCTGTATAAAGAAGAAATATTATGAAAAGTGTCATAGGAAATTTAGAATAAGTTTTGCCGGTGTTTCAATTTATTTGACATCAAGCATGTCTCAGAGTTGAAGGGGTTATTTGCAAAACCTACTCTAAAATGTTGTAAGTTATACCATATATTTTAACGAATCTCATCCAGCTGTGTTGTTAATAGTACAAAAATTAAATCAATATGTCTTCACACAACTAAATTCTATTTATTATATAGAACTACATGTTTCGACATATCTCAGGTCATCCTAAGGTTCACAATTTGTGTTTAAAACATATTGACTTACATAATGTATATTTCTTTCTCAATATGTTTAAAGACCAATTGTGAATCTGAGGATGATCTAAGATAGGTCGAAACATATGGTTCTCTATAATGAATAGAATTTAGTTGTGTTTGAACAGATATTTATTTAATTTTTTGTATATTGTATATATTATATGCGGAAATGTAAGGACATTAAGCTCGCCGTGCGTCTGGATTCGGTTTTCATTTGAACTCCCTGTACAGTAGGAACATACGGACTTCATCTTCAAGAAAGACTGCTCTTCTACCCTGAAGATGGAGGCAATATGTTCGAATCGTCAGTAAACTTGTACATCTTTACGTGTAGTCTTTGAAGTCGCGCGCTTTCTGCTTCAGCGTCTACGTCATTTCGCTGATTGGTCGACAAACTCGGCCGAGTTCCATGTCCTGCGTGAAGTGCAACATGGCTTCGTTCAAACGTTCATAGACACTAAAACAGAAGAGCCGCAAGTACCAAGAACTGCCAGCATGGAACACTGGTTGGCACAGTGGAGCAAGCTGATGAGCTCGGCCTGTAACCTGCAGGACTTCCCCCTGTGGCTGCAGTACTTCTCCAAGATCATCTTCCTCGTGATCAACAAAAGTGGTGAGTTTCCCACCTGTCCGACGATTTGAACTTCCGGTAACTGCACGCACTGACTGAGTACTGCAGACCGTCTTCTGAACGGACCTCTTATTTACGGATTTCGGAAATAATGGACGAAATGTGTTGGTTCCGAAATTCTGGTCCTCAGTGGAATATGTGAAATTACCGGTCTTGACGGTTAACTACCGAATCGGCCGCTAGGTGGCTGACACGGACACGCGCTCACAGTTCTGACACAGAATAAATTTCAATTACGTATTTTTACTGTTGACTTTTTAAATACGTAAGAGTAACGACACAGGCTTGTCTCCTTAATTATAATTTATTTAAGTTCACTGCAAGGTTAATTATACTTGTGTATTATGTACTTGCATTATAGAGCATTGTATCACTGTTTTGGCGAATTTTTAATTACATACATACATACATACGAGTACATATGTACCTGCATGTATACATACACACACACACACAAACACACACAGTTCGCAAGTACCGGACAATCGGCAGTATCGGACCACACACTCCCCCTGTTAGTCCGTTCATAAGAGTGTATACAGCAGTGGTATTGAACCTGGGGTACGCGTACCCCCGGGGGTACACGAAGACATCTTAGGGGGTACGTAAAATTAAAAAAAAATAAATATATTATTTCACGATAAACACTGAATAATCAGGGCCAGATTTAGGGTTAGCCACAAGAGAGCCGGACGTAAGGACATGCGATTTGGGAGCGCCATTTTCTCTCTCTCTCTCTGCTTTATGCGATTCTTATCTGGGCGGCTAGTTTCATTTTATTCCACATAATGCATATAATTTTGCTTTGCTAAAATACTTTGTTCCTTTATTAATTATTTTGTATGATAGACAATAATATATTTGTTATTTAATAACTTGATTCTCCTCTTTTTCTCATTTAAAACTTATTATTTAATACATTATTTTGGATGTAATTTATTTAACTTATTTTAGATGTAGATTATAGACTGTGTATAACTTGAATTATGTACCAACAACTTTGGGGTACAAAGTTGAAGAGAAATTATATGTGGGGTACGCCAACAAAAAAGTTTGAATACAACTGTCCTACAGTACATGCGGAAGACTTCTTGTCCATCCGGCATATTATGTAACATAAACAACCTACGATAATTTAATAAAATTTAATACTTTGAATCCACTGTAACAATTTAATTTTTTATGACCCGTCATATAGCTGATGTTTTTAGAATAATGGAGAACCGGGATAGCTCAGTCAGTATAGTGACTAGGCTACGTCCTGGACGGTCCCGGGTTTCGATATCCGGAAATGGCAAGAGATTTTTCTCTTCTCCAAAACTGTCCAGACCCTCTCTGGGGGGGCCACCCAACCTCCTGTTCTATTATATGAAATTAAATTTAGATCTTGCTGGGTCTTACTGGTTTATTCGAAATGTCGTTTGATATAATGAATATTTAACGCAATATTTATGCAGTGTTACGTCTGTATTGTGCTTAACTTTTCCATAGCGGAGACATAACTGCCATAAATGAAGGTACAGAAAGGAAGGATGATAGTGTGCACTTGTTATTCATAGAATAATAAATGTGTGCCCCCAAAGAAAACTTCTTGAAAACACTTAGGGCTTACTTTCCTTTGTTTTCCTTTAAATACTCGACTTTAGGTTCAGGAGTGATAACAAGAGACGAACTGCGCGTGTTTTATTCATCTTTCCTGGGCTTCAGCACACAGAAGGTTGGTGAGGTTTTAGACCTGGCTTACAACAACATGACGTCAGTGAGTATGGAATGTCAGCTGCTGACACTATAAGCAGCAATTCATAATTAGAAACGCAGAGCTCTATTGGTCGCTAGTAAGGAAGTTGGTCTAGGAGAAAATGCTGAGACATGTAAGGACTTGAACTAAAGGTGGGGCAAAATGACAATGTAAACAGTTAATAAGTCGTTAATGAATAATGTTTTTTTTTATAAATCTGTGGTCTTCTGGGTAATTACACGGCGTCGTATGGTAATAATTACCACACGACGCCGTGTAATTACCCAGAAGACCACAGATTTCATCAACATCGCGGCGTAAGCCTGAAATCAATGTTTTTTATATATTCACACTTTTATTTTTTATATATTTATATATTTTGCGTTAAAACGTTTTTTTTTTTATTTTTAGTTACATTTGTAATGTATTATCATATGTCAAGGTGGAGATCTCGCATCTTTTGCAGTGTTGAGTGTCTTTTTTATTGTCCTTAATAAAGGACTGATGGTGGCTTAATAAGCCGAAACATGTAGCCTATTTTATCGTACTTTGTGTGTTGTGTACGACTGTTTTGAACAAAACAATATATATCTGTGATTCAATAACAAATCTGGGATGTGTCATCTCAAAATACAATTTTGCCTGTTTTATACGTGTGTGAAACTTGGTCTCTCACATTGGATAGGCTGAGGGTGTTCGAGAATAGGGTACTGAGGGGGACATTTTGACCTAACAGGAGGGAATTAACAAGAGATCGGGGAAACTTTCATAATGAGGAGCTTCTTCATTTTTACCCCTCACCAAATAGTATTCTGCTGTTCAAATCTAAGAAGAGGAGATGAGAAGGGGGGGGGGGGGGACATGCGGCCTGTATGAGCGAGGAGAGAAATGCATACAGAGTTCTGGTTGGGAAAACTGAAGGAAAGAGGCCACTTAGAAAGTGGGAGGATAATATTAAAATGGATCTTAAAGAAACAGAATACGAGGGCATAGACTGAATTCATCTTGCTCAGGACAGTGACAGATGGCAGGACCTTGTGAACACGGTAACAAACCTTCGGGTAACATAAAATTCGGGTAATTTCTTGACTGACTGAGGAACTGTTAACTTAACAAGAAGGACTCTGCTCCATGAGTTAGTTACTTAGGCATTTAATTAATGTAAGATTGAGGTAAATTTGCATCGACGTGTGTTTGTGGGCCTGGGCCTTGTACTTACAGGTACGAAAGTACCTTTCAAACACTTGTCAATACTTTAACCTTCAAAAGAATGTAGAAACAAATGTGCATCAGAGAAGTGGGCCGCGATAGCTCAGTCGGTATAGCGATTCGCTACGGGCAGGACGGTCCGGGGATCGAATCCCGGTGGGGGTGAGATTTTCCGCAACCGTCCAGCCCGGCCGTGGGGCCCACCCAGCCTCCTATACAATGGGTACCGGGTCTCTTTCCAGGGGGTAAAGCGGCCGGGGCGTGGCGTTAACCACCCACCCTCATCTAGCGCCGAGGTTAAAGAAAGAGTACAACTATGCCTCTAGTCTCTCTCTGGGCGTTCATGGCATGTTATAGAGTGAACTTTTACTCCTTGTACATAAATGAAACTTTCTCTGGCTGCTATTCCGAGAAAGTTTTATTGAACTCAGTTTCTGTGAAAGCTTCAGTTTATATATAAATGTGCATAATTGAATCTGTAGTACTTTAGACAATAATAAGACATACATAAGAACATACGTAAGAACTGATCTCCATGTTTATAATATGATTTATTAATTATGTTTTCCATTTCTTTCTCCATGATCATGAAACAGAATGGCGACCATCCTCTTCGCTACCACATTTACAATTTGTGTTTTGCAAATTTCCTCCTTGGCCGACATCCACATGGACCAGAGAATTCTTGTTTGGACCTTTCGAAGGAAGCACAAATTATTCAACAATGTTCCCAATAGACTACAGTGCACTCAACACGCCACCAGAGACTTTAGAGCCTTATAGCCCGAATAAACAGTCAAACAGGCGGTCAGTGGTGGTTTGATGACATAATGATGACATTAAGACTGTCAAGTGATCATGGTAAGTTACATTCTACAGCCAGAACTTAAGGAATATATGTCTTATCCTCAGGGCATTTCAATATAATTGCAAGTAGCTTCGTGAACTTATATGAAATATTATTGTTGCTTTACAATAATTATAAACTATGTACAAATGAACTGTGAAGAACACAGAAGATTCTGAGTGAAGTTACTTTAATTCTTTATAACACTTATTGAAAGTTGTATGTTTTGTGTTTGATACTGTTTTAAAATATTTTGCCAAGTTGCATCAAGACTCCTGGAATCGGTGACCAAGTGACAGCTGTTATCGGATTAAGCAGAGATTTTATGGTAATGTCTCTGGATTTTCATGAATTATATAGAATATCAGCTTCTTGATGAAGACTCTGTACTATGTTAGGCACAGCTAATTATAATATGGCAGTGATGCCCAAAGTTCTACAGTGATGTCTTAGTCAGTCACTGTCTCTTCTTTAAACAAAGATATCTGTTACAAAAATAAGTAATAATATATTTTTTGGTTAAAAAAAACTCTTTAAAATATCGAAAGATCTCATGTTAAATTTCACATATGAAACATCTGTTCTTCCTGCGTAATAATAAAGTTATACACAGAGTGATTTGAAAAGAATTGAACGCTTTCAAAAATTTATTACTCAGTAACTAAGTATCATGTGAAAATATAGTTTAAACCAATTTCTAAATGAACCCTCACAGTTTGTTCTTAATCTTATAAATGCTCAATATGTGCCCCTCATGCCGCACGGCACATGTCATCCTGTAGTCTAATTCACCCCAGACCCTTTGTAGCATCAGCCATGATGCATTCCTTCATTTCCTCAAGGCTGCGTGGAAGAGGTGTTATGAACACAAGGTCCTTGACGTGTCCCCACTCGATGCTCATATGATACTTAATTACCGAAGAATAAATTTTTGAAAGTTTTCAATTCTTTTTGAATAACCCTGTGTGTATATACATGTGACGAGAGCTGCTAATATGATTTACTATTGCATAACACCAGGAAGAAATGTCTGTTCTGATTATGTAACTGTATTACTTTCAAGCGCCTGGAATTTTATTTTTAACAACAAACAATGAAAATGTACAGTTGCAAGATTTGAAATTTCCACAGTGCCAATGTTGAGGATTGAAGTCTTCTGGCTTTTTACACTGAGTAGCAGGGTTATTGCCTCTTGACATTTCAAAACAATATACTGCCTCCATCTTCAAGGGTCAAGGATTCCTAGACTCCTAGGACTCCTTGACCCTAGAAGATGAAGGTGTATTATTCCTTCCAAATGTCAGAAATAATGCTGCTCAATTTCACATCCCGCAAAACCCGACTCCTCAAAACACACATATGTCCACAACTTCTCATCGCTTTAACGACTCACAAATATGGTATCGCGTGAAACAGTTCATGATTTCAGTTCGAGTTGTGTTGATTGAATAATCTTAAAGAATTGCAACAGCCTTCCCTGTAATTTTATTTATTTATTTACCTTATCATTTAAGATACATAGTCCTCTCACGACACAAAATTCACCCATTTTCCCTCTTGTTTCCATTTCATATATAATAGTACTCAGACTGACATACTTATCACTGCTGCAGGCACACAGTAAAACACAAATCACATGCATAGTATTACAATGCAGAGAGCTGAGGCTCCTGGGAAGAATCTCCTGTCACAGAAATAACCAATCACAATGTCAAAACTTGGATAGAAATAAAAATATATGCCTAAGAATAGTAGATATAATATGTGTATTTCTGCAGGGCTGGCTGTCTATTTTTGGGGCCTCATGGAAAATTAAATTTTGGGGTCCATGCTCCATCATTTAACACAAATTGCAGTTAATTGACCTTTATTCGTATCTTGTCTACATTACTGAATACCATAACCCGTCACCGTAACGCTGTTTTACCCAAAGTGTTTTGGATTATATGCAGTTTTAAATAAATATATGGGACACAAAATTTACTGTAAGCCGAAAAATTTAAATACGGATAAACGCGGGAGGTTTGTCAACTGCATGGAAACTGAAAGCATTAGCTACCCAAACATTGTGTAAATGTTTTTTGCCCAGAAATGTATGTATTTTCAGTGAAGGGGGAGGAGGTGGATGTTCCATAAGCATCTGTGTTAACATAAACCCTTTTCTCCCACAAGACGTTTGTGTAACGGGCGTTTGTTCAATATGCTGCGTTCACTCCCCACAACCCCCTCTCTGGATAGGGGATCACAGTCATAAGATGGCCTTGGTTAAGCCAGTGCTTCATAAAATGCCTCCCATTAACAGAAAACATATTTATGAATTTGCGCAGATGGTCCACCAGCAGCACACATAACAATATTTCTAAGTTTTTCTGATACAGAACAAATTATAAACTGATAACCATCTAAACCCAGTGTAGCCATTAGGAACAATGTACATAAAATATACTTTAATGTGATTATTGTATGTCTGGTAAAACATGACTTAAGACCTAAAAGCCTTACAAACAAATTTTTTTGACATACAGATAAGTCATGTATTGTGATGTGTGCAGCCCCAGTCATGCAACTGCTGTAAAAGACAATATTTTGTAGCGAGGATTTAGAATATGTTACATACTTTGTTGGCAGGGTGTTTTGTGAATAGATTTTGCCAGACAGATTGGCTTGGCTCTAATTTCTGTCAGTGTAAAACCTAACATCATAATTATGTGATTATTACTCTTTTGTGTTCAGAGACCTGAAAGTTGCTCCTCAGCCCTGAGACCAGTTATTTTGACTGGGGTTATATGTGCTATTTTTCAATTCCTCCAGGCAAATACTTGGATAGCCACTGATAGCTGTGCAAGTTGAAATATTAAATAACACTGGTAATGATACAGTATCTTGATGCAAACCACTGGACCATCTTTCACAGGTACCTTCTTTAGACTCATAAAAATGGGGAACATTTCTGATGTTGAGGATCCAGGTCTTCAGGGATGTGATGCCGTCTCGTTGGGTCAGTGTTTCCCAACGTTCCTTCAGAACATTAGGACCTAAACACCCAGCAACACAGTATCTTATCCCAAAAATACTTTGATCCTCAACAATGCTGCTGTGGAAATCTCAAATCTCACATTTTCTAATGTTCTGGGAAGCTCAGTTTCATGTCAACCATGGTAACTATCCTTTGGGCACCATTGCATTAATCAGGTTATATCCATTCCTCCGATAATATTTACTAGTTTATCTAATACTGCTGTATTCAAGCAAAGGCTGACAATCATATGGACATAACATTATAAACACAAGTGACAAGACTCACAGTGAATGCTGTTACCTGTAATAATTTTTGTAGATCTACATTCAGCAAGATCACATCCACATGATGAGCTTAATACATGTGACTTAACTTTAAGGTACTAACAGATCAGTAAACACACTATTAGCATGAAGCAGAACTGATCAAGGTTCCCCTGCCATGCTGTAACTGTGGAAGTGGTACAATGAGAGGCAATCCTGTGCTTGGAATATTGCTGCCGTTTAAGGGTTCTACTCAGTGTCTGAGTAAAGTGTAATCCCTTGTCAAATGTGGTGATTATGACTGCAGGAAGATTCATGTTCAGTAAAGCACATTCAGTAAAGTTAGTTCAAGTTGTGGAGGAAGAAAGGTTAGGTAAGCGATTCAGCAGTAGATTGTATGCAAAATATTTATATACATTTACAGTGCTTGAAGTGAAGTGAAATTCAATGTAATTTTATATCACTCCTTTCTATTACATTTTGTATGTGCATACACAAAGTGAATGTGTAATGGATGAGTCATGTTGTGTATCTGCCAATTTACATGTTTCCTTTTCAAGGTCACTTGATGGATATCAATACAAATTTGAAAGGTAAGTGTACATTTGAATTTATCAATAAATTTTGATCTGTCAGTGGTATATCATCACCTTCACCACTGCCACCATCATCACCATAATTATGGTACCCAGAATTTATCCCTTGCCAGATTAAAACACAGCATACTAAAGTATTATGATATGGAGACTGGCTGTCTCTATAACCGACGATGGAGATACAGTCAGTCCCTGAAACATAATGTTCTTAGAATGTTGTGTTTTAATCAGACAATGGCTAAAGTACAATAGACAGCCACTGTAATAAAGTATAATTGTGTATATAACAGTCTAACCTTTACTGGGCCTGATTGCACTATGGCAATTGTATGTGCATATGGTCCTGTAGGACAAGATCTGCATTTCCTCCATACTAATAGTATTGCCACTGAGTAAAAAAATACAGCTGCCAGCCCCATGTTTCAGGGGATTTAATATCCCCTGTGATAAGAATTAAGAGACCCCTATTTTAATGATCAAATTAAATTTTACCTAATTTATAACAGTATTTCATACAAACAGAGATGAGATGTTTAATTTAGATTTGTGAATTATTTTAATATGGTGTACTTTAAATTTAATATAACGGAAAGCAAATATCGAACATAATACCTTTCTTGCAAATCATCTTTCAACAGATTTGTCTCTGCCTTGAATGGACTTCAAGACTCTGTGCCTGTGCCCAGTGTCATGTCCCATAAGTGGCAACCTGGTGAGAGAGAGCTTGCTTCCTGCGATATTTGAGGTTTTCACAGTGATGAGGCTGATGATTGAGGTCTTTTTAGATGTGATGCTGTGTCACTGGCAAATGGTTTCCAAAGTTGCAAAGGGACATAGTACCAACATCTTCAAGGGTCAAGCAGTCCAACAAGAATTCTTCTAGGACTGCTTGACCCTTGAACACGAAGGCATTATGGTCCTTTTAATCATCTGACACCACTTGCCCAAAAACACAGTGTCACATCCCAGAAGACCAGAATCCTCATTTTGCTTCTGCTTATAGCAGGTGTTGAGTCATCTGCCTCACTTTTTTCTCCCGGAACAATAGCTGTTCCAGGAACGTTGATGCTGGCCTACTTGTCTCTGATGCCACAGACCCTAGTGTCATAGCCAGAAGTCACAAAGAATGTAGAAGTCAAATGGCACACAAATCATCATGTTGCAATTTCCCTCACTTCAAGTACTGTACATGAACAATACCAAATATAATAATTTAATTTCCCCCACTGTGTATTTCCCTGCTCTCCAAAGTTTGAGGAAAAAATAAATAATTATCTCAGTGCATAATTTCTTAGTCTTTATTTTTAACAGCTTGCTTGTGTGTTTGTTCAGATGCATACACATAATGTAAGATCACTTTTGTAGATTTTTCTTCAGTTCTCCGAACACACTGTAAGGATGCGCTACATTTTAGTGGTGTACTTAGTAAAATGTTGTTTGCTAAAATAACAGTAACAATCAAGGAATGTGAATGACAATCATTTGATTTGCTTGGGTAGATGAGGCATAAATATTGGGTAACAAGTAATGGGACTGGAACATGGAATTTCACATTGATGTTTGATTGTGTTCTTCATTTTAAAATTTACATTTAATTCCTTTAATCCAAATGCTGATACTCCAGAAATCCTGATACTTCGGCAGCTGAGGAAAATAGTCCCCAAGTCTGGAAGTTTTCCAAAAAGGCCACCAAGAGTGTCTGTACATCGATTGTTGTGGTATCTCCTGACTCCTTTTCTTCTACTCCATCAACGTCTTCAGCTATGAAGACTCCTGATCTAGTCTCCTGGTCCTTCAGCATCCCTGTAGAAACTGAGGAGACTCCCCCCCCCCCCCCCCCCCCCCCAAAAAAAAAAAAAAAAGAAGAGGACCCTTTTTACCCTGAACCAGCAACTGAAGGAGATATCCAAATGGAATACTCCTCTGGTTAGTTGTACAGCCCAAGTATAGGAGCAGTAACAAAAAATTGCCTGTAAGAATTCCATATCCAATCCCACTTACGTGGATGTTGGATCGGTGAATGTATATGTGTATGTGTGTATATATGTAAGAACTCAGGTAAGTATAGGTATTGTTGGATAAAACAGAATGTTCGATAATTTGGCACGTGTCTGGTCCCGTAGGTGCCAGATTAAAGGAATTATACTGTACTAGCAAAATTTACACCTTATTCAGTATGTGAATGAAGAAGTGCCACAAAAATGTCTGAGTGCTGTAAGGACAAAATCATGTTAGATAAGTCAGCATTACCCTAGGGACTACTGCACTGTGTTAAATGTTTTACTTCCCAGTACCTAACTTCTCAGGAGGGAGATGTCCATCTGCTGATAATGCTTTCCAGCAAGGATGAAAATATGTAAGTAGCATCTGTTATTGTCAACACTGTAATAACAAAATGGTGGAAATGAATTGTTGCATATGATAGGCAATTCAGGATAATATTTTGTAGAATATTTCTTGTGAATTAAAACTATTTATAACAGAATCCTATAAAATGCCTGTAGTTATTTACAGCAGGAAATTTTCTGTTTAACACAGTAATCATTTTAGACAAAATGGTATAATTTTGATACAGAATAAGAAAAGTCCTAAACCATAGTTTAAGACCTAAGTATATGTCAAGGGCTTCTGCTGCTTAATGAAGTTTGACCTGTGTTTTATAGGCATAAGTAGGTCTAGTCTAGCCTAAGTGTTATCACTATGTAAATATAGATCTGTAGCCTACATAAATGACCACCAAAAAATACAGTAAAATATGTTACCTAAATGCTAAATTCAAGTTTTTATACACCAATAATTTGGATTTGCGTCCAATAATTGCTCTGGAGGTTTGGAAGGGCAGGTTTATTGATGCAGCAGTCAGATGATTGACACCCACTTTTACATTCACGCTTTCATAGGATCAAAATTTTGTCCTTCCTTGACTGAAATATTAGTCTGAGGATTCCATCCAGTAACATTAGAAACTTCACCCTGTTTTCTGTAGCACACAAAAATTGCCTTTCCACTAGATGTGCAACAGCTGCACATTTGATATGTGATGGTATATATATATATAGTAAGCAAATAAGAATTCTGGAACAAATTTTACACTAGTAGCATGTTTCATTTCAGCTATGGTTTTTGTTTAGTTATGTAATTATTTTGTTCTAGTTTTGTAATTGGTGTTTGCACTGTTAAGTTGGCACTCTAGTAAATGAGAATTGAATTATTATTATTCTTTATTATTATCAGATATTTTTTATTCGCTGATGACATCAACATTTTTCACACTGTAAGCTCTACAACTGACTGTACACTTCCACAGTCTGACATTGATTCAATTCATGGTTGGTGTGGTGCTAACTGTATAAAACTTAATACTGACAAAACTAAAGTCATCACCTTTACGTACAAGGAAAACAAATCCAGTTAATTATAATTACAAACTGTGTGATAAATGTATAACTCATGCAGACTCCATCAAAGATCTAGGAATTCTTTAGGATTCTAAACCCTATTTTCACCATCATGTTGATTACATATTTTCTCAATCACTCAAAATGTTGGGATTCATACATATGTTGACATATTCCTTTTCTACTATTGATAATTTATTTATTTTACCTTAGTTAGACCTAAATTAGAATATACCTCACCTGCTTGGAATAATATTATGATTACTGGTGCCAATAAGCTAGAATGCGCCCAGCGGAAGTTTGGAGCTCTGTGTTTCAGTCATTCTTTTACTGATATTCCTTACAATTATGCTTGTGCACTTGAGCTTCTGAAGTTACATACTTTACAAGTTAGAAGGCATCACCTTGATATAATTCTTGTCCTTCCATGACTGATAGCATTAGTCTCAGAGTTCCGTCTTGTAATATTAGAAACTTTACCCAGGTTTCTGTGGCGCACAAAAATTGCCCTTCTGCTATATGTGCAACAGCTGCAAATTTGGTATCCAGTGATCCAGATGTATTTAGTAAGCAGATTAGATATTTGAAACATTTTACACCAGTAGTGTGTTTCATTTGAGTCGTGGTTTTAATTATTCAGCTAATTTTTACTTAAAACTTTTGTTGGCAGTCATATAGATATAGATATATTTAGTAAACAAATTAGATCTTTGACCATATTTTATGCCAGTAGCAAGTTTCATATGACTTACAGTTTTAATTATTTAGCTAACCTGTATTTCAATTTTAGCAATAAGTTTAATTTTTTAAGTGTCTTGTTGTGTTGTGTGTGTTTATTTGCGTAATTAGCGTTGTGATTATTCCGTGCTAGATTTGTAATTGGCTATTGTGGTGTTAAGCTAGCACTTTAATAAATGAGAATTGAATCATCACATTCATCATCATCCACATTCCTTACTTCACAGCAATTTAGCTGGTTCTCAAAAGAGTACGGGTCTCACTGACCAAGCACTTTAATTCACTGTTCTGGCAAAAACTTTCTGACTATATGGCATGTATTAAGTATTACTGCTTTCTGCATTAGAATATATAGAGCAGGGCGGAGATTAAGCAGTTTTAAAGTTTTGTGTAATTTGTTTGGCATAATGCCCGTTGTGGATAGTACTAGTGGAATTATATACACAGTTTTTAGTAGCCATATTCTTATAAGCTCTTCTTTCAAGTGTCATCATCATCATTATTATTATTATTTCAGTTTTTGTATCTGTAAGTAATAATTTTGTGTTATGAGTTGCGTCACTTTAGTAGTACTAATAACTTACACTGTTTTGCATTGTGTGACAGGTTAAAAGTTTTTTCTCCCCCCCCCCCCCCCCCCCCCCCCCCCACCTAAATGTTATTAAGTGTCCAGGTTTTCGTTTTTAAAAAATGTAATCCCTACCAGTATGCCATCATGAAGAGCACAAGGACAATTTTACCTTCACCTTATTTGTCAGTTCACTATATGAAACCCAGAATTAATATTATCAAGTTTATCAACAACAGTTCATTATACAAAAACTTAATACTCCATAAAAATACAGATCTTATTAAGAACTACATGCATTGTTTCAAACACTTTTCCACACTGGGGATACTTTAGAAAATACAAAGAAAAAACCTTCATATCCTATGTAGTGTAGTGTAATTAACCTTGCAAAACAGGGTCTGCATCTGCAGTAAATGAACATCAGGGCCACTGAGCTACACTAAATCACAGAAAATGCACTTGGAAAATATGTGTAAACCAAACCGGAGTATAAGTTCTAACATGTGCATGAGAATGTTCACTGAAACGTCTGGACTAAAAGCAGAATTTATGTATTTAATAACAAAAGACTTGTATAGTAGTGGTGAATTAACCAGTATGAGGTGAGGCTTTATTCAGTGGGTAGACTTATTTTTGGCTTCTTACCCATTTAAAAAAAATGGCAGACTGCCTGTAGACACGGAAATGACTGTGGAAGTGGTGATCGTGGTTGTATTATTCCTTTTCAGTAAACTACCATTTTTAACAGAAACAAAATGCCTGAAATCTGTTTGTTTACTGCACAACAGCTGGAAAGTAAAGGCATAATTTCAATATCATATTTTTTAAGGTTTATACAGATTCTTGGCGACCTTCACAACACCTGCACATCGAAGTACAGTAAATGAGTAACATGCTGACACAGGCCTGCTCAACCTTTTATGTGGTGCAAGTAACTTTGGCAAAATTTGGTATGCATGCAATATGAATTTCAATACACAGAATGAAGAATGAATCAATATAAATATATAATTTTGCCTGTGTATTTGTCTGTACATCATGTGCAATAGAAATATACTGAATTATAGAAAATTTTATCAAGAAATGCAATACACGACCTTGGCTAGGGTGTCACTACATTTAGCACTTTTTTACAAGATGAACTAATAAAATCATGTATATCTCCATAAACAAACAGCTCACAAGTTCTCAAAATTGCTTTGGCCTTCTATCTTGACTGTGCCGGGGACAGGATTAAAAGACATTCACATTTCAAATTTTCCCTTGGGCAACATGACACTGTGTTCCCATGACCTACGGCTTCAGCGGGCCCGTACTAACATATTCCATGTTGTTGTATTCAGCATCATATGCTTCTGAGAAATATAATGTCTGCATCATTTAGAAGAATGGTATCAAGTAACTTCTAAGTTACATATCCATCACAGAACAATGCTAATTTATGTATTTATGACATCCTTCAGAACTTTCAGTCAAGGACCCATCCGTATAAATTATGCAGGCTGAAATCATCTCATTTACTGCACTGTGCAAGGGAATTATAATACACTTGTCTTGTAAAATGCAAGAACTCTGGCATTATGTGAAGACAGGGCTGGGAATGGGGGTAGATGCAGGTAAACACCATCCATCTAGTTCTACAGCTCTTTTGTAAAGGAAATTTTCCGTACCTAAAGCTATTTCCAACAACAATACATGTAACAACAAAGCCACCATTGCTAGTGACAGGAAACATATGCACTATACCCTCGGTAATACCTTTGATAATCAGCAACTATCAGGATGACTGAACAAGCACAAATGCTCAACACAACTTAACCTACCATGAACAATGAAGGAACTTGTTCAGGCCATCCATTCTGACGTGATTACCGCGAGTTAGGTTGGTCATCTTAGAATAACATAAATAAAGAGAGCTATTTCATACCGTGTGGGTGTGAGATAAGGTGAATGCGATCGAAGAGCATGTAGCCTAAATTTTCACGCGTCTACCACCCCTGATTTTATTTCGTTTTAAGAATTTATTATTCTAGGTTTATAACCTCTTATGTTTTTTATGACTCCCCATCTGCCCCTTTTTTGGTATTCCTCCAGATGCATTCATCACACACAACTAACTTTCCCACTGCCAACCCCAAGAAATAGACTTCTGCCCATGTAATGCTTTAAATCCTATAACATACGGTGTATCCAACTTAATTACCACTCGCAAGAATGTTTAATTAAAATTCTCACGCACTTTTCACGTGAAATTTAGGTTAACTTGTGTTATTTTTTGTAAGTAGTGCAATTCTAATTCTCTTGCTCAATTCAGGTTAGGTTTGCTCAACCTGTTTGATGTGTTCCACTCTTATATATAGATGTAAATGATTATCAATCTGAAATCAAATTTACATGGCTATTGTACAATATCAGGTTATGTAGGTAATATAGGTTAGGTTTGTTCAATCTGCTTGATGTGTTTCACTGTCATATGTAGATATAAATTATTGTAAATCTGGAATCCAATTTACACAGCTATTGTACAATATCAGGTTATATTTAATAGCTAGGAGCTTTACTGGCATTTTTGTGGAATGTCTCAGATTTCATTATTTGCTCTCCACCTGACATTTGAATTGCAATGGTTCCAATACTGCATTCTTTTAGGCAGAATAGTCGTCAAATCGGAACATTGCTATATTAAAAATTTTGGAAAAATTACTGTTACAAAAATTAACTCCTATATATTTTTCTCCAAGAAGCAGAATACATGGATTTATAATATATTGCCGAGCCAGTAGAGGAAATTTGATTCAAATATTAACAAAATCACACTTTTGTCATGATATTAGCAAAGTAAGGTAGTTTGCATTTTGCATCCGGCATGGAGCAGTGAGGTGATATTAGGGTTACAGGTGGGATCTATATGAGATGTGATGAAATGAAACATGTTGCCATGGTAACCAGGGATGTCACGTCTGGATTGCCATGGTTATGATAGAGCTTGAGAAAGAATGTGTTCTCTGTCAGTCATGCACTGAAGTTGCATGAACAATTTTTTAAGATTTGGACAGTGTGAGCTGAGGCTGAAGAAACAGTGTACATGGAGCACAACCAGAGTGAAGTAAGTTGGGATATTAGCTTTGAGTTACTGATGTACTGTGTTGTCAAGCTTGTGGTTTATGCTTGCAGGTTCACTGCAGAAGAAATTGTCTTCAGAAATGAGCTACAAAGATATTGTGTAGTCTTCCAGCAATGATGTACTTATGACATCAAAACAGATTGAAAAAGACTTATTACGTACCATGCCAGGAAACGCATGTTTCAGCCACATGGATAGTACGGGAATCCCTCGACTCCGCAGGATTTTGCGAGGGCTGGCATGGCTTTATCCAGACATCTGGTATGCTCAAGAGGATCAGCATAATAACAGAACTCCTTAGTATGGTGCTTTATCTTTCGAATTCAGAGGTTTTATTGATGAAATTATAAGGCTGGTAATCCTGACTTAGTATTTTATGTAACTTGCATAATTCATTTGGACAGGAAACAGGATAAGTTTTTGGGTGTCTCAACACCATTTATTCTTCTTTTTCTTCTTCTTGTAATCCCTTGTTGCCCTTTCAGGTGCCAGGTTTTTATATTTTGTCTGTAATGATATTCATTTCGCCAGTGTCGGTCATTAGCCCTATGCCTGGCTAGCCTGGTGGAAGGTCTGCCTCCTGCTTCCAGGCAAGGCTCTCTTCTATGGCACAACACAATTTCACAATCGAGTAATCCTTTGCTATGTTTCCTTAATTTTTACATGATTGAAAACTTCTTTCCATGTCACCTGGGGTATATCATTGACTCCTTTTGTTGGGAAATGTAAGCATCATGCAAATTGCAGGTGACACTATGAACATCAACATATTGCCTATATGTGACCACGTTTCATACGAGACTGCAGTCTTGATGGTGAGGGATAACCTGAAAACTGCATGACCATGTTTCCTTAAAATTGAGTTTATTCTATAAAGATTATGCCGAACATTGCATGACTTAATGATGTCATATAACAACATTTTCAACCTGACATGAGGGAAGGGAATTTGTTATTCACACAACCTGTATAGTTGTGGAATATATTTGTGAGGTGACTATAAATGATGCATTATCATGTTCTTAATTATGTTGATTAAGTGGTGGAGGCTATGTAATGTCAAGTGAGATACAAAGACAACTATAAGCGGTTAGCAGGAAAGGACTTCAGTCAGTTGTGACACACTGGAAGGTAATGTCCTATAATTTTTATAGAGAGACTGAGGGACACCAGAAAAGATTTTGTTCAGGTTAGACAGTGAACTAAATAAGATCTAAATCAAGCATCCTTAATATAAGTGTAAGGGCATTACTGCTGTACCAGTCTGACTTGAACCAGGACACAAATATCCCTTCTGAGGGTTTTCGTTATTTTCCTCGTTGCTTTCATATGGATGCTGGGATAGTAGTAACTAGGCCTTGACTGTTTCCCAGTCAGTCCTTTCAATTTCATGAAACGTATTCATCTTCATGTACTGTTTGATGCTGAATAGTCATTGCACATGAAAGAATCTCATTAACAAGCTATGATCCACCCTGTACAACTACTATTTCTTAACACAGGTTTAATCACAGTATGAGGTGGTCTGTTCTTTTGCACGTTTTGGTAGGATGCATTGTAAGCCTTTCAACAGGATGATCTTGTAAAGCTGGTGTTTGGTGTGCAGGTCCTGTGTTTGAGGAGGACAATTGGTTCTGTGTTTTGTGCAGTTACTTCAGGTGTATAGCTTACACAGATATTGCAGCCATTTTTGAAGCAACTGACTTGATCAAAATTCTGTTGTCATCATCGTCGTCGTGTTGTTTCATTAGTTAAAAACTCAAATTTTTTGGTACTGTCTGTAATAATATATGAAGAATTATTTGTCTCTAACATGTACACTCCACTTTGACTTCCCTCATATTAACCTTTCAACGACCTACACTTGAATAGGTGAATGCTCCAAAAAAAAAAAAAAAGCCCCTAGAAATTCGTTTTATATGTATATGCAGTCAATAAGGAAATTTACTCATTTTAAAGACATTGTGCATAATCACTATTTTATTTTCCACAAAATTCCATTTATTTCATTTTATCTTTTTCTGTTCAAATAATACCCATGTTTTTCATAAAACATGCACTAAAATTAAAAACTAACCTGGTTATCCAAAGGTTAATGTCTGATATTTATCTCTGGGATAAATAAAAAGATAATTCAAAGGTCAGCACCATGGTTCCAATAAAGGCAAGGATCCCTACGAAACTCTACAAACCACACGGAATGTTATTCTACAACATTCACAAACATTTTGTTAGAAACAAGACATACAAAGTATAAGGCATTATATGAGCAGAAACAGAGCACTCTACACATATGTTGTGGTGATGTAAGGCAGCTAATGTTATGACTGAGCACTCATAAGTAACAGTTTATTTCAAAGATGTGGCACAAAACCCTGTTTCCACTCACTGACATATGAACACAGTCTGACACAACCCAAGTATGAACTCTAAGCATCTGTGTAACATAAATTCACTCATTGCCACCCATGACACAGGATGCATGTAAGGTCATACTTGATACAGCTGCCACTATTCACTTAACCTTTATATATTTTTGTGTATTTGATTGCCAATTTTCCCACTAGGTAGCATAAAAATATTTTTGAATCCTAAGAGAGTATAATGGAAAGTGCGGACTCCATGCCGGACATGAACTTTGTTTTCAAATGGAATCAACAGCATATAAACTGAGTTTGTAAAAGGCATAATTCAATGCACAAATGCCACATTTTTCTGATAGAGAAGACGTACCTCAGTTATATATGTATGTATAAACTTAGTATTTGTGGATGAAGAGTCACCTGTCTGAATGTCAGTCGCAATACGTACAGCAGAGAAATGTGTTGACCCTATTGGAACAGACATTTTTCACAGCCTCAAAATTTTACCCACTCTTTTTTATTGCCTTCTTGTGTCAGCTCTTCTCAGGTTTTTCTACATACAGTTTTTGAAAATCTTTATTTAACAACTCATCCAATGGGTCTCTCTGTGATGGCTCCTCCCCTGCAGTCCCTCTCTCTTGTCTGCTGAAGAGCACGCTTGCTAAATTTTGCATCTCACTGTCTGATGTCACCAGAGTTGCTTGCTTTTTGTGCTCTACATAAACAAAAGGATCAACATTTTTAGCCCGACCTTCTCGGCTCCACAGTGATTTTACCAAAACGCCTTCTTTTTGAGGACTGAAAAGGAAAAAAGAAAATTATGGTTAAGGATTTCATAAGAAACATTTATATACAAAGGAAATATGAAATTGTCTACACATCAGAAAGAACACATTTACTGCTTGTAACACTGAGCACAATGATTCCAGATGCTTAATGCTCCAGAAATTTGTAGAAAGCTCCTATTAAAAAAAAAACTAACTCTGTGTTAAAGTATGCCGAAAATAAATAGAAAATTTAATTTTCCCATTAACAGTCACTTCAGCCAACCATGTTAAACAGTATTAATCTAGTCTTTTATACTACACAAGAAAGCGTTTATTAGTTCATAAGTTAAATAATGGCAATGTTCGCAGTGTGATGGCTCTACAGCACTGAATACAATGGTATGATGATTCTGAATCATGAATACATATCGCTAGAAGGAGGCAGCTCTGACATATGTTAGGGTAACATCCCAGCACTTGCCTGGAGACACACAGAAAACCACAAAAAACAAAGGCTAGCCAGGAATCTAGCCACTCTTTGAACAGGCTACCTTACCAGAATACATGGTGTGATCGAGTAGTCTCTGGACTGACCATGAGATAACACTACTGCTGCTATTATAAACTTCTACTGCTAGGTGCAGAGTAGAGTGGAGTCTGCTGAGTCATTTCCTGCTTGGAATATGGCTGTGGTATGTGTGGTTGTTGAGTAATGTCCTGTCAAGTAGAAGTGTGTTTTGTTCCGTTTGTGATTTGATGTCCCCAGAAAATGGTGGACTTGAAAGAAGCGCATGTCTGCATCACATTTTGCTATAAACTGGGAACAAGGTAACAGGAACTTTTTAAATATTGAAAGTAGCTTTTGGAGAGCATACAATGCAAGGAATGCAAGCTTTGGAGTGGTTTTCCAACTTCAAAAGTGGTGTGACATCTGTTGAAAATGCTGAATGCTATAGACCTCTACTGATGAGCAAAACAGATGAAAATGTGAATCAAGTGATGGAATTTGTCCTTGAAAACATAAGAATCATTACCCATGAAGCTGCTGACATGGTGGGAATTTCATTCGGGTCAGTTCACAGCGTTCTGAAAGACAATCTGAACATGTGTCCGACTGCCACCGAATTCGTGCCCTGACACCCGAGTGTGGAGCAGGAGGATCATGACAACACACTCGAGGACTTTCAAGAGAGGCCTTAAAAGAGACCCAGAATTCCTTTTGAAGATAATCACAGGTGATGGGACATGGGTTTACAAGTATGACCCAGAAACCAAGGAGATATAAAGATACCACCATGATTCAAGCAAAATTGTGGGACATGCTCGATGAGTTTCAAACAACATACTTCATGAAACTCTTCAGTGGCATGGGTTTGTTGTATCATGTCTCAAGGAGGCTATTTTAAGGGGAAAACATTAGAAGGCAAGTATTATTATGGAGAAATAAATTCAGCCCACAAACTATTTTATCACGTCACGTAAATTTAGTATCATTAGTAGACCAACCACCTTAATCCTAAATGTGTAGTTTTAACACACATTTTCTTAAGTTACATGGATATTCAATCTTTTTTGCACCAAAGTTAAATATTCCTTACCTCCTTAACGACCATGATTTGGAATCTTCAGAGCCAAAGGACTCACTCCCAGGGAAATCAACAATAGAACCAGTACCAGAACTAATGGGACTGGGGCAGGGGCTTGATAGTGCAGCAGCAGCTGGTGGCACTGTTGCAGGATCAGAAGGAAGAGGCGTAATTTCAAGTAGAGCTGTTGCTTTATGCAGAAGTTTTGGCTGATAAGGCATTCCATCACCTGCAAGACTTTCACATACAAATCTGTCGAGGAATGATAATGTGAAATCTAACTGTGTTTCAGTTTCTGTGGGTTGTTGTAAAGCTTGGTGAATCGAATTTATATGAGGCAGTGCTACCAACAACTCCATACATGTATGTCGTAGGTATACATCTGCTAAATGAGACTTCATTGTTTTGTGTACAAATTCTTCAAGTGAACTGACTGTCGTACCACACTTCTCAGCAATATGGCCTGCTGATTGCATGATGGAAATAAGAAGGTTTCGAACACCGTCGGATATGACAGTACTGGGTCTCTGATTGCACAAAACTTTATGTCCAAGTGACACAAGCTTTTCAAGCACTTGTTGACCATCTTCCACTTCAGCACCACAAAACTGGCCAAGCGACCACACATACACCTCAAGCACTGAAGTTGACACAGATTTAGATTCAGAATATTTTCCAAGGATTTGCAGAACTTTGGATCTTGCAACAGTTGTTTGCTCCAAACTGCCATTACCTAAGATAAGAAATAAATCATTAAACAGAAAATTTGTGAGTCTGACAGTGTGCATAACGAAGTGCAGATAAACAAAGCAAGACACATCTACACAACAGACAACAGAAGACAGCATTACACATTTCTCTGGTGCAGCAAGTTTTCTGAACAGAAATACCTTGTCATATACGTTTTTAAACATCAGACTGTAAGAAGTTGTCAGCAAATTAATATTATAATCGATCAGCAAAATGTGCAGTAAAATCTGACTTACAAATAAAAGGGAATCTATTATTAGGGATGTGAAACTACAAAATATAATATCATAACTGGTTTACTCAATATTCCTGATCCAGAAATGTTGCACATTATGAACACATTTCTCAGAATCATAACCTAATGGAAAACAAGACTAAGGAAATGGAGGGCTTTGTATGAGTGACACTGATATATTCAGTTTTGATTGTGACAGATTTGAAAACAAGGTATTTACTGTTTATATCGTTCACATCTTAACCTTCAATGGATGAACGGTACAAAGCTGTCCCATTAAATGTACATCCTCTTCATCCAAACGGGAAAACAGTGCCCCACGATGGGCATTTAAATTGAACAGTGCTCCGGCCGCAGCAGAAAATGGCATTTAAAAGGCCGTATGCTAAAGGTTAAATAAGCATACATTTATTTTTTTAACAGCACTGTACATACATAAGCATCATACAGTACGATACAGTAACAACATGTATACGTGACAATACTGGTGATCATTACTCCCAACAGAAGATACAAACAGAAGGTTTAGGGTAATGAAAACGTACCAAGGAGAAAATTTTGATGTCAAGGTGACAAAGGAACAGGACTATGGAAAAAATCTGCATAATGAGGAGCTTTATAATTTGTATGTTTCACAAAACACAGTGATCACACTATGGAACAGGAAATACACTACACATGCAAAACACATGAGAGAGATGAGCAATGCATACATTTTAGTTTGAAAACCTGAACAGACAAATAATAATGTTAAAATGAATCTTGGAGAAATGGGGTGTTATAGTGTGCATTGATATGTGGCTCAAGATATGGACCAGAAGTGGGCTCTCATGAACACAGTAGCAAACCTTCAGGACCACAACAGTTGGAGAATTTGTGACTAGGTGTATAATTATTAGCTTCTCAAGTAGGAGTCTTTTCCACAGAGCCAGTCATTGTGTAAACAAAGACAATTTACTACAAAAAAAGTTTAAATCATCAAGCTAATGTGAAAGACAGCTTGCTGATGGATAAATTCTAATGTGATTATGAAATACTGTTTGTATTGGTGGGAATTTAAAAGCAGAAAACATGTCTGCTGTTAAAACATTTCACCGTTATAGGTATTCGTTGGGTCACTGACTTAACAATGAGTATCTAAATTATATCAACAACCTTTAAACAACTCAATATACAGGTATGTTAATTATAACTTGAGAAATACTTTACATCCTGAAGAATAATGCTTAAATTGGGTGGTCCTGGGAGTTGTTCAGGTTCTGATCATCATTAAAAACATATTTAAATATAGAACACTAAAATCATGTAATGTAGCTATCAGATAATTTTGTTATAATTTTGTATTTAAAGATAGAGTAATAATGTCTTCAAATTTTAAGACAAATACATATTACTAAAAGCAGCCAAGACTGACCGATTTTAAATCTATGAAGGACACTCTAACATAGCTGGGATACATTAGTCGCTACAGCGACTATGCTACAGGCTGCATGGCCAAGGAATCATGGTTCCATTCCTGGCAGGAGCAAGAGGCTTTTCTCCAAAGCAGCTAGACCAACTCTGGGGCCCACAGCCTCCTCTTCAATGTATAGTAGGAGATTTTCCCCCAGGGATAAAGCAACTGGGGCAAGAAGCTAACCACTAACCTCCATCTAGTGCCAAAATTAAGAATGAATGGAGCTATACCTCCACTCCCCCATACAGGTTTTTATGGCATGCATAGGGACAATTTTACCTTCACCTTTACCCAACTGAAGTAGATTACAATTGTGTAAAAGCGACAGCACAGACACAAGTAATCTGGCCAAAATGTATCACTCCCTGTAAGTAAATGATGGAGCAGTACTTTAAAATGTAACATAGCTACTTCACTTCCTTCCACATCATAAGCTATTTTTCATACACAATTGTCCTTCCATTCAGTACTATGAAACCAAGATGGATAAGCCAATCAAAAATCAACAGATCATCAGTTCCTGAAAAACGTAGATTCTGAAACCTCTAAACAAATTCTCATCTCTGCTGTACCCTGCTGACTAACCATAAGCCTGGTAAAAAAGGTGACAACTAGACTACATTTCTACTTTCACTAATTAATACTTGACTGACCATATCCATGGCATCTTGAAAACTGATAGTTGCACAGTTGGTTAGGAAATTTTCTGCCTCTTACAGACCGTAAGGTTTACTACCATGTTCAAAATACTGACCACTGCATCCTACCCTTATCCAATCATTACACTCGCACCTTACTTTCCTCAGATTCATTTTAATATTATCTTGCAGTCTAAGGCAGTCTCCCAAATGAACCCTCCCTTTCAGGTTATGTGACCAAAATTTTGTACACCAAAAAAAAATGCTTATCCACCAACCTGCTAGTAATGTGAGCTGAATCCGTCTTTGTATGGCCTTAGCCTGCTTATCCTGAGCCAGTGGCAGGAGGCGTATAAGAACGGCAATATGCCAGTGAGTTTGGGAATTAGGAAATTTGTCAGTTAAAGCTATAGCCCTGGACACCAGGTCATGCTGAAGATATGGGTTGTGTGTACAGTGGTCACGTATGTAATCAACCACCTGGGCACACACAATCTCTGCATTGTGAGCTTGTGCCAGAGTGCACAACAGGGTGAGCGTGCGGCGTTTCATGGCTTCGTCTGGATCCGATAGACTTCTCAAAACTATGTCTTGCTGTGCTGCTGATAGTGGTAGTTCATACTGCTTAATTACCATCTCCAATAGACTCAGACCCGCATATCTACAAAAGAATAGCCTTTGCAACCACAAAGCCAGTCTAAAACAGAGCTTAGATTAAACAGAAACTTAGCGATGTAGAAAATGTTCTCTATTCTCAAGAATATACCGTGATAACAGGAATATAACAGAAAGTAATCTGACTTAATGTTTATTGCTTCCTGTAAATAGAAGTTTGTTCAGTACTGCACTTCTTGAAATGTATCTAAAATGGAACGTTACTGTCACAAGCATGAAAGTACTGGTCAGCAGCAAAATACTGGAAGAAGGAAGAAATAAACCCCAGTGGGGGCGAGATTTTTTTGACCTATCCCAGCCCTGAGGCCCACCCAGCCTCCTTTACAATGGGTACTGGGTCTCCTTCCTGGCAGGAAAGCAGCTGTGGCATGGCGTTAACCACCCACCCCCTTCTAGCGCCAGCGTCGAGTATGGGTAGAGCTATACCTCTACCTCCCCACCTCTCCTCTATGCCTACTTGGTATGTAACAGGACAGCCTTTACCTTCACTCTGTCTTCTAATTCTACTCTGAAATTATTTATTTCATCTGTCACTTCTATTGTCCATCTCATTTTTCTTTAGCATATCTCCTTTCATAGATGCTATTATTTCAGCCTTTTATAAGTTACATTTCAAGTTCCAGTCCCTGCAATAATTGAAACTCGATCTATTGCTTTCGGCAAACCACTGAAGTAAGAGATGAAATGCTTAAGTCATCTGCAAATAGCAATCCTTAAATTGTAATTCTTTTCTATTGCTGGTGCACATACATTATATTTACCAATAATCTCTACAATGCTATCCACGAAAATATTGGATATGGGCTCATTATATTCCTGCCTTACTCTCCTAATTTGTTCAAGAAACTTTGACATGTCCTCTTCCCCACACTGAATACAGTACTCAGTTCCCTCACACATTTCCGTAATACAATTCCTACATCCAGAACCTATAAAACACCACTACAACAGCCTTCTTTTGATCCTTGAGTAATTGTATATCATTTGTAGTACAAAACATTGTCCATGGTTGTTTTGCTCTTCCCAAACCCTAACTGAAACACTGGTCAGGCTTTATTGTTGAATACGCAGTCCTTCAGTCAACCAGCCAAGATCAGAACATATCTTGTCACATATCAATAAAAGTGAAATTATTCTGTAATTGCTTAGTTCCTCTCACTTCTCTTTCCCTTCATAAACTGGAAGCATAATCACAGTTTTCCAGTATGATGGAAATTCCCTCCCATTCTGAATTTTGTTGAACATTTTTGTTAAAACATCAATTCCCTCCTTCCAGTAGTAAGCATTTACCAAGCCTTGGCAGGTATCACACTTTAGCCTGCAGCTCTTCTGTTTTTCATTTTCAGTATAAACTCACATCTGCCTTCATAAAATCACCATCCAATTCTTCTGTATGCTGACTACCCATTATCTGTGGGTCATATAAACCTCTAGGCTCACACTCACAGTCCGAGGTAAAGAAATCATAAATTTATTTCTCTAGATTGTGTAGATCAAGGAGGAAAACTAGAAAATTTGAAGAAAGAGATGCAGAAGAACGCAGTGTCTGTGCTAGGTGTTAGTGAAGTGTGGTGGAAGGGTGAAGGTGAAATAAGAGCTGGTGATTATACAGTGTATTATTGCGGGGATGACAGGGCTGAAAGAGGCGTAGCAATAGTAGTGCATAAAAGCGTAGTGAAAAGTGTTGTTAAGAAGAGTGTGTATAGTGACAGACTGATTGCTGTTAAGTTGAAGGCAGAACCAATAAGTATTTTGATAGTGCAAGTGTACATGCCAGCGTCGGACTATGAAGATGACAAAATGGAAGAGTTGTATGATATAATTGAAGAAATTCTTGAAGAGGATGGAAAGGGCGCGACAAATATGATTATAATGGGAGATTGGAACAGTGTGGTTGGAAATAAAGCACATCACAACACTGTTGGACCATACGGACTGGGAAGGAAGAATCAGAGAGGTCAAATGCTTGTTGACTTCTGTGAAAGAAATGGACTTGTTCAGGAACAGTGTGAAGGATGTACAGACACTGCCTGGAGCAGATATTGACTCTGACCACAATTTACTGGTTGCAAAGATCTGCACCAGATTGAAGAAGATCATAAGGTTCCACAAGCGAAAACCAAGATGGGATTTGGAGAAGCTATATGCTCAACGACAGGAAGTACACGATAGTCTAGAAGAAAAACTTTGTGCAATCAAATGTGAAAGTGGGAATGTGGAAGTGCAGTGGAACAATATCAAGAAATGTGTGTTAGATACTATGAGTGATTTAGTGGGAAAAGTCGAGAGGAGAGCAAGAAAGCCATGGATTACACAGGAGATGATCAGTAAAATGGATGAACAAAGGAAATGGAAGAATGTCAACAATGAAGGAAGGAAGAACTACAGAAGACTGAGGAACGAATTGAAAAGAGCCACGGACAACGCCATGAAGGAATATCTGGAGAGCATATGCGACGAGATCATAGAATTTCAAAGAACAGGACGTTATGATCTAATGTACATGAAGACAAAGGAACTAGGTTGGAAAGAAAACCATGGGATTCAAAACATTGGCATCGAAGCCTCTCAAGGGAATATAATAATAGATCAGAGACGAGTATTGCAAATTTGGGAGAAGTATATCACAGAGTGCTACGATCGAGTTAATCGACCAGAACACCTGAAAGTCGAACCTGAAGCTGAAGTAGATGAAGACGAGAAAGGCCCTTATATTTTGCAAAGTGAAGTGGAAAAAGCTATCAAGGAGATAAGGGATAAGAAGGCTACAGTAGATGATGTACCTGGAGATGTACTCGAATTGTTGGGAGAAGATGGTCTCAGACTAATGACACAGCTGATCAACAGCATGTATGTAACTGGAGAGTGGCCCAGAGATTTCATGGGTCACAATGATTGCCTTAAAGAAGAAGCTCAAAGCTACAAAATGCAGTGACCATCGCACAATCAGCATCATCGCGCACGCAGCAAAGATAGTAGCGAGGATACTTAGAAGAAGGATTGAAAAGAAGACAGAGGATGCACTTGGAGAAGATCAGTTTGGATTTAGGAGAGGAAAAGGAACTAGGGATGCAATTGGGATGCTGAGAATAATATCAGAACAAACCTTGGTCATAGATGAGGAATTGTGTGCTTGCTTCATAGACTGGAAGAAGGCATTTGACCGTGTCAACTGGACCAAATTAATGCAGATCCTAAAGGGAATTGGGATAGACTGGCGCGAAAGAAGATTGATCAGCAAATTGTACATGGAGCAGAGTGTCAAAATACGACTGGACCAAGGGGAGATGAGAAGTGTGAAGATTGGAAGAGGGGTTAGACAAGGTTGCTGCTTGTCACCCATTCTGTTCAACTTATACAGCGAGTACCTTACCAAGGAAGCTCTTGAAGGGTTTTGAGACTTCAAAATAGGAGGACAAGTAATTCGCACTGTAAAATATGCAGATGACCTTGTGCTACTGGCTAGGGAAGAAAACGTGCTACAGGGCATGGTTGATAGACTAACTGAAATTGGAAGATGCTATGGAATGGAAATGAATGTGGAAAAAAACTAAGGTAATGAGAATCTCAAGGCAACCATCCCCAATGAAAATTATGATAGATCAAAAACAATTGGAGAATGTGGAATATTTCAGTTATTTAGGCAGCATGATAACAAATGATACAAGGTGTACACACGTGAAATTAAATCCAGAATTGCCATGGCAAAAGCAGCATTCAACAAGAAGAAAAATCTTTTCACCAGCAAACTGGACTTAAATTTAAGGAAGAAATTAGTAAAGTGCTACATTTGGAGCATAGCTTTGTATGGTGCTGAAACGTGGACACTTCAGAAAAAGGATCAGAAGTATCTGGAAAGTTTTGAAATGTGGTGCTGGAGAAGAATGGAGAAGATCAGTTGGACTGATCGTGCGAGAAATGAAGAAGTATTACACAGAGTCAAAGAGGAGAGGAATATCCTACATACAATAAAAAGAAGAAAGGCTAACTGGATTGGTCACATCTTGCGTAGAAACTGCCTTCTGAAGCACGTGATTGAAGGAAAGTTAGAAGGAAGGATAGAAATGACGGGAAGACGAGGGAGAAGACGTAAGTAGCTACTGGATGACCTTAAGGAAAAGAGAAGATACTGGAAATTGAAAGAGGAAGCACTAGATCGCACTCAATGGAGAACTCGCTTTGGAAGAGGCTACAGACCTGTCGTAAGACAGACTACAGAATGAATGAGATTGTGCATGTTATGTTATGACATGTAACACAAGGGTTACAGATTGATCCTTGAGGAACTTGCATGTTTTAATGTTCTCCACTATAAAAAGACATTGTAGGGTGCACTGGATGATATTATTTCACCCTTGACCACTTATAAGCTGCATTTGATGACTTTATTTCAACCTTTTGTGAGCCTCATCAGAAACTTTTGTTTAATATCTGTTAGGATCTGAACCAGTCTGCAGCAGTTCCTTGAATGTCATAAAAATGTAAGTTAGCTAATAAGATTTCATGGTTTAAACTTCAAATGAAATTGAGACACAATGTAAGATGGAGAACAAAATGGAAAAATTCTGTTTGTAATTCCTGGAATGTGTCAGCTGGTCCCAATATTGGCAATGACCATTTCATGTCTTACCTCAAGTTACTGCTTGTACTGGCCATCAGGTCTACCACACACATTAACGCAGGAGCCAGCAGCTCATCCCCGACTTTATGATATACCAACGTGGTAATGCATTCGCACACAATAGCTGCTCCAATAGCATCCTCTATTCGAGGCTTTGCAGTCTGCAATGTCCTTTGAGTAAGCATATAAATATCCGCGCTAGGCTCTTGCAAATATCGCAGCAACCTTCAACAAAATATCATAGATATTACAAAGCAGAACAGGATAATCATAAATAATATTATCATTTCAAAGACAACAAGATCACCTGATTATGGATATTTGCATCCAGGGCGCATGCAGTCCTCGGTATGTGTATTCATGTGGAAGTTTTCCATCCAAGATCTGATACTGAATTTGTACTAATGCTGATATTATATCCAACACCACATCAGGTAAATCCTAATGGAAAGATTATCCCATTGGAGTATACAGTGAAAAGAAGAGCCAGGGGGAAATAATTACATATGTTGGGGGTTTGAACATGTTTACTAAAACAGCGTAGCACTTTATGCAATGTTTGAGACCTGGCCGCTGTCATCCGAATACACAGGTGAATTTGACGGCGTTTGCTACCTCAGTTTACGGATTAATGGATTGAAGAGGTATGTGATTTAGTTAGTAAGTGAAGTGATGTCCTTCCACAGATGTGTCATGTATTAGTCAAGACAAAAACATCAGGTTTATTTAAAATTCCACCTGTTAAATCCAAACAAAGAGGTAACTCACAACCATTCACATGAGTTGATATAGTAACATGTATAAATTAATGATGACTGCATACATCTGCTACAAGACAAACAACATCAGAAAACCAGGAGTTATATGAAGAGAAGAATATATGTACTTTGCTCTCATGTCTCCTACATGTCTTCAAGGAATGGACAGCCTTGCCTCTAGTGTGATACTGTTCTACACTGATATTTAATCTGTTGAGAAGTTGGGCCAGACAATAAAACAGACTTAAACATACCTCAGCAACAATTAAAAGGAACTGCAAAACACGAGCCACCACGCCAGGATCTTTATCACCCACCATCATTTTCATCCGATTCACATATTGCAAACACAGCTGAGGAGATACTCGATAAAAGTGGTGCATGACTGTCACAGCTTTGCTTCGAATGTATGCCTGTAAAATAACTAGGATACATTTACAAAAGTATAAAAATGCCTCAGGGAGGCAGGATAGCACAGTCAGTATAGCGACCAGGGTATGAGCTGGACAATAAGGGGTTCGAATCCCAGTAGGGGGAAGATATTTTTCTGTTCACCAAGATGTCCAGAATGGCTCTGGGGCATACCCACCTTCCTATTCAACGGGTACCAGGAGCTCTTTCCCTGTGGGGGGCAGCCAGGGTGTGAGGTTGACCACTGACCTACCTCTAGTGCCAATGTTAAGAATGAGTGGAGCTATACCTCAGCTCCCCCTATTTGCCTTAACGGCATGTATACGCTTCACAGGAACTCAGAATGCATGCAACCCTCCAGCATATTTGGGTTACTTACTTTCCATGCAAAAAGAAAATCAAATTAAATAAATAAATAATTAGGTAAAGACAAAATATGTTACTAATGATATTATTTTACACCATTAATGAAGTAACAGCAACATACAATGAGCAGGTTTCTGTTATTAAAATTTTATACACTGCCTTCAGGAACAAAATTAACCTCAAAATGTGAATCATGTCTAACAGCTCACTGTATTGTAATATGTGCTTGTTTAACCACTTGTTAAAATGACTGTTTTATATTCTGGTAGGAAAAAACAATGATTTATGGTGGCAAAAAATATGGATTTAATTCCAAACAACACTAACTATACAAACTGTCTTGCAGCATGACAAATAAATGGAAATATTTCAACAAAGTCCATGGTAATGTCATGAGATTTTATGGAAACTACTGTCACTGTCTGAAACGGCAAACACATTAAGCAGATTGCAAGCTGGCAACATATGTTTCTGAGAAAGACACATAAATTAACCATGACCGACAGAATAAGAAATGAGGGAGAGACGACCGAAACAAGGGTGTACAATAACAAATGGTTTCACCATGTTAAATGAATGGACAATGATGGCATACCGGGAGTGTCTTTAGAAATGGAAATAGACTAAAAACAATGTACAAGCAGGCCAAGAAAAAAGAGTGAGGAAAAAATATGCAGGAAGACAAACACAAGACAAAAATGGCTTTGGAAAACAACAACCTACAAAAGCATAAATATCCACATGTGCTATGAATGGTGATATTCAAAGGTATAAGATGTTTGTAATTAACTTTTTCATCAATGCAGTGCGTGCAAGATTGTCTTTGAATTTTTCAGCCACGTGTTGGGGCGGCCAGCACATGGATCAACTGTCATATTGAGAGAAGCAGGGTTGTCAGAAGGACCTGTAACGTTCGAAAATGCAAACAAGAAACAGTGAAATTCACAGATAACATCCGCCCACCCACGTATTCGATCCATTTTCATACCTTATCGCCCACTGATTTGTCTGATGGAATTTGAACTTGTGACCATACAGGCAAAGACTGAAGTTCTACACTTTAACATTCATAACAACTGCAGGCAGCACTAATAACTTACAAGCTATAATTATGCATACCATCAGAAACATTAAGTGAAACCTCACTAATTCAGATCTTGTAAATTAGGACACTGCTTGGTCAATTAAACTCCAGCATCTAGTAGTAATGCAGTAACAAGGAAACCCATTACATTCAGAAATGTGGATAAACTAAAGATTATTGAGAAAATAGGCTGGAATATCTGATGCAAAGATAATGGAAGTAACTCCCATAGCAAATCAGTGTTTTGTATGAAATAAAAGCTAGTTTGGATTACCCTTTTTCTCATCCTATGGACCAGTGAGGTTTTATGGTATATGGACATTTGACTGGGTGGATAGACAAAGTGAAGGATGATACACAAAGACATTTTTTTAAATTGCTCCATGCAGCACTCTATACTCAGTCTCACGTGATGGCAGGCAGGACAGTAGGACTGCTATTCCACTTTGCTGTGGGTGGGGCCTCATACATTTTAGTTTCATTCACTGTAGTTAATATTAGGTCTTCATGTACCATACTTAACCCTCTGGCACCTAATGGCAGGTATACCTGTCAAGCAGTACGATGCTCAAAACGTCGAACAACGGGTATAGCTGATTGCCCATCATGGCCTTTATTATGCAGACCCATTTAAATCCTGGTCTGCTGTATATAATTCTGGTGCCAGAGGGTTAAAGAGGGTGCTAGAAATGGTTTGCAGTGTGAGGTGTTGCAGTGTCTTGCTGAACAAAAGCGTCTCTCATAATTGGAAAGTGTTCAGAAAATTGTCACAGTGTGTGTTACATATGGGTGTGAATTTATGGCCTCAGAAAAAAATATGCACTCAATAATCTGGAGGTCAGGAATCCTCTATTTCTTACCAGCTAGTCAGTAAATGTACTTAACCCTTTTAGTGCCAGGCTGAATGGATAGATGATGCTAAAAATCGATAACCTGTCAAAACAGGGAAATATAAAAATATGAGTCAGTAAAAGAGTCACACTATTCAATTATGTGATTGCTGCTGAAATTTTATGGATATCAAGGAAGCTTACCATACTTAAAATCGTGACCAACAGATTGGCTGATGGCACAACATGCAAGAGTGCTAGAGTGACAGTGGCCGACAGATCAGTCACATGGCACTAAGAGGATTAAGTTTCTTGGAATCAAAAATATGTATTTGCACAAGTATTGTTATATAAATCCTGTAATTACCCACAATATACTCACATTGGGATGTGTAAGTTTCTCTTCCAGAACAGGCAGCACGACAGTCACTTGATCAGGAGGAATAATGTGGCAGCTGGCACAAAGAGCCATGACCACCACATAAATGTTCTTACATGTTAGATCACGGATCACTGTGTTGACTAGCAGAACAGAGAGCGAGTCACATTCATGCAGAAGGAACGCACACGCCAAGTAACCTAGAAATACAGACGCAGTAATATGATTACTGGTAATGGAACCAAAACCCAACTACTATTAAATTACTGTTCTATCATGTGGAAAACAATATTAAACAATTTTACGTTACTTGTACCGTACATTTTTAATTATATATATCTTATGCAGACAAATGTACACAGTTTTATGTTATTTAACACAATTTTTATTATTAAATGCTGCCCAACATGTTTCTAGCCTATATAAGGCTCACCTTCAGGGGCTCTTTCGTTGAAATTAGATTTACTACCGTTAGATGTACTACATCTAACGGCATTTTAAGAATTTTATATACCAATAATATAGCTGTTGTAATTTCAACAAAAGAGCCCTTGAAGATGAGCCTTATATAGGCTAGAAACATGTTGGGCAGCATTTAATAATAAAAATTGTGTTAAATAACATAAAACTGTGTACATTTGTCTGCGTAAGATATATATAATATTAAATAAGTATGCTTTACAGCTCTGTAAAAATATGTCACTGCTTTTGCTCTGATGTATCGCATAATGCAAAGCCTGCTTATACATCTCCTTTCCAATTTTTTAAAAAATGGCTCTGATGACTTAGTCACAGTACAGCCTATCTATGCCCTGTGGAAGGAAGGCCACTATGACAGTTTAGGTTGGTGCTGTGTGGGTTTGGAATTTTTCACAGCAGTGCGATCAAGGATTCTGGTCTTTCAGGATGTGAAGCGGCATTGCTGTGTAAATGGTTACCAACATTACAGAGAAACATTTGAACCCCTGAAGATGAAGGTGAAACATTCCTTTAAAAAAAATGGGAGCCAATTACCTGGTGATGCAGCATCACATCCCAGAAGACTGGAATAAAAGCTTAGTTCTACCCTGAAGACAGAGAAAACAGGTTAATTCTATGTTAATTGGTCATCAGATCACATCACATCCCAGACACATTAATGTTCTTAGTGTAGTCGGTATAATGATGCGCTACAAGCTGGATGGTCCAGGGGTTGAACCCTGGTGGAGGCAAGAGATTTTCTGTTCACCATGCCTGTCCAGACTGGCCCTGGGGTCCACCCAGCCTCCTCTACAATGGGCACCATGGCTCTTTAAAGCAGCCAGGGCATGGTAATGACCACCCACTCCCATCTAGCATCAGTTAAAAATGAGTGGAGCTATACCTCTACTCCCAGTCTATGCCTTCATGGCATGTTACAGGGTAACCTTTACCTTTTAAAACTGTATCTGAGCTGCTCTGTTGACAGTGAGATTACTTGAAAACCATTACTAAATTAATAAAAAAAATTACAGGTTTTAAGTTCACAAAAGTACAGCATAAGAAAAAGACATGGCCCTTGAATTTGTGTTTGGACTACAAAGAATTAACGCATTCACTGTTAAGCTTACTAATGCATATTTTCTTTTGCCCCCAGGTGACTTTCGCAAGTATCAGCCATTGCTTTACTTCAAGACAATGTCTGAAATGGTACTGAGTGTCACAAAAATATTTTAGGCACCTTGTGGTAGTTTTTTAATAAAAATAAATGCAAATGAATGGCATCCCAGGTTCTCCTAGATCTGTGTTTCTCAGCTAGTGGTATGCAGACTGCTGTTGGTCTGATGTTCCAATTTACGCCAGTCTGCAAATTGTACTTATTGCACTATATATCTCCTACCACAAGCAGAAAGATTAATGTTCCACAATTAGCAATTTATTTCACTACATTTTGAGTGACTAAACAGCTTGCACTGAATACTATAACATTTTTCTCTCTCCTGTTTTTTATCTTTTGAGGTGCGACCAGTCAAACTGAGGGAAGGGACACAATATTTTGGTGCTGGCTGCTGCATCCCTCAGGAATGGACAGGTGAAGCCATGTTACAACCTCCAGAATTCTGGATGATGGACATTTTCAAATATACCCTCATACCTCTCTCTGCTATGCCATTTAAGTCAACTACTACTGGCCTTCACAAGAGAGATCTGCTGATCTACGAGTAAGTACAGTCAAACCCATATATAAGGTTTCTTCTGGAAGTAGTAGATTTTAATACTGAACTGAGGACAAACTTGGAGGAAATTCAGCACTGAGATTACTGACTTGGGATGTGTAGTTTCAATGGCCTTCCTGTTACTAAGCCTCAGAATTCATACTTTGTACTTGAATAATTTAATTGATTTTCTAATACACCATTGTCCAAATACATTACCCATCTTCTTTTCAGCTAATGATCCATATTGAGCCAACTTTACAGCATGGATATAGGCAAATTCTGCTTTGTAACCTGACAGTTCCGAAAAGATAGAAAATGCAAGGCATTTAATAACAGTGGATGGTTTGACGGATGGTTCCGAGAGCTTTGCTTTTACAAGTCTGAGACAGTCTCGAATCAACCATTCTTCTTCCTAAAATAAAAACATACAACTAGACACTCATACTTAATACACTGTAACATGGTTATTGCGGTCACTGTCACAAATACGTACTCTTTTCGTTCGGGCATTAATACATCTTTCAAGCATATTTTTTAAACCAACGTTGGTTCCTAGTGGAGATAATAGAGTCCCGATAGATTCAAGCGTCTTTTCAAATATTCCAGACATCTTTAGTGACTGATGACAGTTTTATATGTGGAAATCTGATAACCAACATAAAAAATACATATTCTACATTTTACATTTATCGTTTCTGCTCATCGTCAAACCACCTTTTCGATTAACCTTTAGTACTGTTGCGCATAAGGCCATGTTGGACAAGGCAATTGTGTAGCTACCTAATCCGTGATCTACAGGCAGCACAAGTCACGGATGTACAAAATCCGGCCGATCCATGGTTGTTTCAAGTAAGGTGTACTTTGAACCTCCAAGCTAACTAACTCCATGGAGCAGAGTCCTTCTTGAGAAGCTAACAGGTCGTCAGCTAGTCAAGAAATTCCCCGCGTTTTATGGAACCCGAAGGTTCATTACCGCACTCACAAGAGCCCGCCACCTGTCCCTATTCTGAGCCATATCAATCCAGTCCATGCCCCCCCATCCCACTTCTTGAAGATCCATTTTAATATTATCCTCCCATCTACGCCTGGGTCTTCCAAGTGGTCTCCTTCCCTCGGGTCTCCCCACCAAAACCCTGTATGCACTTCTCCCCTCACCCATACGTGCTACATGCCCTGCCCACCTCATTCTTCTCGATTTGATCACCCGAATAACATTTGGTGATGAGTACAGATCATTAAGTTCCTCGTTATGTAGTCTTCTCCACTCCCCTGTTACCTCGTCCCTCTTAGGCCCAAATATCCTCCTCAGCACCCTATTCTTGAACACCCTCAGCCTATGTTCCTCCCTCAGTGTGAGAGACCAAGTCTCACATCCATACAAAACAACAGGCAAAATTATAGTTCTGTATATCTTAATCTTTGTATTTTTGAATAGCAAACTGGAAGACAGAAGATCCTGCACCGAATGATAACAAGCACTCCCCGACTTCAATCTGCTCTTAATTTCTTCCTGAAAGGAATTTTGATTTGTTAGGGTTGTTCCCAAATATTTGAACCTCCCCCCCTCCAAAAAACAAGAGTGGACTTGTTCGCAGCCGGTAATATCTAGGCGCCTTCATGCAACCACTGTTGCAGTGGAGTGTGTGTTTGTAGCCTTTGTTATCCAGCATGCAAAGCCCATGCTCCGTAGCACAGATCTCCGTAGTATATCATCTGTAGCCTCTCCGGTTTTACAGCATTTTTCTGCATCATCTCATATGCTGTACGATTTTCGGAAAAAAAAAATGTCTTTTGATTTTCTCTACAGCTTTTGCCCGGAACATTTCTCATTATAAGAAGACTGGAGCGAGATATTATCATAACTGTACATAGGTCTTCATGTAAAGTACAAGTTATTCGTGTCAGATTTTAATGAAAGTTGAATTTTCTCAACAGATTTTCGCAAAATACGTAAATGTAAAGTTTCATGAAAATCCGTCTAGTGGGAGCCGAGTTGTTCCATGCGGACGGACGGATAGACATACATGACGAAGCTAATAATCACTTTTCGCATACATACATACGTTGCATGGATCCATAAGTCTGTGAAAGTGACAACTGGATGTGTTATAAGTCATAATATACAAACATACAGCTATACAGACTAAAGAATTTTACATTTGAACACTATAAACTAAAACACTACAAACGTGTTACAAACCTCACTATGAACCATCTTTATACATAAAAATTCATCTACTGAGTAAAAGGAGCGTGTATTTAAGTATTTTCTTAATGCTTCTTTAAATTTTGTCTTTTCATTCTGAAGACTTATGAGACTCAGAGGGAGTCTGTTGAAAATTCTGATACCAGCATAGAATGTACTTTTTTTGAAAACAAGATCGGTTGGCATTTGGTCTATGCAGGCGGTGCTTATTGCTGGTGTCTGTACTGTGTATAGATGAATTTGTTTGAAAATTTTGTTTAAAATAAAGCTCATTAATGAAAATATATATTGATATGGAATAGGTAAAATCTCTGATTTTTTAAACAGACTTCTGCATGGAGTTCTTGGTTGTGCACCGACCATAATTCTGACGATTTTGCGAACGCGCCTAAAACACGGAAGAAAGATGTATGTCCGCACCTTGTTTCACCAGGGCACAGTATTCTCTTATTTGTGTAATAAACTAAGCATAGCGTAGCGGGGAGGGGGATGCGGCTGCCTTTGGCGACACAGTCCAAGTGGCGGCAAAATGAAAAAAATTTGAGTTCCAGGTTCAAGAAATTTCATACCACTTAGCCAGTGAAGTGAAATTCAATAACTAATTGTGACTTCCCATTTTTCCTGGGTATGCCCTGTTTTTGAGGCAAAATTTTTGTCTGGGCAAATTTTTTTCAAAGACGAAATTGTCCCGGTTTTTAGCCATCGATCTTGTCACAAAGAAAGTTAAAAATAATTCAGATTTAATACTGCTTATGAGTGAAAATTAAGTGTGCTTCCTGTGATTCATATATGCAGAGTAGAAGATTTGAATTCACAAGAAAAATTATTTCTTACCATTACATATTTTGCTCCTTTGATATTTCAGTGTCATAAAAAGTCTCCTAGTTATTACAAAAACTTACTCTTAATAATCAAATATTGATTGACTGTTGTCACTTGTCACACTCCCAGTAAAGAGACTTAAATGCAGCAGGTGCAGACAAAAGTTTTTCTCCAAAAGTTGTTATTAATGACTGGTGTTTGCCATCTAAATTGAAGCAGGATATTTTATTAATGTATTCCTTTCTTCGCCTCTTTCCATCTGCCACTCTTTCTGTCCTTAGTACAATAAGGAATATGAATGGGGTCAACTGTTGTTTTATCTCGGGATTTTCCAACTATGACAAAAATCGGTTCAACTGAGAAATAAGCTTGTATGTAAATTATTATTAAACATTGCATTTTCTTTAAAATATCAGGGATATTTTAAAGAAAATAATTAGTGCACAATTCCCCTCTTTCGCTCCAAGAAATATGGTGACGCTGAAATTAGAAGTGTGATGGAACAGTATGTCAGCCAGTTATGGTACATTCTCATTGATTACAAAATAACATTGAAGCTACATGTAGTTGGAACTGGGTTGGCCTGCCTCAGGTATAGGGACAAGTGAGAGGCTGTTGTGAACATGGTATTGAATCTTGGGGTTCCATGAAATGCAAGGAATTTCTTGACTAGGTGAGGAACTATTAGCTTCACAACAAGGACTCTGCCCATGGAGTTAGTTCATAATGATGACTGTTCCCTCATTTTGAATAACAACATGAAGATGTGGAACACTGTCATTTGTCCTTTTTTTATTTTACAATCATATGATGCTAATTTTATGCCTCAGTTTTGTACAATTATGAAATGCACAACTGTGAAAATACATTTCTCTATCAAAATAATGTGTAGAATATGAAAACCTGAAATTAAAATAAATTTAAATACTTATACAACTAAAAATAATACAAATTTAAAGTAGCATTTGAAAGTTTTGTAATATAAATATCTATGAGGTTTTTAGTTTTTAAGGGCAGGACGTACATATTTGCTCTGATGAACATTCCAGTCTGATAAATATTGTATTTTCCTTAAGCAGAAAAATATTTTGCATCTACAATATGCTGGATGATGTTGCCATTGTGATACATTGTGGGAGCTAGGCAATGATAGGCAACATATACTCTTACTTAGTAATTCTGACTGTCCATTTCCCAAAATATTACAAGCATCAAACCGTATTATACATGATGGGCATCTAAAACACATATGAATTGTTCAGGTTCATCAAAAATTTTGCCTCAGAAACCCATCTGGAAGTTACCTAGCATACATGGTCACAGAATACCCTGACATCTCTACTACCAACACAGTATTTTCATCCTGCATGTATTTACTCAAAGATACATTGTCTGTCATATACATGTCAAGATGCTTCCAACTTATGATAAGACGTACCTAACACTAATTTTTTATTAACACAAATCCCAAATGAATAATGACCTTTGTTCAATATGGGATGAACATAAGCATTTTAAAGCCACATGCAGATGTTGTAACACACAGGCATAGCAAAGTTGCATCTGAAGGAGCTGTGCTGAAATTCGCATTATAATTGAGTCATTTCCACTCCAAGCCTACTCTTCCATGCAGAGAATTAACATACTTGCCAACTATCTATTACAGCCACTATTATTTGACCGCAGAACTGATGATACCACATTCAGGACTATCCAGTAAAGGAACTCCTAGTAAAATACAAAAATGGAAACACTGCCAAACAAATCATCCTAAATTAAATGTTATGTATATTATTATATGCTGATATCACCCTAATCCTTTAAAACTGCATGAAGAGTCTGCTATTTCAGTTTGTTATATGAGAAAGTATTACAAATTCTGACTCCTAAAGTGACATCCCAGCTATGCCCATGCATCAAAATTTACAAAAAAGCAAACACACCGGTAAGACAAAAATTGCATTGTACTATCTCCTGACACCATATCCCAAAAATAGACTAGTAATACAAAATGTTACCAATATAAATACATATTATGCTTTGTGACAGCTTTACAAGGTAGATTTCTGATTATCAATCATGACACGTTTTCATTAAACTAATTGTAAATGGTCTAGTTCAGAAAGGTAGGACTTACATGGGTATGCAAAGAATAGGGACAGAATACATCAGAGACATTTTACACAAATCTTGCAACTCTTTTGGTGACAGTCAGTGCCGGCCTTAGCAAACGTGGGGTCCGACTGCAATCCTTGTGGCGGGCCCCTGAAAGTTACTGTGCAGAGCAAAAAAAGGACTAACATTTTGGTATGTAAACATATGTCATAAAATCATTACGAAATCAGTCCAAGAGCTTTGTGTGGTATCACACTGTGTATTTTTAAAAATTACTAATGCGCGAATCCCCCATGAGCATGGGGCCCGATTGCGTCGAATCAGCCCAATTGGCCTAAGGCCGGCCCTGGTGACAGCTGTTAGCAAACATGAATGAGAAGTATCAAATACTAGGCAGGGATAAGGGTGAATAGCACTGATATAATGAGGAACAAAGATGATAAAACACAAGTACTAGAACACAGCTATCAACCATGTCTTCAGGAGTATCATATGCAGCAAATAAGAATTAGTGTTTGATATGTATCCTTTTATGACATACATTAACAAATACCAGCTTAAACTGAAACATCTGTTGTGCCTAACATTTGTATTCATAGGTATGGGTCTAGCTGCACAATAAGAGTGGGGCATGCATTATTCGATACCATTGCAACAGAACAAATTTTTGCATGCAGAAGTGGGACAGTAACCTAGACAGTAAACATCATGCCACTGTCTCATTTTCATTTTAATCAGCATTATTCACTGTTTGTATGGGTGGGGGGGGGGTTCCAAATGTTATCATTTGAAACAGATATTACATGAGCTTTGTCATAATACCAGTGAGGAACCAACCAAGACCCCAACTGGCTCTGACTTTGTTCTGATGAAGTGTGACAGAACCCTTAATCCACTCCAGTTTGCTACTAGGCTGAAAAAAAAAATATATATATATATATATGTAATTTAAAAGACAGATAGTCCAAAGCTGCAGATCTGAACTTGTAACATTTTAAAAAGTGGCTTTCTTTCCTCAATTTGTAATACATAAAGTTAATAGTATAAATAAAATCTGGTGTTTTATTGTGTCAGTATTTCTGTCAGCCTTTGTTCTTGTGAGACTTTCTACATTTATTATTTTGCATTTACCTGCACCCTTCATTTTCTAAAGGTTTATCCTTGTATGTTATAATATTAAATTAAAATAATACCTTAAGAGTCTGGTATTCATTCAGGGTTACAGTTTTAAGACTCACACTGTGTCTTTAGTATTGCACTTAATGCTTCATATCTGCATCTTCCTAATAACTAAAGAGACCATACTGAATTGCCTGCAAGCAATAACAGAAATACGTAACTAGACCAATTTCTGTTAACAAAATAATCATAGTTCCAATGGCACAAACCTCTTGTCACTAAATGGGGATTCTTCATAGCAACAAAACACTGTAACAGATGTTATATTAGATGCAAATAGAGATAATTAAGAATACTATATTTAATTCAAACATATGCGTAACATGAGACGAGAATACAGGGATTCACAAATTTAGTTATTTCACTACGTCCGCCTTTCTTAAACCATCGTTAGTGTCAGATGGCATTGTAAAACACAGGATAAGTGTAATTCTTAATGACAATATGTATTTATTTATCCAGCTAAACCACTAATATTAGTGAAGTTCTGACAAATAACCCTCTTTTTGCATACCACATGTAATTTGATGATGGTACTTTCTGAGATATGCAAGTAATAGAAATATTCCACATAAAAATGCATCAAGATTGATAATCAGAACCACACTCTGCCACTTACAGAAAACATAGACAATTATCATAACTGTATCCTTGGAATGAGATTCCAAAATCCTAAGTGCAACACACAAATTTCCCATGTAAAAACACTTTGTGATGCTTATATAAACATTCAGGTTCACAATATATATTCTTTTAGTTTTATTCAGAAATCCTCTATTGGCCAGTATGTACACTTATTTTTTATACTCAATATAAATTTTATTTCTTTTTTTTTTTTGAGTTTTATTTGATAGAATAAAACTGACCCAGCCACTGGAAGAAAACAAAACTTTATGAATTTCATTTAAGAAAAAGTATCAGAAAAATATTCAAACACACAAATCTTTTAACACTGGGACACTAAACAGATTTGGAACATTTCAAATCATAATGTGACACACATGACGTATTACATGAAAAGTGAAATCACCACTGGAAAGACAGCAGCCAATTTGTATTCCTACACATGAAAGCTTGTGATCACTCACCATATTCATGTGTAACAGACATGAAATATGTACAAAAGTATATTAACATAACAGATATTTAAAAGACTGTAGATCAAAATAAATGTGAATATAATAGAGCTGTGCTTACTATAAAAGAAAGACCTGAGAACAAAAATATTTTACCTCAATCTAAAGAGCTGAAGTACAAGAAAGGTTTATATCGAGTGATGCTACATTTTCAGGCTTATCATATGACTATTAGTTTCCTTTGCAGTGAAAGCCATAACACCTTTCATATAAGCTGTAGCACTCATTAATTTGGAATCTGTTGTACACAGAACATTAAGAACTGTCTGGGCTTGCGAACTGCATTGTTAAATGTAGGAATTTACTATTAATGGCATATTCCTCTGTTGTGTGTGTGTGTGTGTGTGTGTGTGTATGTATGTATGTATGTATGTATGTTATGTATGTATTAGTTTGGATACCCTGAATCCACTGACTTAACACTGAAAAGCAGTGTTCATTCTTTATATAAGCTGCACATTCTGCACTCAAAGGCCACCAGCATATTAGAAACACATGTATTTATTTCTTAAAGATGCCTTTTATTGTTGATTTGGATTTGATTTTATGTTTTATCCGTATGACATAGTGACGACTGGTGTTTCTTGCTGGTGGAATATATCAGCTGTGTTTCAGAATTTTTGAGATGAAGTAACTTTTAACCTATTTTATGATGCAGTTAGATTACTTTATAAGACAAAGACTGAATCAACAATGTTTGGCTGCATTACCTTGGGGTATGATAGGTAAAACATGAATAAGTTCCAAAACCATTTTATTATGACAAAAAAGCATGGGCAATAAAATACAAAAATATCTATTACTGACAGTTATTAAATGAATATGATCCTGATGTGTCAAAAAAAAATGGAACAGAACTGTAGTACTGAGCAAATGTAGGTTATGATATGGACTAAAATTTATTACTTTACATTTTTAAGCCGGCTGGTTTAATACTCGTTGATTTGTTTTGAGATTTTTACTGTGCCAGCCACATTTCCATGTTCTGTGAATGCAACACCCCATTGACAATTGAAAATATGGATTATATATATATATATATACTTGCTGAGTATATATATATATATATATACTCAGCAAGTCTGCTTTTAGCAAAGAGAAGTATCAGTCAATCTGTGGATTGAAGCACAAGGTGTGCCTTATCCTGCGTTATCCTGGAAGACCAATGTTTATGCAAATTTATATACAAATTGAGAATGAGATTCAAACTGTTCGAGCAACTGTCGGGTATCACACCAACAGTACTGATGGGAATGTCTATGGTATTTTAATTTCTCCTTCATCCAATTCATGATTTAGTGCATGAATACATTTAGAATTTAGTTCATTATTATTTATTGTACTTAGTTTACAACTGCACCCTCTCCCCTTACTGACTGCACAACCTTTTGGGGTTTAACGAAAACATAAAGTTAAATAAAACAAATAATACACAGCTGTAAAAAATAAGCATTCTGTTCAGTTCTGAGATCTGTGATGGCTAAACTATTCCTACACATACACAAAGCTTCACACTACTTTCAAAACAAAAACATTGCTTTCACAGCACGAGACCATTACAAGCCTCAGAGATGATGTCATATACCAGTGGCTGAAGCTACAAGTTGTAAACTGCAGCAAAGAAAACGGATACATATTTCTCTTACCATGACAAATAGTTGATACAAACAAGTTCAAAATTCTCTTGGCAACCAACATCTTACACATTTGATAAGTCACTGAAGTGTGTATGCTGACAAACATCACTGTCATTGCCGTACTGGATGTTACGATCAGCTACAATATTGCTGCAAAATTTAGACTTAAATTAAACCTTGGTTTGACTAACTGCCGAACCTCTCACACTTACTGAGTATTGTAAACTTCATTAATTTGTACTCTGCTCTTTCCATATAACAGTCGATTGTATTAATGATCGCACTGTCCATGATGGAACATGACAACTTGTACAAATTGCAAAAATCCCAAAGTGTGTGTGTGTGTATATATATATTTCTAATTCAGATCTTGCTACTTAAACATCTTGGAAATCTGCTCATGTATCAATGTAGTAATCAAGTAAACATGAAATGGTTTTCACTGCTAGATCATTCCATTAGTTCTCATACTGTGATTTTCATAATAAATACTTAAGAGATTCAGGATATACAATATATATTTCTCTCATGATGTGCAAATTGAAAAGAATTACGATCTCCACCTCCAGCAGTTCCTTTGCATAGATCACAAATGGATGTAACAACCTTAAAATATTGCATTTAGACCACAAGTACGCACACATATATAGGCCTGCATGCATATATTCACACAACACACATTCATGCATCCTAGTAAAGACAACGAAGATGTGAGTGGAATATTCACAATGACTAATGATGTTCATTTTCAGGGACTCCCTCACAGCCTACCAAATGAAATGTTGTTGCTCTGTCTCAAATGAAGACGCAAGTCTCTTGAAGCACTTCTAAGATGTTTCCGAGGGAAGCGAATGCCCTGGACCAGACAACTCTCCAGACTGGTGCTGGGGAACAAATTCCGCTGCATTTGGATTCAGTGTGCTCTGGATAAGATAAAACAATTTAGATCTTAGTCTTTTGGAAACATAAATATATTTATTACTACTAAATGTTTAATTAATTGCAAAAGCTAGAGTAGCTGTGGGATTTTAGTTTCTTAATGTTGATGAAGACCCAAGGCTTCTGGGGTGTTATGCAGCATTGAATGGTGAACAGTTACCAATGCTTTGGAGGAGCATATTGCCTGTATATTCAGGGTCTAGCAGTTCAGGGACTTGGGATCTTCAAAAGCTACAGTAGTCTTCTATTACAGCTAGAACTCTGAGGCTGGATGCATAAAAGCCTCAAATCACAGCCTGGTGGTACAGGGTCACAATTTCTTAGTACCTGATTTGCAGTGCCATGCTGCTGTCAGCAAATTTCTTATGGGAAAAACAGGGTTATGTGAACATGAACGCTTATAGACCCCACCATCCCTTAATACACATATATCTTTGGACATTCAACATTTATGCAGTGCTGAAGTAGCTGGTGTTGCCAGCTTCTGTGACAGTTAAGTTGGCAACCACCCACATTTATCCGCATATATTTAAAATTTTTATTGCTTGGCGATATTTTATCCATTTATTTAATTATTTTCAACTGTGTGTAGTCAAAACCATGTTTTACAGATTTTCATGATGAATGTGATGGACTTGCCAGTTCAGTAAAAACAGGGAATTTCCAAAACAGTTAATATTATCAGTAGTTCTGAGAATACCATGCATGAGGGAGTAAGACCATTGAATCATGACAAATGTTTATTCACCTGCTTGGCTAAGTCATCTTGGACTGACAGATTTTCCATGGTTTGGCACAGATCTGGGGCACTGGCAAATGGAAAAACAAAACAATTGGTTAGTGGTTAGTCAGAATCTCAGCAAACAAAATTTACACCTGAAAGAGAAGAAGGTTGGCAAAATGCAGTTTATCACAGACACATTTCAGATTCACAAAATCCAACATAATATTTGACAGCCATTATCCTGAAAAATGAATTATTTCAATCAGTTACCATTACCACATTCTACATCAGTTAGGTAATTTTACTGCCTGTTACAGCTCCAAGTTTAAAATATTTTAATGTTCAATTTTTCTTTCAGATATATGTGTGGAAACTGACATATCATTTGACTTCTGATTATAATACAGAATGGATCTTTCCATCTGTTCTGTGGTCTTCCTGGATATCTTTATGTGTTGGATTACATTTCAGAAGGATTTTTGAAAAATGCCAATCTTCCATCCTCTACGTATGTTCTAAGAATTTTCATTAGTAACCTCTTATTCATGTAATACCACATTTTATATGTGAGTTTTGTCTTGTACCATCATTCGATATTTGATCAGTTATGCATTACCATCCTCCTGTTCTGAAGAACTGTATTTTTTTCTTGTTTATATTTCATTAATTTATTGTTTGGTTAAAGATCAGCATTCAGACCCACAGAATACACAGGTATCACAGCTATGTTACAAAATTTAAATACAGTCCCCTTCCAGGCCTTTCAAAACAGAGTTATGACAATTTGGTTGGAGTTCTGAAATTTATGAAGTTTAATATTACATTTATTAATTGCAGCCCACATTATAATCTGCATAATTAAAACTTAGTAGCTGTTCAGTTGTTTTATTGTTTAATACAATATGAAAATGTTTATTATTCAAAGTTTAAAAAAACCAACACAATGCACTTCACTTTCACTTTAGTATGTATTAATTAACCCCTACATATGTTTCAGTTTACATAAAACCATCCTCAGGGGGGTCAAAACTACGTTACATTACATCCAATGTTAATACAAGTTTAAATATTGTGCAATGTCTTGCATGTTATTACAATCACTGTAAAATCAGAGTTAGAAAACATATAAAATGTTGTATAAAATCCTTAAAATTCATTGAATTTTGTGTCGAAATAGTAAGATGTAGTAGAATGGATTGCTCTGTTTCTCCACACCTCTTTTACAGGACATATTTACTAAAAGTTCCACCACAGTATACAAAACCAAGAACCAAAATAACCAGAGGTGTGGAGAAACACAGCGATCCATTCTACTACATCTTATTATTTTGACACAAAATTCAACGAATTTTAAGGATTTTATACAACATTTTATATGTTTTCTAACTCTGATTTTACAGTGATTGTAATAACATGCAAGACATTGCACAATATTTAAACTTGTATTAACATTGGATGTGATGTAACGTAGTTTTGACCCCCATGAGAATGGTTTTATGTAAACCAAAACATATGTAGGGGTTAATTAATGCATATTAAAGTGAAAGTGAAGTGCATTGTGTTGGTTTTTTAAACTTTTAATCGTAAAATGCACGGTGAGACTAACAAAAAAATGTCTATTATTGTTTCCCCCCTTCAAGGGAGCTCCTTTTTTTAACACTGGAAATTTTATTATTACATTATTTAGCTGTTTAATTTAATTCATATGCAGCTCTCTGTACACCATCTTTGTATCTGATTTTATGACTTGATTAACAACAAAAAGTGTGGTATTTATTTTTATCATTTATATGAAAGTTACTTGTTAACTCTATCAGGCATTTATTATGACTTCATATGTGTGTATGTATGTGCGTAGATACATGTGCACGTGCACACACACACACACAGAAGATGTCCAATGTCACTGCTTAAAGAACTTTTTCCTGAAGTAATTTTGTGTCAGAAATGTCATAGTATGAACATGGGTCCAGTTCTGAATGGTTATGGACCTATGGAAATTACCTCCTGCAGCAGATTCTGTTCTTCTGGGATATGGTGCCACGCCGTTAGATAACAGATCCCAGCATTCTGAGGCAGTGTAGTCTCTTCAAATGCCTTTGACACTTTGACCATTGAAGAGGACACAATGTTGCCTCAAAACATTGGGATCAAACTACCCAGTGACGCTATGTCATATGCCACAAGAATGGAATCCTCAGCTAACTGCTGCAAAACTCCTGTAGTTGTGCTGTACATGCATGAGCAGGCATGGGAATCAGAATGTACATCCAAAATGAAGGTGATGGATAATGTCTAAAATTTCAGTCACAACTAAGACCACATACCATTGTCAGAATCCTTCAAAGTTAATTTATGTTCACATGAGCTTGAACTTCAAATGCCCATAGCACTGTACCTGTTCAAAATATCCACAGCTCTATACATGCTGCAAATATCCATACCTCTGTAACTGCTGCAAATCAGCCCTATGTTCGTGTGACATTTCTGATTGGAACACTGTTCCCTTAATTTATCACTGTCATCATCATTGTTGTTGTTGTTATTATTACGTTATTATTATTATTATTATTATTATTAGTAGTAGTTTGAGAATAAGGTCTGTATGGTTCTTATTGCACATTGAAGGAAGCACCTATTAACAATTATACAAAGTTCATTTCTAATCACTTTGTCAACATTTTTCATACTCAATAAACCCAACATTTACAAGTAAATGATGTCCCCCTGTTTTTTATTTATAAGTGGGGTATTCCATATTTTAACATTAATATATATAGATTAATTTTGCCTGTTGTTTTGTGTGGGTGTGAGACTTGGTCTCTCACACTGAGGGAGGAACATAGGCTGAGGGTGTTCGAGAGTGCTGAGGAGGATATTTGGGCCTGAGAGGGATGAGGTAACAGGGGAGTGGAGAAGACTACATAACGAGGAACTTAATGATCTGTACTCATCACCAAATATTATTCGGGTGATCAAATCAAGAAGAATGAGGTGGGTGGGGCATGTAGTACGTATGGGTGAGGGGAGATGTGCATACAGGTTTTGGTGGGGAGACCTGAGGGAAGGAGACCACTTGGAAGACCCAGGCATATATGGGAGGATAAAATTAAAATGGATCTACAAGAAGTGGGATGGGGGGGCATGGGCTGGATTGATATGGCTCAGGATAGGGACAGGTGGCGGGCTCTTGTGAAATCGGTAATGAACTTTCGGGTTCCATAAAACACAGGGAATTTCTCGACGACCTGCTAGCTTCTCAAGAAGGACTCTGCTCCATGGAGTTAGTTATATATAGATTATTAATTCTTCCTAATGTATTCTGAAGTAGTTCATAAAATTTCACTATCTCATTTAATCTCCCCCCCCTCAACTTTTTTCCCTGAAGGATTAGCTGTTATATTAGGTTAATAACCTTACAATAGACACACAATACCAAACTTCACATTGTTTCTGGCCATATAATTCCTGAACAACTTGTAATTTCCAATAACAATTTCAATATAACATGCACCACTGCTGTAATAGTAGACTTCCATGCCAAATCAGGAGGGTCCTCACTTTGTTGGGTGGACATAGTCAGTGCCAGTGCTCCACGGCTGATGCACATCTATAACTCCTACACCATTAGCTGCCATTGCTTGATTGTGAATGTTATGTATTTCACGCTCATCTTCCAACATGGCTTCTATGCACTGCTCCATCAGTGCCTCTTCTTCCAGCTGCTGCATCACCTATTTCAATGAAAATAATATTATTTGAAATATGTGGGCACCCATGTATTATTAATCTCAAATTTACCGTTAAAAGTAAATTCAAACCATCCTTTCTTACATTTTTGTTATGTGAAAAAAATATTAAAAACACTAATGGAAATGTATGTTCTGAAAGAAGTATACAATGTCATAGCAGTCTTGTTGATATGCACTTACTGGAGACAAAAATCTAGTATAGCAAGCTAAATACAAAGCACAGTGTCAGAAACTATTTATCTTTCTATTTTATTAAATACTAACAAGTGAAAAATGCTTCAAATGAAATCTCACATCATGGGTCCACAAATTTTAAAAAAATCTAGGAGCCACCTCCATACTCTAGGATACAGAAGGGTGACAAGAAGCAATTTCCACACTGAGAACCCACAATTCTGGAGTGACCTGTGAAACGTCACCGTTATCTTGCGCTTTCTGCTCGGTGCATGTGAACTGGTACACGTTTTTGTATGCAAGGAGGGGGAAAAAAGGCAATAATTATGCTGGGTGATTGTGATGTAGATTCTGTAGAAGAAAAGCTGAAAATTAGATTTTAGGATTCTGTTCATGTCAACACAGTCTTGATGCTGACTACACCCTTTTTTTATGTGCGTCTTGAAGGTTTTATGGCAACAAAATTCAGTAAAATCCTCTCAGGCTGACAGCCACATCAAGTTGTTCAAGTCAACTGATGCTGCAGATACTGAATATATCTCCATTATGAGGGTCCCCATATGTGTATCCTCTTTCATCCTTTAATGTCCATTTATAATCAGCTGCCTTTGATAAAATATTCACAACCCACTGAATTGTCCTCTGTGATTCCACTTTTGATTCTGATCCACACGTTGAAATGAATACAAAGGGCAACGACATATTCACAAGTTATCCCGCAGACCACCCAGTAAACACATACATACTGCAATAAAGTAAGGACCAAATTTATGCCTCCCTAATCAAAGAATTTAAAACTAGGGACCATACAATCAACTAAATCATACATGAAATCATAACGCAAGAAATTCTAACAGGGAAGTGGAATAAAAATAAACACTAATGAATTACCAAATAGCTTACCTGCTTGTCAAATTCTTCTTCATTCTCCATCCACATATACTCTGAAAAATCACCATCTAATGTTGGTGAGTCTGCATCATCACCATTGCCAACATCTGAACTGTCAGACAGATATGAAATAACAGACGAGTCGTGACCATAGTAGCCACTTCCAGTTCCATTGGGTATCTTCATGATCATTACTGTTTGTAAATAGCTGTAGAAACAAATTAAATCAAGCAAACTGGTCTACACATCTCATTGTGACACTTACAGGAACTGTCAATCACAACTCAGATTTATAGTTATTTAATATCAAATATACAACATGCTTCGGCCTTAGAAGGCCATCATCAGGTATCAATAATTATAGAAGATTTTGAGAAAATTTTGAGAATTCATAGTAAGAATGTGATCTCATTAGTTATAATATTTATAAAAATATTTTGAAAAAATTATATGTGACCACAGAATTCACAATAGGAATAACATATGATTTCATCCTTACTCTGCATTCTGTGGTCACATATAATTTTCTCAAAAATTTTTTATAATTAATGATACCTGATGAAGGATCATATATGATAAATGGTAAGGGTAAACAAGAATTTAATGGAAAATACTCTCCTTGAATATTTACTATTTTCTGTTCACATAATTTTGTTTTGTGTTTCACTTCTTGGAAGATATCTGACAGCATGAATTCTGTCACAAACAGCTAAGAGTTGAGACCAGCTGTTGACAGAATATTTTAATGGACTATGAAGAAGGACAAAAACAAACAGAACAAAACAAATGGAAATAAAGGAAATGAAATGAAAGACCAATGAGTGACAGAAAAGGAAAGGGATAGAGAAAATTTAAAGGAAAACTAAAATTTATACTGATCAGTAACAGTGTAATATATATACATAGTACTGAATTTCATACATGTTATTCAGATCATAAATAAATGTGGGTACATACTGTACAACATTTGTTGTGTAGATATAAGTATCTATATTAAATGGTAATTTATCAGAGATGTAGAACAACATTCAAGCATCTTGGGGTTCATTGGAAGCATATTACAAAAGTTATTCATGCTAGGTATCATTGTCCCAGTATCAAATACTGCACTATTCATGGTCACAGAAGCTGAATAACGTTTCTAGTACTAATAAATTTTTTAGATTTAGTAATCAATTTCACTTAGTTATATACATATACACCTACGCTTCAATAACAAATACTCAAAATGCTGTATGGAAATTGTGCACAGTGAAAAATAAGTATGATAATTATAATTATGAATCAAAAGTATCATTCAGTGAGAGGCTATATTTTGTCATATGAAAAGTATTTTGCCAATTTACACTACATTTGTAAAAAAAAATGCTGACAAATGAAATTTTAACCTTGCGAACACCTTTATTGTGTGTTATGAAGAACATAATATGCTTGCTGCATGGATGGTGTGTTGCAGTGAAGAAGACTGATGTAACAGCAGTTCACAATAACATGGAAATTAGCTTGCACCAACATTATTGCTTAGCCAACAACCGTGCCAACATTTTTACGTATCACATAAAGTATACCGAAAATCACTTAAAATCTTTGCACACTACCCAATTCGTTTATCGGTTGTATTATTATAAATAAATCGGAAGGATGCTATCCAAAACAATCGGAAGTAGGTTACATCGGCCGAAATATATAAGCCGAAATTAGACATATGGATAACAAACAGACAAGTTAGGACCACATCGCCTAGGTATGAAGTGTTTACATTATGCTGTTAGGTCGTTGGTAATTTTATTCATTCAAAAGGCACTTCAAAAGTGAAAGTAACTTATACAAATTAAAATGCTGGTCGTGCTGACAGTTACAAGCGACCATTTTCGAAGAACGAAATTAGGCCTCAACACAAACCTTCCAACAAAATGACAACAATACATTCTTCACTGAATATAACAAACTTCTGCTACAAAAACAACAAATTAGTGATTCGAGTACATATATATTGAATGTTACCTACCGTTAAATTTCTCGCCAGTTAGTTTTGATAAATTTATACCAAATTACTCTCAAATTAACTCCCAAATACGCCTCGAAAACTACAATCAGCTGTTCAACACCAAGCAGTTCCTGCCATCTATCCATGTCTAATCGTGTGATGTCAGTACTCTGAACTCAAATCGACAATTTAAATATGTGTACAATACTTTACATTAATAAATCATGTTTTGGTAAAACTGTAATGAAACATAATATATTTATTGCTGTATGACTTCGGTCAGTGACAACGTTGATCTTACATCTCTTGTTATCGTTAATATATCAATTTACTAACAAGCTTTGTAGCCTCGTCACTGAATGGCTGAGACTGCTTGTGACGTACGTTGTTGACGTTTTACCAAAACAAAGCTTCGGTCGGTTAGACATAGTTTGTGCTAGACGTTGGCGACGGCTGTCAGTTGGTGTTCTACTCTTCGTTCAGTCTGTCGATGTGTGTGTGTTACGACAATGACATCCACTCCTAAGTCAACTAATGAAGATGTTCTAGGAGGTAAGAGTGTCAAAATGTATATTATTATGCAGTGAAGAGATTAGTTACTGTTAGGAAGGAGCTTCCACTTGTCACTGATTTCGACGAAATCCAGTTAGTACTTTGTGTTCCACGTATGATGGCCAGTTCATGACATCGAATTCATTGGAAACAGCAGTAAAAAATTCGCAATTTAATCAAACCACTTTAATATCGCTGTGTGGTGCTATTAATAAATATTGGCGTTCGATCAATATGGTAACGATTGTCCTGTGGTTGTAGTTTACAGTCAACAAAAAGTTGTCGTTGAAGCTATAGATTATTTCAGTCTTGTTACATATTGCGGCACGAATTTTTACTTTATTTAGTATTTGGAGTATTATAACTGTTTACATACTGATGTGTCAAGCGCCCCTGGATTTTAGCCCCATTTTGCTTTCTGGTACATAAACAATACAGAAATTAACTTTTGATGTGACAAACAGTAATTTGGTATGACGCAATATACTAGTTGTTGGTGTAGCTCTAATTACGACCATTCTTGCAGTTACAACTTTGTTAATATAACTTTACCGTGAAACTGCACGTTTTATAAAGTTTATGTATAAAGTGTATGTATTTTGTTATTTCGTACAGCTTTTGTTTAAAAATCGGTGTGACGGATATTTGGCGCGATTGTTTTAGAAGTGTATGAACCTTTCTTTCACGTGGAATGGTGGCGCATATTTCCTTCTTGAGAAATATCTTAGATGCATTTTATAGGAAATTGCCAGTGTCAAATACCACAAAAAATCTTGGAGTTGCTTACGTCTGCAGATGGGCAGCGCGCAGTAAATAGGCTTTTGTTTGTGTTTGCGCCAAAGAAACACGTCTGCTGTATGTTTTATTGGAAAGTGCTTCATCAATTATTTTGTTATGTTCACTCTCTGCAGAAGGACGACTGTAACAGCAAGCAGAACTGATAAAGCTAGGCATTGCAGGATCCTGTTACAAGGTGTATGACTGTAATTAGTCTTTATTTCACGGACGCGGCATGTGATTAATTCTTTTGACAGGCTCTTGTCAGGTCACAAATATGGTTAATTTTTTGTACATGGAATGACAACACAGGCTTTTATGTAGATTATATACAGGGACACTTGAATAACTCTTTGGGCCCCCCGGCATACTTGGAAAAATGGCCCCATCTTTGTAAAATTTTAACGTGAAATTTGGTTTTTATAAATACTGATGTTGATTGACACGCTAGCGTGGTCGCCGGGTGCACCGTTACGTTAAGACGGCGCCTATTATATCCACATGGATCAATTTGCCATATCCCCATGGGGGTGTGCAGTATATACTGTCGCCGACTGACGAGAACAGGTTTGACTTTGACATAGTGAGTAGGGTTCCTTATCTCCAGCCTAACCATGCGGAGAAAACATGAAGGTCATGTCAAAATCGTCTCTGTCACTGTATGTTACTCCAGTGGTCGCCATTTGTTAGGTGTTCCGTTTATAACAAACCTAAAGTCAAATTTATGCATGATTTTAACCAAATAGAACAAAACAGAAGGTGTTGACCCGCACACACAAGACACAACTGCATTGTAACCGAATGTATGTTAACTGGAGTTCATCGGTTACTTATCATAAAAATGAACTTCTGCATGGATCAGAATCGTTCTGGCAAGAAATTCCCCGCTGTTTATGGAACCCGAAGGTTCATTACCGAGTCACTATTCTGAGCCAAATAATTCGGGTTCACGCGTGATTATTTAAGGTTCAATGTAATGCTAACATCCCATCTGCGCCTAGTTCTTCCAAGTGGTCTCTTTCCTTCAGGTTTTCGAACCAGAACCCTGTATGCATAACTCTTCTCCACCATGCCTGTCACATGTCCCGCCTATCTTCTTATCCTCCTAGATTTGATAATCCTAGTAATGTACGAGTATAATTATGAATTTCCCAGTATTTAACAACCAACTAAATGCACATTTTATTTAAAACTATTTTATACTTTTATGAATTTCTCTAAATTCCCCTACATATGTTTCGGTCTGATTTCAGACCATCTTCAGGGGGTCACAAACTACGCTTATAACACGTCCAGATGTTCGTTCAGTTGCATATACAGTAGATAATTGAACGAACATATGGAAGTGTTATAAGTGTAGTTTGTGACCCCCTGAAGATGGTCTGAAATCAGACCGAAACATATGTAGGGGAATTTAGAGAAATTCATAAAAGTTTAAAATAGTTTTAAATAAAATGTGCATTTAGTTGGTTTGTTAAATACTGAATGAAAATGCACGGTGAATGTAAGATAAAATATGAATTTCCCAGTTTGCAGTTTTCTCTTATCTCCTGTTACTTCCTCTCCACTTCAGCATCCTGTTCACGAAATCCTCAGCGTATGTTCTTCCTTTAATATGAGAGACCAAGTTTCACACCCATACAAAAGAACATAAAAATTATGTGCATTTTTATTTTTGTTTTAGATAGCAAAGGAGAAAACAAAATATTCTGGACCGAATGGTAGCAAGCAGTCCTCCAATTTGATCTGCTCTTAATTTCTTCATGCATGCAATTTTTAGTTGTACATGTCGTTCCCAAGTGTTTGAATTTCGGCACTCTTTCAAACTATTTATTACCTGTCTTTGTGTTGTGATTTTGTCCTGCATTCTGTTTACGAGACAAGATCATATACTAGTTTTCTCAGCATTTACTTCTATACCAACCCATACTAGCAATTAATAAAGCTTTGTGTTTTTCTGTATATTATGTATGTTTTTTGCCCAGTCAACTAACATAATCAGAATAGACAAGAAGCTGATGTGTCCCATTCAATTTCAGTCAGATTTTCCTAATGCTGTATCCTAAAGGAAATTTTAAATGCAGTGGCGCTAATGCATCTCCTTTTTGTTTAAGAGTATTCTGAATAGGAATCGTATGAGACAAATATTGCCTATCTGGACTTTACTATAGGATTAACTTAAACACATTTTAATTTCAATTAAGTAACTACTTTTATGGATACCAACGTGAGTGAGAAATATGCACAAAACGTGCCCCCCCCTCCATCCCCAACCGGATTATAGGATTTCTTGAAATCTGTACATAGCTGATATATTGCCTCACTTTATTACAAGTTTTTCTCGAGGATTTGACAGATGTAAAATATCTGATCAGTGATTGATCTATAACAGTTAAATGGACTGTGATTATCCCCTGTAAATTTATCTACATTTGGAGTTAACCTTGACAGAAGAGTGCTGGATGAAATTGTGTATGTAGTTGATAATAGTGATATACTGTACTTCAATAATTGCTACGCCCCCTTTTATCACCACCCCGTATGAATAGGTACAGTGACGCTTTCCACTGATAAGGCAATTTGCACTTATTCCAAACAGAATTATAAGTTTATGGATTTCAGGCCGTACTGTGCTACCTATTTCGTGAGTCAGGTTTGTTGTATTTTGATGAGTATCTGGCGTTTTATAGCGTCTCAGATTTCAATCAGTCATCTCACCCTCAGCCAATAAACTTTCAGCTGTGTACATAGTCTGCCTAAAACCATTAACCCTATTTACATTAGTAACACACTGTGGGAATCTGCAAGCATATAACCCGCCTCATCCTTACCAAGTTAGTTCAGGGTTGGTAACCCTTCTTAAAGTCATTTGAGCCTGAATATAAGTCTGTAATATTCTTGTCCTCATTTTTTGTTTGAGACCAGTTTTACCTACAAATTTTCCCGCCTTTTGTTCCTGAATTGTGTACTAGTTTTAGTGTTACATTGTTCAGAGTATCTGCATTAATTTGACTTGGCTCTTGTAACCGTTGTAATTGAATGTACATGATTCTATAAAAAAAAATTTAGAACATTCTTCATTAAACGTGGGCTTTTGTTCGCAATGACATAGGCCCTCTTTAGCCGAGATTTTGATATTGTCTCTAATATTTTACCAAGTCCTATATATGTTTCAGCTGTTATCTGAGTTCTTCAAAGTTTCAGACTTTCACCTGATACTGTTCTGTAACCACCATCTCGTTTGGCTGCTTGGGATTGTATCCCTCGATATCAAACATTTGTGCCTCTCATTTACTTACTGACAGTCTGTCCCTAACATTTGCAACCACCAAATAATGATCGGTATCACAGTCGTCTCAGACGATTGTACTTGAATACCATTTCCTGTCCGTATTAATTGTTAGTTTTCCCATCAGGAAAGGTCCAAGTGTATTTATGAATGCTTTCTAGCCCAACACACCAAATACTGTCCTGGTCGGACCATATCAGTGTTGCCAAGAGAGTGTTTGTACTTATCCCGGTTGCTACTCGGTGTCTGTATCTGTCATCTGCTTGAACACTGGGCAGTTTGCCTAGAGTGTGTGTTTTGTATGATTTTCACAACAATCGCCGATTGTTTACCTATGTAACATTAGCCGATCGGTCTTCGTAATGGGACTGTGTGTTGAGTGTGAGATAGGAGCTCAGTTCTTAAATACTTGTTGCACGAAGCTTGCACTTAAACAAATGTTGAACTGGTCAGCAGCAGTTATGCTGGAATCTTGTGTTCTCTGCCTCACGAAATCTGGACTTTTCCGCGTTATGCGTTACTTGCATAAAATGTAAGATAAACGCATAATTGTTAAGTCACTGCCTCATTGGATATCTTTGGTGTGAGTAAACAGATTGGGAGTGAGATCTGCGCTCTTGTGGGATATTACGCAGCGTTGAGTGGTGGTTCTGTACCGACGTTTCGGGGTAACCTGTCCATCCGAAACGTCGGTACAGAACTGCCACTCAGCGCTAACTTTTTAACCCTTGAAGATTGGACCGATAGCTTGACCCGAAACGTCGGTGTAGAACTACCACTCAACTCTGCGTAATATCCCATAAGAGCGTAGATCTCATCTACATCGCTGCGGAAGGCTGAAGTTACGCAGATTAGGAATGCATTTGTGAAATATGATGTCAGGGGTGTACAATTTTTCCAAAAATCTAGGAGCCACTTCAAAATTCTACGCGCCAGAAGTGTGACGTGAAGCACGTTTCGTACTGAGGAGCCACATATATTAGGCGCCACTGTACAAAATGTAGTCGCCACGGCGATCCGGTGTCCGGGATTTGTGCATCCCTGATGTGTGCTCCATTGCAGTACGTTCCTCCATTCTCGCCGTATGTGCCATCTGAATACACCTTTCTATCTTTGCCTGCCTTTCCCCTCTTGTGTTACACAAAGATATTTCGACAGTTATTTTTACGTTGTCCAATCCTTTCATTTTATTAGATAAATGTATTAAATTTATTATACCATATATTATACCAACTAAATACACATTATTAGTTATTTACCTTGTAAATAAAAAATAATAGCTTGTCACTGGCAATTTGTTTTGAACCTGGCATATCGCGCTGCCTGAAGATGGTACGTTTGTACCGAAACATGTCGCAGCTACGTGTTCAACAATCATATGTAACTAATAATGTGCATTTAGTTGGTATAATAAATTGTATATACAGTATAACCCTGTTATAACGACATTGGTTTATACGACACCTCGTCTATAGCGTCAGATATTCTGTGGTACCAGGTAATTCCTTAACTGTCAACCATAACATTATACTCTTCGGCTATAACAATACTCCTTTATAACGACACAAAATATTCAGTCCATTTTATTACGTTATAACATAGTTCGACTGTGTTTATATTTCGACAGATTCAGGGCCTCGTTATTCACTTATTCCACGTACCGTGTTGGGTTAGATCAGACGCTTAGCTAATGCAGTGCTGAGCTGCTGGGCGATCCCACATCATTCTTGAGTTAATCAATTATGAATTTGCCCATAAAGGACAGCTGGGAAAAATCCCCGTTTTTTGTTGAAGAGTCTGTCTGCTCTTAGCCTCTAGTCTGTCTTAACGTCGCCACTTTAATGTTCAGTACGCTTGTCTGTTTTATGTGTACTGTCGGCCTTAACACTACAAGCTCTGAGTTTTATCCACGCGGTATTTATGTGTTTCGTATGATGCTTGATAATAAACAGCGATTATTGCTCTATACAGCATTAATCCATTGGTCTTTGTAATGGAAACATCTTTCTCTTTGAAGTGCGAATTGAATCATTGTTAATGGCGTAGATTTATTTTAGTTTTCGTATTGCGACCGTGCCATGGCTGAGGCGGTTAGTCGCTTGCATGTTACCACGGAGGCCCGGGTTCAATCCCAGGTCAGTTCACGTGAGATTTGTGTTGGCCAAAATGGCAGAGGGACACATTTTTTTTTCCGAGTACTTCGGTTTTCCCCTGCCAGTATCATTCCATTAATACTCCATAGCTGTCTTTATCTACACGTTGCTCTTACCAGGACAAAGGGCGAAGCCTGCAAAAAGCGGTGCTGTGTTGGAAGGAAGGGAGGATTGGATAGAAAAGACCTTTCACTGTGTTTTAGTCTTTATACGGTTAAGTACATACAACTTTTGTGTTTATATGTAACTTAGTTATGCACTTTATAAGAGTCGATTGTGCTTGATTGTGGGGCACACAACCGGGGGAGAGAGGGGGGCTGCTGAGTATGGGGCCTAGTCTTAAGTATTCTGGCTATGACTGACGAAGATGCTCCGTTCCATTACGGGGAGTACTTACCAAACGACTTCATACTGGGTTGTTATTTGTGTTTGATACATATATACATGTTACAGGTGTTAAGAATACTGATTTCTCTGTAATTTTTGGGGTCTGTTCTGTCACTTTTTTTGAATATTGGAATTACAACAGCATTTATCCATTCATTAGGAATACAATTTTCTGTATATAATGAAAACAAGAATAAAATTATACAATACAGTACCTCTTCCAGCTGTGTTATTTTTTTTTTCATGGCCCAACAGCCCCTAGTGGGCCAAGGCCTCCTTATTGTCGAGGCTTCGCGATCACACTCAGACACACGGCACTCGGTAGGACCCCTCTGGGCGAGTGATCAGCCCGACGCAGAGATCTCTGACAACACTCAAGGGACAGACATCCATGCCCTAGGCGGGATTCGAACCCACAATCCCAGCAAGCGAGCGGCTGCAGACCCGAGCCTTAGACCGCACGGCCACTGGGATCGGCCCAGCTCTATTGTTATACCGCAGTGAAAATCAGATCATTAAAGCAAGAGACGCAAGAAGAATAACAGCAACAGGGATGAAATATATGAGAAGAACAGCAGGATACACTTGGACAGACCATAAAACAAATCAGGGATTGCAAAGGAATTAAATATAACCTCAGTTTTGGACAAAATACCGGGCCACAAGAGAAATTGGATACATGTAAATATAATGCCTCGTAACAGAGTACACAGGGTAATAAAAAACTACACACCAAAAGGCAGAAGGAACCAGAGAAGACCACTGAAGACACTTCTGGTTGAGTGAGATCGGAACGGGTCAACATATGGCCCAACTGCTTGATAGCTACATGATGATGATGATGCATATCGCTGACCGAAATACGCGCTACACAAGGCCTCGAGCTCTTATTTCAAGGACAGCATTGATAATGTGTGAGCTTATCACTAAAAGGCCACCCATTTTGTGTACGTATTTATACGTGGTGTTCAGTTTACAGTATGGTTACACTGAGAACAATACACTGTATTAACATTTTGTGTACGCATTTACACGTGGTGTTCAGTTTACAGTATGGGTACACTGAGAATAATACACTGTATTAACATTTTGTGTACGCATTTACACGTGGTGTTCAGTTTACAGTATGGTTACAATACACTGTATTAACAAGTGTAAATAGCATACATGGCGCATATCGTTACTAGCTACAACTCAATCATGAAACGTTTCTCAATCCATTTAGTTGAAAACGCTTACTTGGTTCAACTCGGTTGGTGGGGGGGGGGAATGGGCTGCCGCTGTTTCATGTAACAAGTAAACGTAGGCCTCATTTTACGCCCGTTTGTTTTACGCCTTTTTGCTTTAACGCCCCTTACAAACTTATACTATTTCTGAATTTATGCCCTCTCGTTTTCGGGTTAACGCACTTTGGCTGGCTGCTTTCTGTTACGCTAACCCCGTATTTATGTTGAGAATATTTTTGATTTGTGTCCGTATTTTCAGGAACACAGCTAGGGCATAAGACAAGGCCTTGGCGTGCAAGAATTTGCGGGCCGACTGCAGTTCCGGATTTGCAGATTGTAAACAAAGGTTTGCACCGCTGCCTGTTTATTCTAGTGTCACGTAGATTCTTCAGTATTTTGGTTTGGTTTGGCAACTGTTTGGCCGGAGTTTTCATCGGAATTCTGGGGTCGGATTGAAAGCTAATGAGGCCATTCCCGTCTCCATACATGTGTCTCATTTCGCGTGTCCTCTGGGCTAGAAATAACTTACAGCTGAGTTTCACTTGCTCGCATTGGTACGCCTGATGCAGTATTTCAGGGAACACGACGCACGTGATGAGGAAGTGACACGTTCGTGAACCCTTCTAACCGTCGATTTCGAAATCATTCGTTGACTTGTTATTATATTGGGTCTGGCAGTGTTAAGCTGCAAACAGAGGTTAAGTAAAGCTGCAATAAAAAATAAAAAGAGCACAGGAGGAAAATAACGGTGTAGTTGGTGTGTCGGTAAAATTGGGAGAATGGTCTATAACATGGAGGCGACTACGGGACGTTAGTTTCGTGGTTCCTTCTTCATAACCCTGTTAGAGAGTCGCGTTTGTTTGTCCTTCCGTCCCGCAGTTCAGCGATAATCGTATACGGCCTGAATGTGGCTTGATGTGAGCCGAAACACGTAGCTGTTTGTCCGTCCTTCCCAAGGTTCAGCTATAATTGTGCACAGCCTCAAGATGGCTTGATGTGAGCCGAAACATGCAGCTGTTTGTCCTTCCTTCCCAAGGTTCAGCTATAATTGTGTACAGTCTGAAGATGGCTTGATGTGAGCCGAAACACGTAGCTGTTTGTCCGTCCTTCCCAAGGTTCAGCTATAATTGTGTACGGCCTCAAGATGGCTTGATGTGAGCCGAAACATGCAGCTGTTTGTCCTTCCTTCCCAAGGTTCAGCTATAATTGTGTACAGTCTGAAGATGGCTTGATGTGAGCCGAAACATGTAGCTGTTTGTCCTTCCTGCCCAAGGTTCAGCTATAATTGTGTACAGCCTGAAGATGGCTTGATGTGAGCCGAAACACGTAGCTGTTTGTCCTTCCATCCCGCAGTTCAGCTATAATTGTGTACAGCCTCAAGATGGCTTGATGTGAGCCGAAACACGTAGCTGTTTGTCCTTCCATCCTGCAGTTCAGCTGTAATTGTGTACAGCCTCAAGATGGCTTGATGTGAGCCGAAACACGTAGCTGTTTGTCCTTCCATCCCGCAGTTCAGCTATAATTGTGTACAGCCTGAAGATGGCTTGATGTGAGCCGAAACATGTAGCAGTGTGTGTTTAAACAATAAAGAGTTTTGTTCAACGTCCAATAGAATGAAGCGTTTGCCCCCACCATTACTGCACAAGGAAGTATAGTACCGTCATCACCTGCTGGTGATCATTTCAGGCGTCCTGATCAACTGTATAAGGATACGTATAGAAATTTCACTTGTGTCCCCCCTACATATTCAGAATTTTTGAAATTGTATACTAATTTTTTAGTCGCACTGTGGGTAACCTGCCCTACCTCGGACACCCGGTACTGGCAAAAACATCAAAGTCACCGTCGCGCTTCAGGACGCTCACATCGTGGAGGTACGTCTGATGAGAACTGGATGACCCTGACTTTTTCGGGAAGCGTACTGTGGTAGGTCTATCATTTTTCACCTTTACGTTCATTATCCATTTATTTGAGGATAAGTCAGACTTTTCCGATAGCGATGCCGTTAGTTACGGAGGTTTTAGTGACATGTTATTAATTTTAATCACGTTATGCATCATTAATTTGTATGGGACTCGGCTGTTAAATAAAACGTCTGGTGTTTCTTACATTTGATCTTATTCATTTCTTATTACTTTATATTTTATGTAAGAGGACCGTACCAAAAGCAATGAGCACGTTTGTACATTACATTAAAAGAAAGGCCATTCATTCATTCATTCATTCCGTAGTCTGTCTTACGACAGGTCCAGAGCCTCTTCCAAAGCGAGTTCTCCAGACAGTGCGATCTAGTGCTTCCTCTTTCAATTTCCAGTATTCTCGCGTTTCCTTGAGGTTATCCAGTAGCTGCTTACGTTGTCTTCCTCTTCTCTTCGTACCTTCTATCTTTCTTTCAATAACGTGTTTTAGAAGACAGTTCCTACGAAATATGTGACCAATCCAGTTAGTCTTCCTTCGTATTACTGTATGTACGATATTCCTCTCCTCCTTGGCTCTATGTAATACTTCTTCATTTCTCACACGATCGGTCCAACTGATCTTCTCCATTCTTCTCCAGCACCACATTTCAAAACTTTCCACATACTTCTGATCTACTTTCCCAAGTGTCCACGTTTCAGCACCACACAAAGCTATGCTCCAAATGTAGCACTTTACTAGTTTCTTCCTTAAAGTTAAGTCCAGTTTGCTGGTGAAAAGAGTCTTATTCGTGTTGAATGCTGCTTTTGCCATGTCAATCCTGGATTTAATTTGACGTGGATATCTTGCGTCTTATGTTAACATGTTTAAAGAAAGGTACATATTTCTGTCAGTACCTGGAGATGTCCAGTGACGTCCCCTCGTCCCTCCCAAGAAAAAACCATTACGATCAACTTATTTATACCAGCACTGTACGAGCTTGAATATGGCCTTTCAATAGTCTGTTGCAGCCCCACGCGAGGCTTTATTGGCTGCCATGTCTTTGTCGTAGTGTCAGACCCTCGTATGATCTTTCGCGGTCCCAAGCAATTGGTATTCTGAGGCGCCGAAGTGTGGACTATAGGGAGGATGGGAGATAACTTCCCAGCCTGTCTTCCCAGTTGCTTCCGAGTGTGAGGTCAGGCGTTGTCGTCATGAAGGTTAATGTCTGGTCATCGGGCGGTCCGTCGCAGCATCTGGAGCGTCATGTGTGTAGCGAGTGTGCATTTTTGCTTTTAATTTTGGACAGAAAACCAACCATTGTGCATCTCTCGGTATCCCAGGAGACGGTAGGTATAGCTTACCGGCCGAGGACGCTCTTCCGGCCTCCATCTTCGGAGATGTGACGCCGTCAGTCGCACTCGTACTTTTTTTTTTATGTTTTACTACTTTACACAGAAATGTAATCTGGTAATAATAATGATTGTGACCAAACTACTTCTTTGTGAAGTGTAGTAAAATTTGACACGAAGAATTTTTTTTCTCGATAATTCGTATATTTTTTTCTGATAGCATTTAAGTAATATTATACAGGGAGGAGAGGAATATCCTGCATACAATAAAAAGAAGAAAGGCTAACTGGATTGGTCACATCTTGCGTAGAAACTGCCTTCTAAAACGAGTGTTTGAAGGAAAGTTAGAAGGAAGGATAGAAATGACGTGAAGACGAGGAAGAAGGCGTAAGCAGCTACTGGATGACCTTAAGGAAAAGAGAAGATACTGGGAATTGAAAGAGGAAGCACTATATCGCACAATGTGGAGAACTCGCTTTGGAAGAGGCTACGGACCTGTCGTAAGACAGACTGCAGAATGAATGATACAGGGGTTTCGAATTATTACGCCGCGATCATGATTGTAAAAGCGAGCAGTCCACACTAGTCCAGCGCCTATGCCAGGCTTACGCAGTGCTATAAAATGAAAGTGCTGTATAGTATTGTTGCATTCTTTAGTCTTAATTCACCGTGCATTTTTATTATTCTAGACATTCACCAACAAAATGCACAAATCACTAACAAGGTGCAATCAACCCCTTTTCATAGTCAAACCCTACACATGTTTCGGCTCTCTATGAGCCATCATCAGGGGTTTTCCAATAGTGCTTTTCAAATGCTGGATAGGTCATTAGCAGACCTATCCAGCATTTGAAAAGCACTATTGGAAAACCTCTGATGATGGCTCATAGAGAGCCGAAACATGTGTAGGGTTTGACTATGAAAAGGGGTTGATTGCACCTTGTTAGTGATTTGTGCATTTTGTTGGTGAATGTCTAGAGCAGCGGTCGCCAACCGGTGGTCCGCGAGAAAATTTTGGTGGTCCGTGGAGAAATTTGGACATTATTTGTAATTTTTATGTTTAATATACTGTTTCATTATATTCACCATATTCATTATATATTAATATCACACTAATAATTTTGTTATAATTAAACAAGTGCATTTCTTATTAATAAAATGCAACTTTTATGATCATTATTTTATAGATGTTTGTACCTTTTTTAAGAAAAATTCATGTTAGTGGTCCGCGGGATTCAAAATTGTGAGTTTAGTGGTCCGTGAGGTCCGAATGGTTGGCGACCGCTGGTCTAGAGTATTGTTGCATGTTTATTGCAACATTGTAACATTGTGGCTATAAACCCCTCCTCGCACTCGTTTGGTGTATTTCTCCTATCCTTCAACACACATGTATCCGGCGCCATGACGTAGGCGTACGCATATACGCAAGACGTAAAACAGCTGCTGTTCGTGATCGTGTCACGTAATCAGATGTCCTACTTAAAGAAAGATTTGTGAGTAATGTAAGGGGGGGGGCTATTTGTTCCAGTCGCATTTCCGGGCCCAGATGAATACGAGGTCTCACAAATTACCGGACAGTTCTACAAGCCAAACGGAATTACTGTCATTTTAGGTGAGTGACGTCATCACTGTAATACGGGCCTTTTGACTTCTATCGTAGCATTTCATTTTCCCCCTGTCATGCCCACATATGGATGGAGGTAATTTCTGAAAATTCCGCAGCCTCGGTAATTCAAAATGACATCGAATAAAGGAGTTATTAATTTTGAAATTATGGACAATTCAAGTGGGACCAAATCAGGCTCATATGGTAGGTGTTCTAAACATTTGGTTTTATACCGAAACGTCGCTTTACTGAAAGTCGTGTATTACAACACGTGGTTTTATGTTGTAAAGCCGCTTTTTAGGCCGTATATATTGCTTTCTTTTGACGAATGTACTGCCATACGTTCCAGGCCGTAGAAAAGCATATTTGCTTGAGTATTTTGGAGAGAAAACAAGATCAACACGCTTCTCAGTTTCGAGTTTTTATATTTGTGCGTTTGTTTTGTCGTTTTGTTTCTGCTTTGTGTTGGAAGATCTAGGTATAATCACCAGTCGTTATTCGTACTGCTTAACAGCTCTACCAAATCGTGTAGTCGCGTGTTCCAGCACGCATCAACTAAGTTTTGCCGGATTATGCTCAAGATAAATAACCAGGCTACTTGTTAGACATCATGCTCAAAATATTCGTCACGTCAAATCTGTAGTTTTGCACCGGGAACCTCCGGGTTCCATAAAACGCGGGGATTTTCTTGAATAGCTGAGGAGGTACAGTATTGGCTTATCCAGAACGACTCTGCTCCATGGAATTAGTTTGTCGATTGCTCATATGACCTGATATCTCGCAATTCATATCACCTGTTTTGTGACCACAAATATCCCCTTGATTACCTTGCAATCTCAAAACTACGGAATTCTAGCCACAATATCTGTCTTGCCCTTGAGAAGGAAATGGCATTACCTACATTTGTGTGAGTTTATTTTCTACAAGGCCATTCAAAAGTCGCTCAACCCACGCATTGGTAAACAGAGTTTACTAATTCGTATCTACTAAAATATTATGTAATCGATTAATTGTAACATGTAATTATAAATATTAGGTATAATTTATGGTGACTGTGTCCACCATTTTCTTGAATACATGCACGAACTTTACTGTATTTGTTGGACAACTTTTGTAATGTCTGAACGTTTGTTAGCAGTTTTGCACTGTATATTAAATTTCAGGTCTTCCAATTTGTGGGGATTGTTTTTATACGCTAGTGTCTTCAACATTACCTACAAAAATAAGTCTGGCAACGTTAAGTCAGGGTGTCTTGGGGGTCGCAGACTGGAAACGTTAAGTCAGGATGTCTTTGGGGTCACAGTCAGACAACGTTAAGTCAGGATATCTTGGGGGTCACAGTCAGACAACGTTAAGTCAGGATGTCTTGAGGGTCGCAGACTGGAAACGTTAAGTCAGGATGTCTTTGGGGTCACAGTCAGACAACGTTAAGTCAGGATGTCTGCGGGTTCGCAGACTGGAAACGTTAAGTCAGGATGTCTTTGGGGTCACAGTCAGACAACGTTAAGTCAGGATGTCTGCGGGTTCGCAGACTGGAAACGTTAAGTCAGGATGTCTTTGGGGTCACAGTCAGACAACGTTAAGTCAGGATGTCTGCGGGTTCGCAGACTGGAAACGTTAAGTCAGAATATCTTGGGTTCATAATCAGACAACGTTAAGTCAGGATGTCTTGGGGGTCACAGTCAGACAACGTTAAGTCAGGATATCTTGGGGTCACAGTCAGACAACGTTAAGTCAGGATGTCTTGAGGGTCGCAGACTGGAAACGTTAAGTCAGGATGTCTTTGGGGTCACAGTCAGACAACGTTAAATCAGGATATCTTGAGGGTCGCAGACTGGAAACGTTAAGTCAGGATGTCTTTGGGGTCACAGTCAGACAACGTTAAATCAGGATATCTTGAGGGTCGCAGACTGGAAACGTTAAGTCAGAATATCTTGGGTTCATAATCAGACAACGTTAAGTCAGGATGTCTTGGGGGTCACAAAGCTTTATAAATTAGACGAACACCGGAAAGGTCTGTCAGCATAGTCATTATGTCATTCGAAGCGCGACAAGTGGCCCTGTCTTGCTGAAACCAGCAGTAACGTTTGTCATTGTCGTGTAGCGCAGTAAAGTGATGTGTTCAATACAAATATATGTTGCCGTCGAAGAGAGAAGCCAGACTCGGCGACGTGAAATAGCACACCACACCCCAATTTTTTGAGGAACTAAAGGGCGTGTCGTGGAAAACAGAGGATTTGCATTATCCAGTATCCTGTTCTGGTTACGTTAACTGCTGAAGTGGAACCAAATTTGATCACTAAAGAAAATACAGTCCAAACTGTCACTTCCGTTGGAATCAGTGAAGACGCGGATCCAGCGACAACAGTGCAGTTTCTTTCTTTACCAAGTTAAATTTAACTTCAGTTTTAAAGAACGTCATCCCGTTGTGTTGTTAATAGTACAAGAAATTAAATCACTATTTGTCTAAACACAATGAAATTCTATTTATTATGTAGAACTACATGTTTCGACCCATCTCAAGTCATCCTCATGTTTACAATTTGTCCTTAAAACTTAACTGAGGAAGAAGTATACATATGTAAGTCCGTAAAACAATTAAAATTATTAAAATGATTAACCATAACAATTGTAATAATAAACATGTAGTTCTGTATAATAAATAGAATTTAGTTGTGTTTGGACAGACAGTGATTAATTGTTTTGTATTATTTAACTTCCTTGCTTTACATTAATGCGTGGAATATTGAGGCTCAACGTTTTAACAAGCTGTCATATCCTGCAGTAAGACATACCCTTTGCGATGCGAGGTCTACTCAGTTGTTGTTTTCTGCTACTGCAGCAAACGTTGACACCAAGTGTTTCATCAGTTACAAATGACGGATGTCCATTGCACCCCCCCCCCCCCCAATCCCCTTTTCCCCCTCACAGACGCTACCTGTTTTACGAAAGCGTGTTACTAACCTTGAAATTGTTCATTTGTTTTGTACTGGAAAATCCGGATTTTTTTTTTCTCGAAATTCGGTATTGGACGTTCACATACGATTTTGAACAAATTTGAAGTTCGACTATAAACACAGGTTCATACAGGGAATATTTCGTGATGGCTTCCTCACGGATAAATCGTTGCGAGTTTGAGTAAGTGTAATTTATCAACAATTATTATGTATCTGTTGTTATTATCAGAACGAACACAACATCTTAAACACTGTGCATTTATTTATCCTCTACAACATGTTTCGGCCGAAACATGTTGTAGAGGGTAAATTAATGCATTAAGGTGTTGTATTCGTTCCGATAATAAAAACAGATGGTGATTAACTATCAGAACGGGATGATGATACCAAAATTCACTATTGCGTATTTGAAAGTATACAGTGTGCCACGGATGTGACTTTGTAAGAATCGCGTGGGTTTATGAACTGGAAATCAGCTATTGCATGGTGGGTAGCGTGAATACTGAATTACTGTGTACGTAGGTTGTTAGCCTTGTGCCTGATTACACTGAGAACAGATTGACATGATTTGCAACTGAGTGGAGTGGGCATACACATGCGTAGTGGCATATATCCGCCGGTAAACATCAGGTGTTAATAGTCTGTTTAAATTATCATAAACATGTTGATATCTCTTTAACGTCATGGCCATTGAGCTACTGTGGTTGAAGGTTTCGTTTATAAACACGCAATTTCAAGTGCGTTCTCTTGCAAATGGAACCAACTGTTTAGAAGCAGCTGGGATCGCTCAGTCGGTATTAGCGAAGAGGCTAAACGTTATACCCCCAGCAGGGTCAAGCGTCGTGACCAGCTGCCCAGTCTCCTGAGGTTACCAAGGACTCTGTCTCCTCCATTAATTTCCGAGGTTAATATACCCTGAGCTATGCTTTACCCCCCTCCCCATATATATATATATGCCTTGCTTGCTTCAGTGCAACTTTATTTACCGCTCCTTAGAAATCTGCAGAATGTCTCCTTTATTTCGAAACTCAGGGTTTATGCGGTGCCTGTGCGTGAATGTTTGGATCAGCATTTCTCAGGTCACAGGATAGGAATGGCTACCAAGGTCGCCAGACTTGTGCCCCTTGGACTTTCTTTTTTGGGGGGGCCATTTGAGGAGCTTGGTATACTCGGAAAAGATTCGGGATTTGGAACACCTGCAGCGCTGGATCACTGCAGTCTGCATGGCAGTGACAAGTGACTGTATTGACCTAAATGGTGAGCTTGTGGAACGTAACTTACAAAATTACATATTATCTCTTCGTTCCAAATAAATGGGACACTGTAGGCCTACCTTCCTAGAGAAAGCAGTTACAAAAATAAAATTTATGAGAGATAGCTTGTCAGATCTTTGGTCGTTTGTTTGGTCGGTTGCTTGCTTGCGTGTTTGGTTGGTTGGTTGATTGGTCGCTTGACTGCTTGGTTGATTGGTTGATTGATCGCTTGGCCGGTTGCTTGGTTGCAATGTTGGTTAGTCCGTTCGTTGTTTGGTTGGTTAGGTGTTTGCTTGCTTGTTTGTGTGGTTGGTTGATCGGTTCTTTACTTGGTTGGTAGGTAGGTGGGTAGGTTCGTTGGTTGGGTGGTTTGTTTCTCTGTATGTTGGCTGGCTGGTTAGAAAGAAAGTGTGTGGTGAGACAGCGGAGCTACTTAACCTGGGCTTCACAATACAACGTTGGAGGTGCGTTCGCTTCAACTATGAAGACGCGTGTTGGACTTGTGTCAAGGCCGACGACGTACTCTACTGGTGAACGTGTTGCGAGGCACACAGATTCCTTGCACTTGGCGTGACATACCGTTCCGAACATAATTACTTTCATACTGATTTCGTAAATACAGTTCACAGATCGCACGCGCTAATAACACTTCTACGTGTCTAGTATCACTGACATAGGTGGTTTGAAAGTTAAACTGCGCACTTCATGTGCTTAAGAACTAAGTCACAGAGGATTGTGGTGGTAAGTTGAAGTAAGGCTTCACTCGTTCCTAGACCTTTCTAAGTCAAGTGACAGATTCAGTGGCATTATAGAGCCAGGAATGTAATTGTTGCCAAAACTCGCTACGCATATCATACACTGCAAGCAGGTAATTTCCACTCGTGAAGGTGAATTCATGATTGCAAAATATATTTTCAGTCTTTAGGGTGGGATACACTAACTAACTAACTCCATGAAGCAGAGTCCTTCTTGAGAAGCTAACAGGTCGTCAGCTAGTCAAGAAATTCCCCGCGTTTTATGGAACCCGAAGGTTCATTACCGCACTGACAAGAGCCCTCCACCTATCCCGAGGGGTGGGATACAACAGTATCTTTTAACCGGAGTTAGCAGCAGATTCTAGTTGGCCTTCTGTCGCACGTTTTTGTCACAGTTTGAATTTTACAAGTTAGTTTCTGAGGCGCGTTTGTAAAAGTGCGAAAAGCGACTATTAGCTTCCTCATGTCCGTCTCTCTGTGTCCGTCCGCATGGGCAACTCGGCTTCCACTGGACGAATCTTAATGAAATAGAGTGCGGCATCGTTAGCCTCTCAAGGACTTTGCTTTATTGAATGAGTTAGTCAGTACCATTTCTTGTTTCCAAGAGTCAAGAGCATGAGGATGGTATTAGTAATTATATGAACTCCGCAGTAAATTGAAATATGTGGTCTTCTGGGTTATTACACGGCGTCGTGTGGTAATTATCTACCGACGTTTCGGGACAACGTATCGGTCCCATCTTCATGGGTCAAGATTCCGAATAGGAAAGAAAGCCTGTAACATAGAAACTGGAAGGCACAGCGGGGTAGGGAAACGTGTGATGTGATGACAGCCAATAGGATGAGAGAGGGGTGGATACAAGGTCACAGTATGGTCTAGTGCTGCCCGGGGGCAGGGTGGGAATAATGAGAATCTTGACCCGTGAAGATGGGACCGATACGTTGTCCCGAAACGTCGGTAAATAATTACCACACGACTCCGTGTAATAACCCAGAAGACCGTAGATTTCATCAACATCGCGGCGGAAGCCTGAGATCAAGGTCCGCAGTAAATTGATTCCTGTAATTTTCAGTTGTCGGTTATGCTGCTGAGTTTTGTACTAATACTGTGTATCATCTCTATGGCTATTTTCATATTTCATCACAACTGTTGTCATCTGACGTCAAACGAATAAACCGATAGACTAAACAAAACAAGTGAGTGGGATCCTGCAATACATCGGTCATAAAACGGGTTTTACCGTTAACAGTTGGCATGGAAGTACGAGGATGGATCACAAAGCAGGTTTATAGTATGTATGTTTTGGATTTCTTATATTCAGACCTAATAACACTTGAGGAGCTGGGATAGCTCAGTCGATGTAGTGACTACGCTACTAGCTGGACGATCCGGGATTCGAATCCAGGCAGGGGCAACAGCTTTTTCTCCTCTTCACAACGTTCACACCGTCTCTGGGCCCCATCCAGCATTCTGTTCAATGAGCACCGGTGTTCTTTCCTGAGGGAAGTGGTCGTCGGGGTGTGATGTTGACCACTCATCTCTATTTAGTGCCGATGTTAAGAATAAGTGGAGCTGTAATTTTGTCTTCCTGGCGTGAACAGGGACAATGTTATAGCAGGATTACATCTACAAAGTCCCTATCATTTTGCATGACAACCTTTAGCGCGAGTCTCACAAACCTTACGGCCCTCCTACCTCAGTCACGTGACTATAGATGCTACGTAAGCAGACGAATACTGGCACCTCCACCGCTCTGACTGCAGAAACACAATGATCTACGCGCACACGACTTCGCGCACTCTGCCGACGTGTGACATCAGCCTAGACTCGCTAATTTTACCTGCGCATGAAGCTGGGGACTTTGTGGAAATAATTCTGCTATAACTATAAGTATTGCTTTAAAGAACAAAGCAATTGAAGGTCATCCTCTTCTTGGGTGAGATGCTGTGTATTCATCCCTGAAATGGAGGCAACCGGTTCTTCTGAAACGTCGGTGGATCTCTACCAGATTACATGGCGTCACAGTAATCTTCGTACAGCAGTCAGAACCTCAGATTTCACAGATAAAGTAATTGACTACAGGAAATATGTACCCGCACCGTAGGAAAATAGAGGGTGGGCCAAAATTCAGTTAACCGGTTAGTAAAATATACGCGGAAATACGTTGTGTATTTTTTTACATTTTTTTATATTGAGATCCTCCATGTTCATTGCACAACTGGCAACGCTGTGGTACGGTACCATGTTACAGATTGTCTGTCATAACTCGGTATTGGCATACCCGTTAATACGATAGAATGTGTTGGTTAACTGACTTTTAGGCCTACCTGCGTTTGGGCTTAAGATTGATGGAGGGGTAACACACCGTATAACGAGGAAATTAGCGATTTGTAGGACCTACAGGTCACCTGGCACTGCAAAGGAGGGGAAATCTAGGTTACGGTGGGCTGTGCGTTGATATTGCGTAGAAGGTACAAATTCCTACAGAAACTTGGTTCGAAATGCATACGTGACAGTCATGACCACTGTACCACATTGGTTGTGTGGATTACCCGGGTCTCGAACACAGTGCATCTGTAACTAAGGAACTGGAGATTGTTCGGTAGAGGTGTGAAACCTGATCATCCAGAATGCAGGAGTGGCTATGTGAGGGGCGAAGTTAGCCGGTTGGCTCAACTGTGGAAAACTGAACCCCCTTCGTGTAGAAGTAAGGACAGTATTGGTCAACCACAACAATTCTTATATGTTGCAAAGTTTTACTGCAACATGTTTCGACTCAAATATAAAGAACCATCATCACGCTGACAAGGCATTAAATAAAGGTTGTTATATACATTATTTTACTTTGTCCTTATATGCGGTTGACATCTCAACTATATATGATAACAAATATGTAAGCCAAAACCATATATTTTAAAATTATGTTATATGAACATAAACATGACATATTAATTCGAGATTCGTAATGAATCGTTTCTGTAACAATTACAATTTCAGTTCAACAGCACACACATTTACAGTAATTTACATAAAGAGACGTTTTACCGTTTGTTTTTGATTGTATCTGGATGAATTATGCTCATTGCTTCTATTGCAATTAAAAATTGAGAAAGATCTTGAGGTTCTTCCTGTAATATTACAATGGTATCCTCAAGATGGCTGAGCGGGGCCGAAACATGTAGAAGTTGATCAATAAATGTATTTATGATCCACGAATTTGTGTACCTTGTGTGCACTATTTGATAAAATTGGAGTACGTGACGACATGTATGTCAAAGTGTGTTACAAACATACGAAAAGGCTTTATAAAAAGATCTATGTGTGTTAATGAGAACATCGGTCGCCGATCCGAGCCCGTATCTTTTCTAGGGTACAATACCCTACATGTGACTACATCTGCTGCAGAAAACCCCGAAGATTCAGTACCACCAGTACCAAATTGTTCTACTGAAAATAGGTATTACTGAAACGTATGTAGGCTGTATTATATCAAAGCAGAACACATAATGTAAATTTTCAACTAAGTTCCTTTATATTTCGTAGGCATATATACCTATATCGCCGATCCCAGTGGCCGTACGGTCTAAGGGGTGGGTCTTCGGCCGCTCGCTTACTAGGATCGTGGGTTCGAATCCCACCGGGGGCATGGATGTTTGTGTTGTGTTGTGTTGTAAGGACGGTAGTATGGAACGTAAAGTGACATGAAGGACTAAAGGATTTAAACAGTACAAAAATGGATCAAAAGGGGGAAAACCCCGGACAGGCAAAAAAAAAAAAAATAATCCCGCCGGTGGCATGTATGTCTGTCTGTTGTGAGTGTTGTGTGTTGTCAGGTAGAGGTCTCTGCGACGAGCTGGTCCCTCGTCCAGAGGAGTCCTACCGACTGTGGTGTGTCTAAAAAGTGTGTGACTATGAAACCTCGACGAAACGAGGAGGCCCAGGCCCATATAGGGCTGTCGAGCCATAGGAAAAAAAAAAATCCCTATATCCCGCACTAGAATGGCGATTCATTTCCTCCACACACAAATCTATTGTAAATCTATGGATTCTTAACACCGTTAGAAACTGCGTAAGTTACAGGTACAGTTGTCCTTATACACGCCACGAAGGCATAAAAAAAGAGTGGAGATATCGCTCTACTCATTCTTAACTACGGCACTAGATGGAGATTGGTCTGTGTCACGCCCCCTGCTGCTTCACCCCCGTATAAAGAGCCCCCGGTACCCGCTGAGTAGAAGGTTGGTGAACCCCATTGCCGGTCTGGACATTTTTCGAAAAGAGATGACTTGCCCGTGCTGGGATTCGAAACGCAGATCGTCCAGCCCGCAGCCTGATCACTATACCGATTACTCTGCCCTGGCTCATTAGAAACTACGTTTGCCTTATAGTTCATTATTTGAAGAATTAGAAAACCCGTTAAATACAATTCATGCCAATTGTGTCAGTATACAATGTAAGTAGTTACGAATAGGAACATTGGATGTCAGCAGTACAGTACAATATGCTTAACTTGTCGGACTGTTATGTGTTTAGAAACTTAGCAAGACGTGTATATTAGATATTAAAGGGCTTTAACGACTGTTGTTGAGGTTAGGTACTTTTGAAAAAAAGTTATCTGCACAGGGAGAAAATGTTGCACATATGCAGAAATCGTTTTCTTTATGTACGTATTTTTGTGTTCAAAACATTTTCCCCTTGAAATTTCCATAGACTTTGTACTAGTGTTGCAGATAAGTCTATAACTATCTTAATGTCGTAGCCTATTTGCGCGTCACGCACCAAATTATGTTCGGTTTGATTTGAGATTAATGTGAAGTCTTGAGTTATAGACAACTGATATGAACAAAGTTTAAATTTGTCCAAAAACTTTTAATGCAAACTTCCCAGTGCCAAATTTTATCAGTTAATTCCATCGAATTATTTGGAGCAACGAACGATAAAGATGGTTGGAGAATGAAGACAAATAAAGAGATACAAGAATTGTTCAAACAACCAGATATAGTTGTGACAATTAAGAAGGGGGGAATAAGGTGGGCAGGTCATGTCCAGAGAATGCCGGAAACAAGGAGTGTTAAGAAAGTTTTTTTTAGGAAAACCTGATGGGAGAAGGAGAAGAGGTAGACCCAGGAAAAGATGGCTAGATGACTTAGAGGAGGACCTCAGAAAGCTAGGAGTTAAAGGATGGAGAAGGAAGGCTGAGGACCGAGAGGAATGGAGGCGTGTGGTCAAGAAGGCCGAGGCCCTACATGGGCTGTAGCGCCGACCAGAAGAAGAAGAATTCCATCGAATAACTTAGGAGATAAACAAGAGAACAGAAGGACAGATGCATACTCTGCAGCGTGCATTCATCTCGTGCCCTTCACCCACACAGAGTAAATTCCACATTAAATAATTACACTTTATTACACACGCGTAATTATAATCAAATATGTTTTTTTTCCCGGCAAACTGCAAACACACACGAAATGCCATGAATGGTCAACAGACCAGAATATGATATGCGCATGCCATGAGCTTAAGTGAACACGTGCACTTATCATGCGGTTTACTCAATCACGACAGTGTCGTTTTATTCTGAGTGCACCACATGGAGCGCGAGTATGTAAGACATGCAAAGGCTCGTCAGTGTACAGACACCAAGATAATAACAGGGGATTTGTGATGCCTGGATACATTTACTTATACACTTTCACGGAAAGTAACACCGAAAAAAAATGACAAAAATACATGAATGACACCAGGAACATCCATCCAAGTGAAAACACATATCAAGGAAAACATAATACAGGGTGTTACACTTAAAACCTTCCCGCGTTCACGGCGAAATCAAGAAATGATTTTGTTTCGTTTCGTTTTTGGTAGACTAAATGCAAATGGAAATTATTATGTTTCGTTTATTTCCAACGTCTGTAAGAGAGTGCATTTAGTCTACGAAAAACTAAACGAAACAAAATCATTTCTTGATTTCACCGTGCAAGCGGTCCGCTTATAAGTGCAATGCCCTGTATAAGAACCCGTGAGGCCCGACTTCACTGATCTAGTTCTGTATTTCTGTCTCGAAATACTAATATAAAATATGCTTTTTAATCACAGCTGTTTTAAAATCGTTTTTAAATCATGCATTATGTAATAATTTTCTATGCTGTTATTTAAATTTTGTTATACTTTTGTGAGGCAGCTGTAGTCTTATCACTGTGCACAGCGCCGCACAGTGACTGTATGAACAGTAACAGTGAGACAGCTGTAGTCTTATCACTGTGCACAGCGCCGCACAGTGACTGTATGAACAGTAACAGTGAGACAGCTGTAGTCTTATCACTGTGCACAGCGCCGCACAGTGACTGTATGAACAGTAACAGTGAGACAGCTGTAGTCTTATCACTGTGCACAGCGCCGCACAGTGACTGTATGAACAGTAACAGTGAGACAGCTGTAGTCTTATCACTGTGCACAGCGCCGCACAGTGACTGTATGAACAGTAACAGTGAGACAGCTGTTGTCTTATCACTGTGCACAGCGCCGCACAGTGACGGTATGAACAGTAACAGTGAGACAGCTGTAGTCTTATCACTGTGCACAGCGCCGCACAGTGACGGTATGAACAGTAACAGTGAGACAGCTGTAGTCTTATCACTGTGCACAGCGCCGCACAGTGACGGTATGAACAGTAACAGTGAGACAGCTGTAGTCTTATCACTGTGCACAGCGCCGCACAGTGACGGTATGAACAGTAACAGTGAGACAGCTGTAGTCTTATCACTGTGCATTCCGTGTCGTTTATAAAAACCATTTAATTCATGTTATATAGGGAAATAATCGCTGTTTATTCTGAGATCCATACAATACACATAAATGCACTGTGTGGGCAGAACGTAGAATTTGTGAATGTTAAACCTGGTTGTACATAAAGTGCGCCAAACCACTTGGCCTGAAAATGTTAATTTGCTTTCTACATTTTACATTAAATACTTCATTAAATTTTAATGCATTTACTCGCCACCGATCTCCGTAAACTTGCTGTTGTGGATTGGGTAAGTTTCATTCCAGAACCTCGGAACGACTAGGTTTCCGCACTGAGAAGCGTGTGGTGTCAGCCAGTTCGGCGCCTCCCGTACGAATGGATCCGACCTTGCAGCGGCCATTTCCCTTTCACTGACGCAGCGAACACTCCACCAGAGACCCTGCGCAGCTGCGTGCCCAGTGCGAGACTCAGCTTTGCGGGTCTACATGCTGTAGAAAGTCAAGGGGAAACACAGTTATAGAGCTCAAAATAGAACTGTGTGTTATATAAACCTGTGTTTATCATCTTATCTCTGGATGTTTCATCCAGTTCGTACGTAAAGCGGCCGGGGTGTGAAACTGAACACCTGTCTCCATCCAGTACCGAGGTTAAGAATGAGTGGAACTGTACCTCCATTTCCGCATGTGCCATCATTGCGTATACAGGAACTCCCCGACATACGCAACAGTTACGTTCCGGAAGATCCGACGCTAAGTCGAATTATGCGCAAGTCATAAATGAATATGCATATGGTCATATGTGTATTCATTTATGACTTGCGCAAAATTCGACTTAGCGCCGAATCTTCCGGAACTCCCGTATATATCCAGCTGAAATCCAAACTTCCAGCACACTGGAACCTGATCGGCGACAGCATGACCGCCCCACCGCCTGTGTTATCGCCCAGCAATATTCTTCAACCACATTCGTCTCATTGCGCTTTCAATCCCTTAAGGGAAAACCCGGAGCGCATTTCGAAAATGCTATTATTTGATTTTTTTTTTTTTACTTCTTTAGAAATTGCGTAAGTCTGAAATTGCGTAAGTCTGAAATTGCGTGACTCGGAAGTTGCGTAAGTCGGGATGTGTCGGCACCTTTATCTCTACAGTTTGTACGTCAATAAAGCGAAGTATTTCTTCTGACTTTTACTTTGTAGACGTAGGTTTTTTTTTTTTTTTGATAATCATCATGTAAAGAAAACGGAAATGGGGGACGTAGCGTAGTCGGTATAGGGCCTAGACTACGGACCGGATGACCAAGGAATCGTGGTTCGATTCCCAGTAGGGATAAGATACTATTTTTAATTAAACTTGCATTTTAAAACATTACTTTCCTATAATTTTTTTGTTTGTTTTAAGCAACTGAGTAATTTCGTTCTTAACACACGATACCAAATCTTTAACGCTTCCCAGTGCTGGGCCGAAACACGTAGTTTTATTAATGACGGTTTGAGGGTGTCTCCAACAACAGTGTATTTCATTTGGTTTTTATTTGTGTGAATGAGAGGTGGAGTTACATCGCACGTCGCACAGTACACGCCCATGTTCCGGTTTCCATGCATTGAAGGCGGACTTTCTATTTTCCAGATAGAACAACGCCTTCCGTGTCTGTATTTTGTACTGTTTCTCTGATTCGTCACATTTTTTTCCATCACATGGAAAAGCAGAACAAATTGCTTATAGAATGAGATTCGACCGCGGTTCGCCGGGTGTGAAGACATCTGTCATGCTTAGCTGCACCAGATTTTGTTTAGGAAGGAAAAATTATTTCCTTTTTTTTTATTTAATCCATATTCCGTGAAATAGCTTCATTACACGTTAATATTGACATACGTTTTGCTGTCAACCACAACAGTCTTTATTAGTTTCGTCAATATATGCTACATGTTTCGGCCGTACTGACCATCCACAGGCATTTAAGTACATGACTTTAAAACTCAAAATAAAATGAATATATATTAAATATATATTTAATATATATATGTATTTAATATATATGAGGAGGGTCATAAGTGACAAACGCTTATTTACAGTCGAACCCGGTTATAACGACATCGGTTTATGCGACACCCCGTCTATAACGTCAGATATTCTGTGGTACCAATTAATTCCTCGCTGTTAACTATAACATTATACTGCTCGGTTAGAACAACACTCGTTTATAACGACACAAAATATTCAGGCCTTTTCATGATGTCGTAACCGAGTTCGACTGTGCTATTGATTATGCAATTTATTGGGTTAAACACTGTATATAATGCTTTCCTTGTTCGAAAATGTGTTCTCGAGTTGCGTGTCTCTGTTCCTGACTTGTGAAGATGTGAATTTAATTGAAAGAACCAGTTCCTGATACAGTGCAATGGCTGGTAAGTAGATGGCACTGAGCGACGTGTGGGTCGTGGCCGTTACATTGAACAGCTGACAAGCCAAGCTCCGGAAGTATTCCATACTTTATGTACTGATAATGTGAGGAACAAACATTTACGGTGAAGGGTTTAAAAAAAAAAGGATTTGACTTAGTTTACCGAAACGTCTGATAAACAAAAACTGAGAATTCCATTCTTCTGGGATATGACGCTGCATTATCGGGTAATCGAATCCCGACGTTTCGACGCAGCGTCCCTCATATACAAGGTCAAAATGTCTTAGAATAATTGTTATAAGCAATGTGGTGTCCTCATTTTTAAGGATCCTAATGTCCTAGAACGGCAGTGCTACAATACACATAACTAATCAAAACTAACCTATTGTAGTTGGATAAACAGAAACAAGAAGTCAAATAAGGACAGAAATGTTTTATCTTATCAATGAATGCGGCCTGACTAAGTTGCTTCCTAAAGGGCGGCGTCCGAAGCTTGTCTGGCTTGGCCACGCCTGTCTGAGGGAAGCCACTTCTGCATCCGGTTACCCATTGACACGATGTCATATCGGAGAACAATGGAATTGTCAGTTGTACCGCTGCGAAAACCTCAAAACTCGCAAATAAAACTTAGTTCATGGGAATTTAAGGTGATCACTTCAGACCTATACGTCGATGGAAGACAGTCAGTGTACATATAGCGTAATATTGAGGCGCGTTCGCGTAACCACTGTTGCCATGGAAAAGTAATAAGTATTAAATCGTATGAGTGCGTGTCTCTAGCCTTAGTTATCCAGAAAGCAAAACGCATGCGCAGTATTATATTGTCATCTGTGGCCTGTCTGGCTGTACCATATTTTTCCACATTATCTCATAAACGGCACGATTTTCGAAAAAAAAAAAAAGTTATTGAACATAAAATGCGTGCTTTGATTTTTTCTCTACAACTTTTGTCTGAAACATGTGTCATCCTAAGAAGAATTCAGCGAGATATGTGTACATAGGTCTTCATGTAAAGTACCAATTATTGTTGTTAGATTTTAATGAAACTTTAATTTCCTGGACAGATTTTCGAAAAATTCTCAGATATCAAATTTCATGAAAATCCGTCCAGTGTGAGCAGAGTTATTCCATGCGGACGGACGGACACGTGACGAAGTTAATAGTCGCATTTAGTTATAACTAAGGCTACAGACACGGTCGTAATATTTAATACATACAGCTTTTCCACGGCAACAATGGTTAGGCGAACGCGCCTGAATGTGACATTTATACGTACATTGCCTGTCTTGTCTGGAGCTACATCCATTTGCTATCAAAATATTAAACTTCTATTTTGTGAAATGGGAAACAAGTGAAAACTTTGAGCCTTCGACAAACTGGCGCAAGCGCATTATGTAGCGTACGTGCGACCTGTCAGCTGTTGTGTGACGTAAGAGGCTGAGTCGTTGCTTGCCATGTACATGTTAATGGAACGGATCGTTAAGATAAGGAATACAGCATGAAGTGTGCACACATGTTCCAGATTTTGTTTACCAGGGACATCGTTGTTTGCCATTGTTCAAGTTATCGTTCAATATACTTAGTTTATTAACGATATACGTACGTTGTTTAGCCTATATTGATCAGTCAATAGGATTTATCCATTGGCAAAGTGCCTGACTTAACACTAACTGTATATCGCATATACAGGGTGTTTCAGGGGATATCTGCCATACTTCGGGAGAACGTTCCTTAAGTTAAATTACATTGATATAACCAAGAACACCTATATCCGAAGTTGAAAGTTCGCGGGGAAAATGGCGAGAGAAGTTTTAAAGAATGACAGCTGTTATATCTTTATTGATTAGCAAGTACATATTAAAAATGAGGAATTTTGTAGTTCCTCTAATGTTAACACCTGTACTTAACATAGGATTAACATCTGACTGACATGAAGAAAAATGAGTAAGAAAAGATCATACTAGTTTGATAAAAATCGTCCTTAGGATTCCACGTACTTTACGTAGCACATGTGCTGCTGCATGGCTTGGCTTGGCTGTCGGTTCAAGGACGGCCGTGATCAGTGTACGAATAACAAGTACAGTACGTGGAACCGCAAGAATATCGCAATTTTCTCGCATTATCATCTCCGTAACCGCTCAACTTCGTATTTAGGTATTTTTTTTGGTTATATCGATGTAATTCAACCTGAGGAATGTTATCCCGAAGTATGGCAGATTCCCCCCTCGAACACACTGTATACTGCGGAACAGAATTGGAACTTAAATAAAACATTTAATGCTTTTGAAAATTTGTACTATATTAACCCATATTGGTTGCGTGTTTTAAATATGCCACACTGTTTTTGTTTTGTTATCGTATCCTCAGGTATTGTTTATTTTTTTAAACTATTTCTGCCTTGATTGTCTTTGTTATCTTGGTATGTGACGTCTCGTTGTGCTTCCTGAACTGAATCAAAAACACTTTCATTCCGTCAAGACAAGTTTACTAGTAAACAAGAAGTATTGTTTTCTAATAGTGCTGTGTTGACGGAGTTAAAAAAATTCCTTTTTATTCGGTTCTGCACTTCTTTAGAATAGCCATTTCGTTTCTAATACAGGGCATACACAAAAGAATGGTGCGGTGTGGTGGTTATTTGTGTGTTAACCGCACCATTCTTTTGTGTATGCCCTGTACAGTTGAACCCAGTTATAACATCGGTTTATATGACACCGCCTATAGTCAGATATTCTGTGGTACCAATTAATTCGTCACTGTTAACTATAACATTATATCCTTATATCCTTGAATGATGAACCAACTATTATAATGGATGTATAGCCTGTGTATATACTTTGATCCCCCTGATGATGACTAATAAATAGTCGAAACATATGTAGGGGTGTAAAAATACGACATAATTATAGTGCATGTGTTGGTAAATATAAAGCTATTACTTAAAGACAAAATGCACGATGAATATAATGTGAAAATTATATTATTCGGTTATAACAACACTCGTTTATAACGACACATCATCTTCAGTCCCTTTCATGACGTTATAACCGAGTTCGACTGTATATTTATTTATTACTTTTGCTTTACCGTTTGTTACTAGTTCCTGAAATATTAATCTGTTAAACTTCTGTAAAACATTTAATGCTTGTTATAAAAAATAAATAAATATATGTTGAGGTATACATGGGGGTAACACTGCGCTACAAGCCGGAAGGTCGCGGGTTATATTCCCGATGGGCTCATTGGATTTTTAATTGACTTAATCCTTCCGGCCGCTCTATGGCCCTGGGGTCGTCTCAGCGTTTAACAGAAATGAGTACCAGGGATATCTCCTGAGGGTAAAGACGGCAGATGCTTTGGGCTGACAACCTTACCACCTTCATGTGCAGATTTTCTAGAAATTCTGGGAGTCTCAACCTCCTGGAGCCCTAAGGTCCTCTCCAGGCTGCTATAGGGATAGCTTTACGGATATGTATATATATATAATATATATATATATATATATATGTCGTGAGCCGGTAATATTGCTTTCATCGAAAGAAACATTCCTGTAATTGTGCTTCAGATGGAGACACAAATGGAGACATGTACGTAACACTGTGCAGCACGGGAAGGCCTTCCTTAGGAAATCTCTGAATTTTGCAACAGTGGAGAAACCCTTTTGTCATATTTGTAGCCCAATCAGCTCATTCCTCAGCCTTTTTTAAGTAAAGACAGTTCCTTGAGAGAACAAACAAACTGATGACTTTCTAACTGGTGATAACAAGCCTAGTTCCTTGTATTGATGCCATGATTTCTTCTCAGATTCCTTCAGTTCCCTTTTCTTTAGATCGTCATCAGTGGAGCCTCGCCTGCCGTATATCCTTCGGTACAAATTTGTGTATCTTAGTCTTCTAGGATGTTACGCCGTATCGACTTCGAATCGTCGGTAACTATTTACCACTCAACACGGTGTCACATTCCAGAAGAATGGAATATTATTATCTGGAACACTACATGTTTCGATCAGGCCGATCATCATCAAGTGTTTATTTTTTAGAAAAACTTAAACTCAAGGTAAAAATGTACATTTTTGCGAGATCTCTAAAGGATTTTACATCCTTTGTGAGGTCTCGCAAAAATTTACATTTAAAATATATTTTACATCCTTGGTGAGATCTAAAAAAAATTTACATGTAAAATATATTTTACATCCTTTGTGAGATCTCGAAAAAAATTTACATCTAAAATATATTTTACATCCTTGGTGAGATCTCGAAAAAATTTACATCTAAAATATATTTTACATCCTTGGTGAGATCTCGAAAAAATTTACATCTAAAATATATTTTATATCCTTTGTGAGATCTCGAAAAAATTTACATCTAAAATATATTTTACATCCTTGGTTAGATCTTGAAAAAATTTACATCTAAAATATATTTTACATCCTTTGTGAGATCTCGAAAAAATTTACATCTAAAATATATTTTACATCCTTGGTGAGATCTCGAAAAAATGTACATGTAAAATATATTTTACATCCTTTGTGAGATCTCGAAAAAATTTACATCTAAAATATACTTTACATCCTTGGTGAGATCTCGAAAAAATTTACATGTAAAATATATTTTACATCCTTTGTGAGATCTCGCAAAAAGATGCTTTCGGTAGTTCATTAGATCATGATGTCGCTAACAGTCCTTGCCGTATTAATATATAATGATGATGATAATTCCCTGACTAACATGCAAACTCTCGTGAAAGCCAGTAATAGTACACAACTCTTCAGTCTGATTTTGGAGGGGGTATTGCGTAAGCTGAACGTTTCGTCTCGTTTAATTTTTGTCAGACCTCCTGTAAGTTATTCAGATAATTAAATTGAAGGTGGATACAAATTGGATGGACATGCAGCTTGAATTGTTTAAACAAGAAGTGCAAATAATTACGGGTATCCATGATTAATGAGTTCTGTGTAATCTGCTGTTGTGTCTAATCTTGATACTCAGATTGCCGGACGGAGTGACCTTCGTCTGCCATTTACTTTGTCTTTTGATACGTCTGAGATAAATGTGGAACCCATGAGTACTCCGTTATTATCGTTATGTAATTACTGAGTAATGCTTCCGTTTCGTTTGTAGATATAGATGCTATAATGTTTTCTATTTAAGGTTGCTTATTTTTATAGCCTGGAATTTTGTATTATAGGAGTTCAGGTCTGTAAAGGATCATTCTCTCTAACTTCTCTCTTTCCTAAGTAATTCAGAAACGTGAGGTTAACATAAGTCCTCTTTTATATAATAATATAATAACCATGGCTCAACAGCCCTATATGGGCTCAGGCCTCCTCTTTCCGAGGTTACTTGGTCGTGCGCATTCGTGGCAGTTGGTGACTGACCAGCTGGCAGCGCTGCTGTTCTATCGATCATGATGTGACCGCCAGAGCCATCTGGCAGGCAGTCAGGAGACTTGGGTGAGAAATGACCCGAATTTTGCTTACGAAACATTTCTATTCATGCTCGTAAGGTTCTTTTACATACCGTAAATCTACGGTAAGTCCTCTTTCACCCGGACATTTTCTCTTCTTCAGATGTAAAATTTACTACGTCAGGGTGGCTGATTTTTCAGAGACGAAATTATAGATGATGATGATGATAATAATAATAATTATTAAGTTTATTATGGCTGATGAGCGAATAACTGTTCTTCCCATGCCTCGTATGCAGAGTAGAATGTCCATTTCGCATGAAAAAGTCCCCCAAAGCTAACTGTAATTAATTCTTGTCATTTTAATTTTTATTCCATGTTCCTTAATGTTATTCAAGAATATTACTCTGACTCCTTTTCATTTTCGAATGTCATTATATATTTGTACTGACACTTTTTTATTAATCTAATTAAAGTATACTTTATGCCAATGCTTGGGCATAATTACATTTGACAGTGTCATGTGAAGTGTTTCTTACATATACCAGTTTTATTTTAAAGAAAATAATTAGTTATTGCATAAAGTTTCTTATTCGCTCCAAAAAAATAGATAATCCTTTGCGTAGTCAGTAATAGCGACTATGCAACGGTCCGGTGTTCGAGTCCCGGCAGGGGCAATATATTTTTCTTTCTTCAGAAACCGTTGAGACCAGCTCCAAAACCCACCCAGCCTCCTACTTAATGGGTAGTGGGTTCTTTACCGGCGATAAAGCGGCCAGGGCATGGTTGACAACTTACCTCCACCTAATGCCGAGGTTAAGAATGAGTGGAGCTGTACCTATACTCCCCCTAAATGCCTTCATGTCGTGGACAGCGACATCTTTACCTTTCACCTGCAAGAATGTAACCCCAAGGTCGAATTTAGAAGGTTGGTGAATGTATTATAGTTCTGGTGGCACCAAAACAACAGTGACGTCATCTTGGGAAACTTTTTCACTCTGTTTCAAGTTACTTATGTTATTTTATTTCCAAAGTTGGCATATCGTATTTACTTGGCGTGTGAGGTGCCCTTTGACTGTTCCTGAATTTCTTGTATAAACAAGATCTCTGTGAGACCAGCTGACTGGTTCTGGTTACGTGATCTTGGCCACGCGTCGTCGTAGCTTGGAGTCGACGTGATATGTTGAAAGGGTGGTAATTTTTTTTCGTAGCAGTGACTTTTTCACATGTAAAGCGCTGATGTAGTTGGAAACCACGTGTGTGTAAGTTGTCAGTATTCTGTACATAGCCTGTTCGCTGTTCAGAAGTCCAAGCAATTGTACTTCCTTATATCGGATTTATATTCGTTCATTCGCGGTATTAATGCATTGTATTGCCTTCTGCATTCTCATCCTCTCATCCTATTATTTAAATTATTCTCCTCCGGATTGTTACGCTTATTTAAATTTTTATTTTGCTCTGTTTATTTTCCTTCTTTTCCTGCCCTGAATTCTTAGGCTAGTGTAATTGTTGCCCTTAATTCTGTTCTGATACATCTCTCTTTTTTTTTACTGTACTTCATAATCCTGTAATTCCTCTTCACCGGGAGTGATTATGTAACAAACGCCGTACTAAGACTTCGGTAGTCGTACCAACATTTGAAACTCCCATTATCTCAGGTTGGTATCGTGATTTCGAATCATGTTCAATCTGTGAATATATGTCCGCGTTTTAAATGCTTTCAGAAAAAGCGGATTTCGAAAGAATAATAATTTAATTCATCACACAGATTTATATATCCATTACTCAACCCCCCCCCCCCCCCTCCATGGCTCGACAGCCGTACATGGGCCTAGGCCTCCTCAGTATTGAGGTTTCTAAATCATCACACTCAGACACCACACTCGGTAGGACTCCTCTGGACGAGTGATCGGCCCGTCACAGAGACCTCTACGTGACAACACACAACACTGTCAAGAGAGAGACATTTCATGCCTTCGGCGGGATTTGAACCCACAATCCCAGTAAGCGAGCGGCCGCAGACCCACGCCTTAGTCCGCACGGCCACTGGGATCGGCCTTTACTCAGTAACAGTCCTCAACATTTCCTACCCGATTTCATTGAGTCATTGGGCGATAGATTTTTACGAAACTCGATATAGTCTACGGGACGTCCATGGTAGGAGTATGATGATGCGTACCTTTAATTATCCTTGATGTATTTTAAGGATTGCTTTGCCTAAGGACCGGCTTTGGAATAGTGTTGTAGCCCTATAATTTGAGTTGTTAATGCGAAAATTCTTTCTGACTTTGGTCTTTAACTCACTTTGATTTTTTGAAGACCTCAACTGTATTCAAAGATTTGCATTTAAATATTTATGTCCTTACCGCGCAGTAAACACACACTGTCTCGGTTATACAAACCAGTCAGTTATTGCTGTATAGGGAAATACTCAGTGTTTGTTCTGAGATCCGTACAAAACACACGTACAGCTTGTTAATGTTAAAGTACAATTTTATACAATTACTCCACCTTAGGCCAATTACCACTCCATTCCACGTATACTATAGACGATTTTCGGTTTCCTAAGGAACCGTCTTAAGTGTCAATACTATTACATTCTTGAATATTTTGCCAGTAATGATTCAGTAATTGTATAAAATCGTAATAAAAGCCGTAAGGAATGTTGTACAACACAACCGCAGAGGCCAAACAGGGAAAAGAATAATGTATTCATATTTAGATCTGAAAAGGGAAGTACTGAATACCAATGCAAATATTAGGTTTAGTAAACAATGTTTAGTTATATAGTTACCCCTAGTTATACAAAATAAAGATAAATTGGAATGGTATATGCTAAATAAGAGGAAGTGGCAAAATCAATATTGGCAGAGTATTCATCGATGTAGTCCTGTTGACACTAATGGTGTTTTCTTGGAAGAAACGAGGTGTGTGTGTGTGTGTTTGTGTGTAGTAGGTGTAGCAAAGAGTGTAAATTGGCTCTAGTTGTTGCAGTTGTATAAAAAATATATTGTAATGAGAGCCACACAAAATGTTTAACGATTGGTGGTACGTCCATATCTGTAGTAACCACTAGGATTTTAATGGCTTGATGCATTTTTAGGGCCATTTGAGTTAAGGGCTTGGGCTCGCATAAACTTTGTGAATGCTTTAACAGAATTGAATTAATCTCATGTATGTAGGGCACATCTGAATGAGTGTGTTTTTGTGTCTGCAAGTTCAATTCGCTGCAGTGCCGGAAGCGTAGACAGGCATAATTTGTAAACGTAATCGGCAAGCTTCTCCGAACAGCCTGTAACTGTTTAACAATCGACACGGCATCACATTCCATATACAGGGCATACACAAAAGAATGGTGCGGTTTTAATAGTGTTCACTATTAAAACCGCACCATTCTTTTGTGTATGTCCTGTATATACTCTAAGGTCCTGTCACCAAGGCCCTATGCTAATGTGTATATTTTTTGTAATATCTTCCCTTCTATTACTCCCGCTGTGATACTCCGCTACACACCTAAAGGAAATACAGAATGAAGTCCTTTTGCTGCTGTGCAAGAACGGTGCTGTGCTGTGCACTCTGACCTGTATCATACGTGACCTCTGTCACATGTCTGTGGGGGTCACTTGTAACACTTACTGTAACAGTAAGCACTGTACATTCACTGTGACTTGCACTCTGACCTTGCATTTATGACCAATGGAATTGTTTTTTTGCGTAGTATAAAACATATTTTGAATACAGGATATTGCTGACTTCGTCTGTCACTTTTAGGCGCGTTCGCAATATTCCGAAAAGCGACTCTCAGCTTTGTCATGTCTGTCCGTCCGTATGGAACAACTCGGCTGCCACTGGACGGATTTTCATGAAATATGATGTTTGAGGATTTTTCTAAAATCTGTCGAGAAAATTCAAGCGTCATTACAATCTGAAAAGAACAACGGTTACTTTAGATGAAGACCTATGTACATTTATGATAATATCTCGCTGAGTTCTTCTTAGAATGAGAAATGTTTCAGACAAAAGTTGTAGAGAAAATCAAAACACGCATTTTATATTCAATAACTTTTTTTTTTCCCCGAAAATCGCGCCGTTTCTAACATAGTTTGGAAAAATATGGCACAGCCAGACAGGCCACAGATGACAATATAGGGCGCCGAAAAATGCGATTTGCGTGTCGGATACCTAAGGCAAGAATACAAACACTCCTAATATTCAATACTTATTGCTTCATAATTGATTAATTTCGTCTGATCTCGCAAAATGTTTCACGGCAACACTCACAAAATCTGAGAAACTGCGCAACGACTTATCTGTCATTACGATCTGTTTAGCCACACTGTACGTCTAAAGAAGGCTATGAACAAACGAACATTATTTTGTTTCAATGCAGCATCGGGCAATTTACATGAAGACCTACGTATGTTTTATTGTTGCTGGCGACATAAATTTGCCATAAAATCATTGTTGTGCAACACTCAGTATTTCTATATAGTTGACAGTGACACGTAGCTCATCAACACACATAGAACGCCTTGTTGTGTTTCCACTGCAATAATGGTTACGCGAACGCACCACAGTGTTACGTTACACGTAGATTGCCTATCTTGTATGAATTATAGTCGTGGACCTCATACGATAACGCGTTAGTCTGAAAGTTATAGTCTTTGTTTTTGAATTGGGAATTTGAAAGTTTATTCTTTGATTGCTTCCTGTAGCGTACATGCTGCTTTTTGTAAATTGTCTTCGGAGGATAAATCCAAAATGAGGTGCTTAGTAACTTTACGATAGCATGTCTGTGTAAACGCGCCATCGAGCTCGTCTGTTTATGCACAGTATTGTAATGCCGGAATATGAGACGTCTGCAGGAAACACTTGATCCTGAAACATGCTTCATCATTATGTTTAATACATGTTATTATCTTTATGCTGCTGGCATGTTGGTTATTATTAGATATTTTAATCTCGTCACTGCTGTTGTCACGTGTTTTAAACTTTTTTGTAAGATCTTTAACAACCGATAGCTCGTATGTAGTTTGACTAGAACATTTCACGTGACTAATTATATGTAAAACATGACATGTGAAATTGATTTTGTATTGTTACTACGTATGGTGCCGATCCCAGTGGCCGTGCGTTCTATGGCGTGGGTCTGCGGCCGCTCAATTACTAGGATCGTGGGTTCGAATCCCACCGGGGGCATGGATGTCTGTCTGTTGTGAGTGTTGTGTGTTGTCAGGTAGAGGTCTCTGCGACGGGCTGGTCCCTCGTGCAGAGGAGTCCTACCGAGTGGGGTGTGTCTAATGTGTGTGATCATGAAACCTCGAAATGAGGAGGCCTAGGCACCTGAAAAGGGGCTGTTGTTCCATAGAAAAGAAAAACTACGTATGGTATTTAAAAACAGATGAGAATTGATTGGAAAGGTAGCCGCAATTGCGTAGTGGGTGTAGTGTCTAGGCTAGGGACAGGACGTTCCGGGGTTTGTATCCCAGCAGGAGCAAGAGACTTTTCTCCTAAATGTCGATACCCGCTCTTGCGCCCACCCAGATTCCTATGTAATGGGTACCGGGGTTCTTTCCCGGTGGTAAAGTGGCCAGGGTGTGATGTTTACCATTGACATCCACGTATTGCGGGGTTTAAGAATGAGGGACCAGTGCCTCTAGTCCACATGCGTGCCTTCATGGCGTGGATAGGGATAACTGTACCTTTACCTTTACATTTTTTGTGCCTTGTTTAACGTTAGGGGTACCTTCCTCAAAATTGCAAGTAAGAGCTAAACAGCTCTGAACAGAGCGTTATTTGCGCTAAGTATTAATTACAATACCACAGAGTCTGGGCAGCTGCCAGCGAGAGCATTTTAACCCTTTCGAGATTAAGAAAAAGTGAAAGTGCTTTTCTATCCAATGCTCCCCGATCTCAGAAAAAGCATTGCTTTTTTGGAAGGTTTCCAGGCTTCGCCCGTTTGTCCTTAGATAAGGGTAACGTGTAGATGAAGATAAGCATAGAGCATTGGTGGAATGATACTGACAGGGGAACACCGAAGACCTCTTGAGAAAAGCGTGTCTCAGTGCCACTTTGTCCACCACAAATCTCACATGGACTTGCCTGGGATCGCACCCGGGCCTTTGCGATTTAAGACGAAAATTTACGAGGAGTAAACACACTCCTTCACGCTTATAAGAACGGATTAGTAAAGAGAAATAATCGCTGTTTGTTCTGAGATCCATACAAAACACACGAACATTTTTATGACCAAGTGTAGACTATTTGAATGTTAAACGTGGTGGTACATAAAGTAACCACTAGGCCTTAAGTGGTTCATCGAATGTTTGGTCGCGACAATTTGTCAACGGTAATGCGAAACAACTTCGGGGAAGTTCATTGTCTACTTGGAGAGCCTACATTATTGTAATGTTTTTGTTGCGTGTTGCCTGGTCACCAATATACAGGCTGGACCTAAACTACCCATTAGCTTTTAAGAGTAACAAGATTGGAAAGTGTGTACTGCATAATTTAGTGGCACAAAATTACTACCGGTGGTCTTTGACGCTATTTAAAAGTGGGAACAGTGGAATGCAAATGAGTGATAGTCTCGAATTTCAGCATAATCTGTGAAAATTGTGTAGGTTGCATGTAAGAGTGCTTCTATTGCCTTATACAAGGTAAAGCTATCCCATTACAGGCCTGGAGAGGCCATTAGGGCTCCAGGAGGTTGAGGCTCCCAGAATTTCTAGACAATTGACACATGGTGGTAAGGTCAGTCCTACGCACCGGCCGCCTTTATCCCCCAGGAGATATCCCTGGTACTCATGGTCTTATACAAAGGAGACCTTATTGTATCAGAGTGGTTGCAAATCGGAACTGTCAGAGGACTTTTTGTGGATGCTTTCCATATCAGATTTTAACAAGATCTGTGAAACGGCGTGTGACGTATGGAAAAGTCAATTTATGGACCTATGTAAACCAGGCTTTATTGTGTATTAATATGACTGAAAATGGGAACTGTTCGAGGACTTTTGGTGGAAGCCTTGTATATTTAATTTCAACAAAATCTGTGAAAGATGTGTGGGATACATGGAAAAGTCTATGTATGGGCCTATGTAAACCAGGCTTTATTGTGTATTAATATGGCTGAAAATGGGAACTGTTCGAGGACTTTTGGTGGAAGCCTTGTATATTTAATTTCAACAAAATCTGTGAAAGATGTGTGGGATACATGGAAAAGTCTATGTATGGGCCTATGTAAACCAGGCTTTGTTGTGTATTAATATGGCTGAAATTGGGAACTGTTCGAGGACTTTTGGTGGAAGCCTTGCATATCTAATTTTAACAAAATCTGTGAAACGATGTGTGGGATACATGGAAAAGTCTATGTATGGGCCTATGTAAACCAGGCTTTATTGTGTATTAATATGGCTGAAATTGGGAACTGTTCGAGGACTTTTGGTGGAAGCCTTGCATATCTAATTTCAACAAAATCTGTGAAACGATGTGTGGGGTACATGGAAAAGTCTATGTATGGGCCTATGTAAACCAGGCTTTATTGTGTATTAATATGGCTGAAAATGGGAACTGTTCGAGGACTTTTGGTGGAAGCCTTGCATATTTAATTTCAACAAAATCTGTGAAAGATGTGTGGGATACATGGAAAAGTCTATGTATGGGCCTATGTAAACCAGGCTTTATTGTGTATTAATATGGCTGAAAATGGGAACTGTTCGAGGACTTTTGGTGGAAGCCTTGCATGTTTAATTTCAACAAAATCTGTGAAAGATGTGTGGGATACATGGAAAAGTCTATGTATGGGCCTATGTAAACCAGGCTTTATTGTGTATTAATATGGCTGAAATTGGGAACTGTTCGAGGACTTTTGGTGGAAGCCTTGTATATATAATTTCAACATCTGTGAAACGATGTGTGGGATACATGGAAAAGTCTATGTATGGACCTATGTAAACCAGGCTTCATTATGGAGTAATGTGGCTGGAATTTGTAAATGTCCAACAAGTTTAGTGGAATCTTTTATTTTAGAATTTTATGAAATATCTGTCCATGTATTTAGGCGCTTATACCAGATGATGTCAACCTATAGAGTATATTGAGTCAGTAAGATTCGAACGTGTTATATCTACTTGTATGAATGTATTCCAACAGTGTTAATATATTCAGTAATACGCTATTATTGTAATAACTGTGTTTCCCCGAAGATGGTCTTTTGACACCAAAATGAATTTTAAATGTCTGACTTCATGTAATTTTTGTACAGTGATGGTATAATGTTGAATATTGTCATTATATTTTGTTCACTGTATACCGGGTGGCGCAAAAGTCACTTGGCACTAGAGGCAACATGTTAAAAACATCGAGTGTTATTGCACCACTCTGTATAATGAATATATTATCGACAAGTTTAAGTGTGTTACTTGTTATGTCGATAAACTGAGACATTTTACGGTGAGACGCGTTTGTATTGCGACCTTTTTTTTTTGTCTAAATGAACGGCAAATTGCTTATTATAATAATCACTTCTGGTTGCTTATAAAATGTTCCCTCCAGGTTTATTTGAAATATAAATAGAGGAAACAAATTTTCGTATATCTTGAAATACGATTTCTTCACATGTAGGTATACAAGTTACTTTTTTACAGCGTGGAATTTGGGGGCTTGAATCAAAACTAAAGAAGATATGTTATTGCAAACTCAGACTATATACCGTCTATACGGGAACAGTAGAGGTACTGGCGTGAGGAACTAGTCTCTGGGTTCTGCGCATGCGTCGAAATCTTACGTGATAGCCCCGCTGTTATGTTTGACGATAAATATGACCGAGACTAGTCCACCTTGTGTTAATAAGGACATTGAAGGGCGAGTCAGGGGGAAGGGGTAATGAGTGCTATTTTTGTAACGCTTTTGTTCGAGACTGACGAAATAGCGTAGGAAGAGAATGGAAGTATTTTAATAAGTATCTGATTGTTGTCTGTTATGTTAGATAAGTGGTATTATACCAGCAAACAGCACCTCCACTCCAATACGCCGATGCACACCACCGAAGGAAGGTGTAACGAGACAGGCAATGCACATATAAACGTAATATTGAATCGCGTTCGCGTAACCATTGTTGCCGTGGAAAAGCAATAAGTATTACATATTCTGAGTGTGTGTCTGTAGACTTAGTTATCCAGCATGCAAAGCGCATGCGCCGTATTATATTGTCATCTGTGGCCTGTCTGGCTGTACCATATTTTTCCACATTATCTCATAAACGGCACGATTTTCGGGAAAATGTTATCGAACATAAAATGATTGTTTTGATTTTTTCTACACCTTTTTTTTCTGAAACATTTCTCATTCTAAGAAGAATTAGGCGAGATATGATCATAAATGTACATTGGTTTTCATGTAAAGTACCCGTTATTGTTGTCAGAGTTTAATGAAACTTGAATTTTTTCGATCGATTTTATAGAAATATTCAAATATCAAATTTCATGAAAATCCGTCCAGTGAGAGCCGAGTTGTTCCATGCGGACAGACGGACAGACATGACGACGTTAATAGTCACTTTTCGCAATTTTGCGAACGCGTCTAAAATAATGAAAACAATTGTTTTCAAGGCTATACAAGAAGAAAACTCATAAACGGATAACTGCGAACACAGTCAACGGATGGAGCATTCCAAACAACCGCAAGTAACCGCTCTTCAATATAACGCAATAATGTGGACATCTCTAGCATAACAGAAGCCACAGTTTGTATATTTACAGACATAACAAAAAAAACCGCACAAAGAATACTTCCAGTCAATTCATGACCACACAAAAAAATATCAGCTACATTTTATAGCCTTAACTATTGCAGTAACTACGTACATATACGTCACATGTATTATATATTGCTTATGACTAATCAGACTGCATTCCATGCTAATACTTTATTTACGTGCCAGCTTGCAGATATCACGACAGCGTCAAAACGCGCAGTTTGGTTATGTAACTGTACATGTAGCGAAGCTGTGTTACCAAACAGACGTAGCATTGCTTTAAAAATGCAACGTGACGCCGAAACATTAGATTACATTTAGAAGCGCTGTTTTATTTTCTTTTGAATGTGGCAGGTTTTTAATGTGTTTAGTATGAATAGTGCAGTTGAACTGACTGTAAAACGGATGACTAACATGTTTTTTTTCAACACGCTGCTGGTGGTTGTGTAAAGTTTAGAAACAGGATTGAAGTGGCTTAGCAGAGGGGATGGCGGACTTTCCGTCGTGTAATCTTTTTAAGGAAGATAATCTGCTGGGTACCTGAAATATTTATTTTTTCTCATTGTAGTCGTTGACGTCTTCATCGTCGTCATCGCCTCCCTCCTCCTCATCCTCTTCTTCTTCATTCTACTCCCCCTCATCCCCCTCCCTCTCATCCTCCCCCTCCCCCTCCTCCTCCTCCCCCTCCTCCTCCTTACCATCCTCCTCATCATCATAATCACGATTTCAATGACATGCCACGTGACCCGATCCGGTCTCATTATAACAATCCACAAGTCTCTTTAATGGCCCTCTGTCCAGTTTTCCCTTTCCATGCCGGCTATTTCTTAACAACCTGTGCCGGTCTTTGTCTGTCCGTTTTATGAACGTGTTGTGTGCATTTATTGTTACAAGTGTTGATTTGTACCAAAACCGATTGTGTTTAAAGTTCTTTCAAAATACCTTCATTTATCTTGTGGTCAAACTGCGTTTATTTTGCGGTTTTTCCTAAAAATGTCGTCACTGCGACTGTGATGCTAGATGCGTCTAGTTCCTTTAGTGTCCACGTTTCACTGCCATATAGTAGGGTGTGTGTGTAGTGTGTAGTATATTATAGTCTTTTGTACGAATTAGACACTAGTTTTTTTTTCATTCAAGTGTTTTTACATCGTGCATACAGGGGTTTGATGGGGAAATCTCAGGGAAAGAACCACTTGGAAGACCGAGACGTAGATGGAAGGATAATATTAAAATGGAGCTTCAAGCAGTTGGATGGTGGGTCATGGACTGGATTGATCTGGCTCAGGATTGGGACACATGGCGGGCTCTTGTGAATGCGGTAATGAACCTTCTGGTTCCATAAAATGGGGGGAATTTCTTTACCAGCTGAGGACCTGTTAGCTTCTCAAGGAGTCTGCTCCACGGAATGGATTGTTTTGACATCGTTATGATTCAGACTTTCTTTTACGACTGCCATGATACGTCACTGCTCCGAAATGCGCATGGCAAACCCTTACCGCTGTAACGCCGTGTCGCATGTATCATGCGAGTTTTGAGGTTATCGCAGTGGTGTAGCTGAGGATTCCTTCTGTAATACAGGGCATACACAAAAGAATGGTGCGGTTTCAAAAGTGAATAAAAAATTTATGTCTCACATTACACGGGCACAACATACACCATCAGCGGCGGCAACTGTTCAAGTTTCTCATTTGGTAATTACAATCCTTCAGTGTGTGCACCCTGGGTCACACGACACACATCTACACGGTAATCAAACTCATCCCAGACCCGGTGTAGCATGTTCGCTGTAATGGCCTGCAGTGCATGCGTTATCCGATCACGAATTTCATGGATGGACGTGGGCGATGGTGGTACATAAACGCTGTCTTTAACGAACCCCCAAAGAAAGAAATCGCACGGTGTAAGATCTGGCGAACGGGGTGGCCAAGGGAGAAGGTTCTGGACACGTCAAAACGGAGCACACAGAAAGCCTTCTCCTGCTGCAACGCCATCTTTGAAACTGGCCCCGCGGCCACGCAGTAAGCATGAGAAGCGAACTGCTGGTAGCGCATGAGAAACTTGGACAGTTGCCGCCGCTGACGGTGTATGTTGTGCCCGTGTAATGTGAGACATAAATTTTTTATTCACTTTTGAAACCGCACCATTCTTTTGTGTATGCCCTGTATAACGCTCCATCAATGAATAATCTGATCGCAACGTTTCGACTCAACATAGTGGACTCGATCCTTGACGATGACGCCACTACATTGTCTCGAAATATTGGGAACCGATTTCCCATTCACGCAGCATCATATAACAACGGATTTTACACCTTTCAGTATATATACAGGCGTTGCATTCCTGATATTATAGCCGTTATTGCGTAGGCTATCATACGCAAGTTACTTTTTTTACTTTATGTAAGAACGGTATCCTGGTTGGCTGACTGCGTGTCCGGAACTGTGGGTGAAAACAGGAAATGTGTCTTCCTACAGGTATTCCAGCACTAACACATTTAGCTTTGAAGAGTCTGTACAGATCATTCTTATTTCTTCTAGGCCTAATTGTTATGTTCCATGAATTTGGTGTTGCATTTAATATGTAGTCTGTTTCGCTGTGACAATAAACCGTTTCCATTCAAGTCGGTATTGGTCACTGAGCAGTAGGCCTTTCCCACTATGTTCAAGACATACACGTTGCTACCCCCAAACCTTTCGTTCTAGTTCTTCCTTGTTTATATTTATCATTTTCCTTATTGTATTTTTTATTCCCATAGCTTTCCCGTGTTTTCTTTTTTCCTTGTCTCTTTCCCTCGACTTCTTTAGTCCGTTTATATCCTGTCCACTTCCTTTTCTTTTTCTGTGACGCAACAGCCCAAATTTTGCCTAGACCGCTTCGTTGTTGAGGTTTCTAGATCACACACAATTAGACACACACACTCGGTAGGACTCCTCTGAACTAGTGATCAGCCCGTCGCAGAGGCCACTACCTACACAACACACAACAAACACAAGAGACGAACATCCATGCCCTAAGCGGGATTCGAACCCGCGATCCCAGCAATCGGTCGGCCGCAGACATACGCCTTAGACCTCACGGCGACAGGGATCGTCTCCCTCTCTAATGTATATCTCATTACCTGACGTTTACCACCGTACATGCTACTTCAGCCTTTTTCTCTGCCCTCATCTTCTTTCTTGTTTCTCTTGTGTGCAGTGTCTTCGTTTTATACGCGCCCGCTTTTACCATTTAAAGCCCACCCATAGCGTTGGTCACTTTCCGCTGCTGTGTCAATTCGCCGTGAGTCGGGGTCTACGCATTTTAGCTGAAAGTACGTATTCCAATGAATGTTAGGTTTTTACTCACCTTATTTGAAGAAGGTGCTGGAGAATTTTGGTTCACTGTATTACAGATAATAATCAGGTTTTTACTCACCATATATGAAGAAGGTGCTGGAAATTATTGCTTTCGGCTCGCAGACACGTGTTACATCTAACACACGCGATGTTCATTGCAAGTCGAAGTACTTCTGATGAGATTGACGTATCTACATCTTGAATGGTTTTTTTTTTCCTCCCAGTCAGATCGTCTTCAGTGCGAGGAATATTACTGTACCTTTCATCACACAAGCAAAAAGCACATGTGTTCAGATTAGGCGAACTAGAATGTCTCAATCCCCTCATTATTCTGCCACAAAAATAAAACACTCTAAACAACGCGTGGAATTCTTTACGGTTTGAGGCGTTGCACTACCTTGTTAAAAATTAAAGCATGTTCTGTCGTAATCGGACATGTGCTAAAATGGTGTCGGAATGTGTAACATACCGGTGTGAATTTATGGCATCTAAGAAAAATTGTTTCAGTAGTCCTAGTAGCACTCGTAGCACACCATACACCAACTTGAACGTCATGTAATGACACATCATGGATTAACATGAGATGTTCTCTAGGCGAGTGCCTGTTACTCTGAAAATTCGTATATCTGCTGAGAGATGAAAAAGCAAGCGTTTTTGTCAAACGGAAAGAGCATAGGGTCGATTTCTCCAGAATACACCTCATGAAGGTAGCAGTTCACAGAATTTAACATTTATATCATACAGAAACACGCGATGTTCCGATGGGATCCCCATTATGGCTGCTGATTGGCTGTTGATGCCTACTTACTTAACAAGGGGATTTCGATAAGACTCGTTTGAGCTGTCCCCGCTAAGTCTGCTACTTTTATACGATGAGTCGACAGGAAGTGGCCGAAGATTTGGTTCAAGTAAAATGGACACCTGTTGCAAGGTTAAGAAACTCTGCATTTTGTTACAGTATATTTTTAGTCTCATATGATTCTCACAGTAAATAGGATTGTGTACGTAAACAGAATTAACCAGTTGGTATTTCTAATGGACTAGTAGTGCCCGTCGGCAAAATTCAGCGGCCATTTCTCACCCAAGTCTCCTGACTGCCTGCCAGATGGCTCTGGCAGTCAGATCAGGATTGAGTGGAACTTGTGCGGTCAGTGGGCTGGTCACCCGCTACATCAACGCACATGACCATAGAAACCTCCGAAAGGAGGCCCCCAATGCTCCGCGATGGGACTAACTAACTATTTCTAATGGGGACGGAGTTTGTTCTCCGTGAGGTAGGAATTGAAGCTTTACACTTCTGTAATTTAGATGAACATTGTCTGTGCGATAATCGTGGCGTCTTTAAGCAAAGTGTCAATTAAGTGTACGAGTAACTGCCTGCCAGTGATGTTCCGTCTGGAACCCTCCACATGCTCCCAGACCCTGCGAGGAACACTGAGCCCCTTGGAACGTCACTAAAGATGGCTTCGTTTCACTGTAATTAAGAAAACGCGTGGAAGACATTAAATAGTCTGTTGGAATCAGGGGCGTAACTTTGGGGGGGAGGAGGGGGTGGTACGGCTGCCCGAGGCGGCAGAGTCAAGCGGGCAGCAAAATTGGCGGAGAAACGCGTATTTTAAATGAAGAAATTTGAAATCCATTCGAAATCCGTTCAAACTAAATTTTATATTGAGGGAGGAATATATTCCTTCATCAGTATGTTTTAAATACAAATTGTGAATCTGAGGATGACGTGAAATAGGTCGAAACATGTAGGTCTGCATAATAAATGAAATTTGGTTGTGTTCGGACGGATTTCGACTGGATTTCTATCATAAACAAGACAAAGGTATGCCATCCTTTAAAACTGGAAAAAAAAAATTTGGTTTTCTGCGCTCAACGAATTTTGAATTATTGAGTCAAGTAAAGTGAAATTCAATAAATTATTTTGATTTTTTTTTAAGTTCATAATTTCTATTAGGGGCGGCTATTGTGATTAGTCGCCCCAGGTGCCAAAAACCCTAGCTACGCCACTGGTTGGAGTAACGTGCCGTGTATGATACTCCTGCGCAACAAAAATCAAATGAAAGCTATGACGTCAGCATTCAGCTGGCTCCGTATTTTCAGACATTTGTATTTTTCTTGTGTCTATACGTGTACTTCCCACGTGGCTATTTATACCAGACATCTGTTAAGGAAAAACACCAAGATGTGTGCTTAATTTAAATACAAACATTCGTTGACAGTAATTGATTCTGTTTATATGACGTGTGCCTAGGTCCCATGGCAAAACGAAGGTGTAGATACTTAAGATACGAGCACCTGCCACCGAAGGTAGGCAAGTGGGTAGGAGACTAGTATTATTGCGAAGGTCAAGTGTGATAGTTGAAGTCGTGATAGCGGCAAAGTTTCGTAACGTTTTACAAACATATTTGCGCAAATGAAACTGCGCAGTTGTGTTATTGAAATATACCTCACGTACAATTATTTGGGATGCTGGCATACGGAAGAGACGAAAGGCGTAACAAAGAAAATAGCGTAAATTTTACAGACAAATAGAGCTATCAGTCAAATTCTAAAACCTCCCGAAGTCCAGAAGCAAACCAGACTACAATATACAACACATTAACAACATCCACCTGCTATTTTTTTTTTTTTCATGGCGCAGCGGCCTCTAGTGGACCAGGGCCTCCTCATTAGCGAGGCTTCACGATCACACACAGACACACCACACTTGGTAGGACTCCTCTGGACGAGTGATCAGCTCGACGCAGAGACCTCTACCTGACAACACACAACACTCACAAGAGACAGACATCCATACCGCCGGCGAGATTCGAACCCGCAGTCCCAGAAAGCGAGCGGCCGCAGACCCATGCCTTAGACCGCGAGGCCACTGGGATCGGCCCCCACCCTACTATACTGCAGTGAAACCTGGACACTGAAGAAACGTGAAGAATTTAGAATTACAACAGAAGAGATGAAATCTGTAATTTTGCTTTTGTTTTTTAGATGGGACTAGGAATGCGAAATTTAGGTACGGGCTGGATGGTCCGGGGTGCGAACTCTGGCAGGGGCGCGAGGTTTGCGCATCTCCAAAAACTCCAGACCGGTTCTGGTACCCATCCAGCCTTCTGTTCAATGAATACCGGGGTAATTTCCCATCGGTAAAGCTGCCGGGGCTTGATGTTACCACTCACCACGCCGATATTAAGAATGAATGGAGCCATACCGCTACTCCCGCTGTACGCCTCCATGGAGTGCCATTATCATCTTTTTTTAACAGTTACAAATTATCAGCGGCGTAACGTGGAAGTTATACCTGCTTAGTTTAGTGTCATCTATACGAATAGAAACTATGACAAATATGTCTAATTCACTAAATTGTACATTCATCAATTTCTGTTTCTAGCTGATATCAGCACACTTGTACATTCTAGGTAGCATTAGCATACATGTATATTCTAGCTAGCGTTAGCATACATATACATTCTAGCTAGCATTAGCATACCCGTACATTCCAGCTAGCTTCAACACACTTGTGCATTCTAGCTAGCATTAGCACACCTTTAGGCCTACATTCTAGCTAGCATCAGCATACCTATACATTCTAGCTATTGTCGGCATTCATGTACATTCCAGATAGCATCAGCAGTCATGTACGTTCTGGCTAGCACCAGCATACCTGTACATTCCAGCTAGCATCAGCATATCTGTACATTCTAGCTAGCTTCAGCATACCTGTACATTCTAGCTAGCATCAGCATATCTGTACATTCTAGCTAGCATTAGCATACCTGTACATTCCAGCTAGCATCAGCATATCTGTACATTCCAGCTAGCATCAGCATATCTGTACATTCTAGCTAGCACCAGTATACCTGTACATTCCAGCTAGCACCAGTATACCTGTACATTCCAGCTAGCATCAGCATATCTGTACATTCTAGCTAGCATCAGCATACATGTACATTCCAGATAGCATCAGCAGTCATGTACACTCTAGCTAGCACCAGTATACCTGTACATTCCAGCTAGCATCAGCATACCTGTACGTTCTAGCTAGCATCAGCATATCTGTACATTCCAGATAGCATCAGCAGTCATGTACATTCTAGCTAGCACCAGTATACCTGTACATTCCAGCTAGCATCAGCATACCTGTACGTTCTAGCTAGCATCAGCATACCTGTACGTTCTAGCTAGCATCAGCATACCTGTACACTCTAGCTAGCATCAGCATACCTGTACGTTCTAGCTAGCATCAGCATACCTGTACACTCTAGCTAGCATCAGCATACCTGTACGTTGAAGCGTTTGACGAAAATTGTGCCTTTTACGCTTTTCACAGAACTTCGTGACGTAAACTCACCGCAGGGTTCCTGATGCCATATGTTACTGTCGCTGATACTCGGCTGTTTTCCGTCTATAATTACGGTTGTAGTTCGTAGCGATTATGGTGAAATACGTTCGTGGGTGAAGGCTGGGCTTACTCTTTATGGTATTTTGCCTTTTATGTTTTACGACTATTGTTGTGACTGCCGGATAGCTCAGTCAGTGTAGTGACTAGGCTACGGCCTGGACGTCATGAGGAATTGTGGTTCGATCCCCTGCAGAGAGAAGAGATTTATTTCTTCTCCAGATCTTCCAAACCAGCTCTCGAGTCCACTCAGCCTCCTATTCAGTGCGTACCGTGGGCTCCTTTCCAGAGGGTAAAGCGGCCGGAACGTGTATCTGACCACTCACCTCCTCTAAAGCGTAGATTAAGAATGGGTGGAGTTAGACCTCCACTTTACCATACGTTTTCATCGTGCGTACAGTATAAGTTTTATTTTACCTTTAGGAGATACGGATTTGATTCTGAGGGAAAGCGTAAATTTAATATTTTGATACGCTCTTCTGGGATATGTATACCGTATTGTTTGTTAGATAGCTGCCATCTTGTAACAAATTACTAAACTACATGGCCGGTGTGAGAACACAATTTAATGAAGCTAGAAGTTGTTGAAGACAAAGCAAAAGGACTGTAGGTCAAAGATGCGTGAGCTGATTGGAAATAGGGAAAATTGTATGAGATTGAATTTAGAACTTTATATATATGTATATATAGCTATTATGGTTAGAACCGCAAACAGTCGTGTGCTGTCCCGACGCAACGGACCCTATTTTTAATTAGTCCTGTTAAATCCTGTACCTCTACAGGTCATTTTAATATTATCCTCTCGCTTTTTCTTTGTTGCTCCTCCACGCGATTAGTTATTACGAAACACAGTACGGTCGAACTCGGTTATAACGTCATGACTGGGACTGAATATTTTGTGTCGCTATAAACGAGTGTTGTTATAACCGAGGAGTATAATGTTATGGTTAACAGTGAGGAATTAATTGGTACCATAGAATATCTGACGCTATAGAGGAGATGTCGCATAACCCGATGTCGTTATAACCGGGTTCGACTGTACTTGGTTTTTCTCTTTCGAGCTACATGCCCAGCTTCCCATAACTTTATAAACATGAGGTACTTCATGGTTCAGGGTGGGTTGTATGTATCGCAAAATTTTCATTTGTGTAATTTACTCCAGTCTGTATTTCCTGTATTTCCTTTTGCACTTTTTTTTTTGTGAAGGTTCTCGCAGTGCTACGGACGCACCGCAGCCTTGAGGCTTATTGTGCAACCTGTGATGAAGATGATTAGTGTTTTTTTCGTTTTTCCGAGTAATGGAGCACCGGTGGAGGGAAAACCGAAGTGCTCGGGGAAAAACCTGTCCCAGTGCCACTTTGTCCCCCACAAATTCCACATAGACTGACCCGGGATCGAACCCGGGCCTCCGCGGTGAGAGGCCGGTGACTAACTGCCTGAGCCATGGCACGGCTCTCCATTGGCACGGCTCTCCATTGGCACTTCGTATTCAAGTATTTCTAACATAGGATTTCTGTTGGGCGAAACAGGAAAAGGAAACAGAATTTTTCTGTTTGATTTTAGTCTTCTTGATTTTAGTCTTCTAAACGTAACGTGTATTGTCCGTCGAATATAGGACTGTGTATGACAAACTGTAAAATTTGTAGAGGGAGATTGTGGCTCATTTTGAGGAAATTATACCGCTGTGTTCGTGGATGGACTTAGAAAATCCACGATAGGCATCATGAGAGCCGGCCTGTAGGACGGGATTCGAGCCCTCGACCTTCCAAATTCGAAGAGATGCTAACCTCTCGTCTGTGACTTTCGATAGTATTTTTGCTGTTGAAACTATGTTGTAGTGATATAGACTGGATTCAGCTGGCTCAGCAGAGGGCCCAGTGGCAGATTTGTTTGTTAATAGTATTGAATTTTTTAGTTGTTATGCCGCAATAGACATGGGCTATCATTGCTCTACGGGTCAAGAGTAATTTCCTTCGGGAGTTACCCAGTTCGCATCTTGGCCGGGTTAATCGCTGCTTTTTTTTACTGAGTTTGTTCTCCTGTCTGTACACGTGGATGCCAGTATAATGCCTTGAAGATGGTCGCGATTGGTGATGTCGTTACTGAGCATTTTATGTAGGTGGAAATGGTGAAATGGCACTCGGTGACGCACACTGTTTAACGATGTGACGCATTTACATTCTGACAGCGGTCCGTCAGTGTTGTCTACGTGTATGACTTCCTGTAATAATCGAGGAAGGGCATTTCGCCACACAGTGTATTTATGTGTTTCGTACGATGACTGAGAAACTAACTGAAAATAACCAAAATCGAACTAATTAACTAGCTATGTAGCTAGGTAACTAACTCCATCCAACAGAGTCCTTGAGAAGCTAACGGTTCCTCAGCTGTTTAAGAAGTTACCCGCATTTTATGGAACCCAAAGTTTCATTACCGCATTCTCAAGAGTCCGCCAGTTGTCCCCATCCTGAGCCAGATAAATCCAGTCCACGCCCTATCATCCAGTCTCGTTTAAGATCCATTTTGATATTGTAATCCCATCTACACGTAAGTCTTGCAAGTGGTCTCTTTCCCTCGGGGTTTCCCACAAAAACAGTGTACGCATTTTTTTCCACTACCTTATGCGTGCCACATGCCCCGCCCATCTAAGTTTTCTTGATTTTATAATGATTATTATGATTCTCACAATAAACAGATATTTTTTTAAATAATGCCATGTACCGATTCATCTCTATAATGGTTACAGACTGTTCTCTGTGCAGTAGGAACTGAAATGTTATTTATAATTTAGATGAGTGTCAGTCGTCACCAAATATTATTCGGGTGATCAAATCGAGAAGAATGAGGTGGGCGGGGCATGTAGCACGTATGGGTGAGGGGAGAGGTGCATACAGGGTTTTGGTGGGGAGACTTGAGGGAAGGAGACCACTTGGAAGACCCAGGCGTAGATGGGAGGATAATATTAAAATGGATCTTCAAGAAGTGGGATGGTGGGCATGGACTGGATTGATATGGCTCAGGATAGGGACAGGTGGCGGGCTCTTGTGAGTGCGGTAATGAGCCTTCGGGTTCCATAAAACGCGGGGAATTTCTTGATTAGCTGACGACCTGTTAGCTTCTCAAGAAGGACTCTGCTCCATGGAGTTAGTTAGTTAGTTGTCGGACGTCCGTGGCATGTCCCAGGCGGTTATTCATCGGTGTCTCACCGCGAAGGCGCATTTCGGTACTCGGGCGGTTCGTGTAAGATAGACGCTGGACACGTGGCAATGGGACAGGTGTTTCTCCCAGTATTTTAGTGTTCCTGTCAGTATTCCACTAATGCTCCATACTCATCTTCATCTTAATATGACTTATCAGGACACAAGATCGACCCCTAAACACGTTGAGCAGTTCTATTTCAGACATTGGGAAGCCACTGGGCAGAAAAGTACTTTCACAGTTTGTTAATCGTGAAAGAGTTAATGAAAGATGATGGGAATTAAGGTGTGACACCCTTAGGCCTGTTTCACACGGGCGATTCAGTCGACGGCAACTTGTCGCCCATAAGACAGGCGGCTGGCCTCCCGTGCCCAGACGACTGCAAGAAATCTGTCGCCGTGACATCAGACATACTCTCATTATCATATCTTAAAATGAACAGTCAGTACAATGCTAGAACTGGAAGACATTATTGCTGTGTGGGCCTGAAGGGAACTGAAAAAGAAAAATGTGGGCGCACTCTATAATATATGACAGGCGAAACAAGTGGTTATTTTGGACTATTTTGAAGATTTGACAGACGAAGCGAAGTTTTTAAAATTATTTTAGAATGTCTGTGGGTTATTGAAGAACTGTATGAGACAATTGAGTATTCTGTACAAAAGAAAAAGACACAAATATGAGGAAATCTGTACCAACCAGAGACAAATCAGCATTAGCACTCAGGTAAACACAGTATTTTAATTAAAGGTAAAACGTAAAGTTCTCCCTAGAACAGGCCACGAAGACCCAGAGGGGGAGTAGAGGTATAGCTGTACTCTTTCTTTAACCCTGGCACTAGATGAGGGTGGGTGGTCAACTCCACGCCCCGGCCGCTTTACCCCCGGGAAAGAGACCCGGTACACATTGTATAGGAGGCTGGGTGGGCCCCAGGGCCGGTGTGGACGGCTGCGAAAAATCTCGCCCCCACCGGGATTCGATCCCCGGACCGCCCAGCCCGTAGCGAGTCGCTATACCGACTGCGCTATCCCGGCCCACGTATTTTAATTAACCACTTTCTTTAATTATCTATATTACAATTTAGGCTAAATACCACTAAATTTACAAATCCTTTGTGACAATTCACATGTATATGCTTCGAGTCGCTATGGAGACTGTCGCCCGTCTGAAGGCTCACATACAACTGCGTGGTTCTGCTGTCTACCTTCAGCCTCCCTGTCTTCGAGCGACAAAAGAGGAAAGGCGACAGTAATTCTGTCGACGGAAGACTTCACGCAGACAGTCCACCGTGTGAAAGCCCTCACTGCTTGCCATGTATTCTCTGTCGCTGGCAGACCAGTTGCTGGGGACTCTGTCGCCTGTGTGAAAGGGGCCTTATAGCCACAGTAGACAGCGTATGTCCATGTACATTCAGGATAGGTGGTCAGGTTGCAGGTAATCTTGTTTGGTACAAGCATGTGAGTTTTGTACGTGCGGTGGCAGACATTGCAGGGGTTTGAGGTCGTGTTTGCGCGTTACTTCTGTGTTCGCATTGCCGATACACTTCGTGGTTTTACCACTAATGCATACTGCTGTGTTTACTGCTGCAGTTTGTAATGGACGTTGAAACGTGTGGTGGTGAGGGCAGGCCGGAGGAGGCTTTGGAAATGAATGTTTTTAGTAACCGTTTGTATAAACCAACATATGCACACCATAAAAATTTTAAGTTGTCCATAAACATGAACCGTCCTACATGTTTCAACGATAAATCGCCATCCTCAGGGAGATGTCAATACAAAGGAATATGTAATACTAATACATCAATTTTACATGTACGATGTTAAACATATGTAATGGCAGTTGTAAATATAATACTGTGGATATTATGGATAGCTCAGTCGATATAGTGACTTGCTACTGGCTGGACGATCCGGGGATCGAGTCCCAGTGGGGGCGAGATATTCCGCACCCGTCCAGACCGGCCCTGGGGCCTACCCAGCCTCCTGTACAACGGATACCGGGTCATTCCCCGGGGTAAAGCGGCCGGGACGTGGCGTTGACCACCCACTCCCATCTAGCGCCGAGGTTAAAGAAAGAGTAGAGCTATACCTCTACTCCTACTCTGCGCCTTCATGGCCTGTTCTAGGGAGAACTTTACATTACTTTATGTGTAGTCCTGAAGTTTGTATATGCACATGTGAAATATGTTACAACAGTTACACAGTGATCGTATTATGTTGAGCATATCAGGCTGTTGTATATACAGGAATTCAATGCAAAGGATGATGGACAGGAGGATAATGTGACAGAGCAGACGCATCACATCATCATCCCAAGCTACTCAGCATGGTTTGACTACAATTCCATCCACACAGTAGAGAAATGCGGTGGCGCAGTTGGTTGAGGCACTGCGCTACAAACGGAACGTCGCGAGTTCGATTCCCGATGGTGTCACTGGAATTTTTCACTGACATAATCGTTTCGGTCGCACTATGGCCCTGAGGTCGACTCAGCCTCTAACAGAAATGAGTACCAGGAATCTTTCCTGGGGGGGTAAAGGCGGCTGGTGCGTAGGGCTGACAACCTTACCACCTTCATGTGCCGATTGTCTAAAAACCTGGGAGCCTCGACCTCCTGGAGCCCTAAGGGCCTGCCAAGGCCTGTAATGGGAATGGTATTTTATAAAGTTTCATTTCCTGTATTGCGATCTACAGTTAGTATAATTGTGTGTATACGATATATATATATGCGGCTTAAAATCTTGAAATTAAAATATAGTTAAAACATTTCTTATAAATTAGATATAATTTTCACCTTGCTACAAAGGCTTGGGCCCGCAGCTGTGCATCGTATAAAGGAAACTGTCTGCGACACCCAGCCATAATTTTGACATGTGTACTGTATATAACGATCTTACGTGTGCATATGTTATATTTATTATGCTTCTTTATGCTTTATTTTATTTATTTTTACTTTATATTATGAATATATGTAACAAGACTGAGATATCGACCTTCAGTGGCTATCAATTTCACATGTAAATGTTATCTTTCTACTTACTTAATACCAAGTCTGATGATGGTTTGTTGAAAGCCGAAACATGTAGCTGGGTTTGTACCACTAAAATATAAGTTGTGTTCGGCGGGTGTAATATTGGTTTTAATCGTATTAATTTTTGGGACTCTAAAATACAGGTTGCCAATTTATTACAGAGTCGTGGGTGGAGCTGAGCGCCCAGTCGACTAGCAGCCATACGCCTGATAGGGTGACGCCTTTGCCGTTCAGTTCAGGCGAGGAGTATCTGCGACTGCTGCGGGAAGCTCAGCGAGAGAGCAATCAGTCATCTGCTAGAGTATCCGTCGCGTCTTCTCGCAGGGACAGTCCCAGGGACAGGTAAGGACCACAGTGACATCTCACAGTCTGTCCAGGAGTGTACGAAACTACTGCCCTTATAGTAATTTATGTACATCAACATATGCACGTAAGATTGAACGCTCCCGTATGCTTCAGCGATAAACCGCCGTCTTCAGGGAGACGCCATTACAAAGGAATACATAATCTTAACACATCGATCACACATGTACCATGTTAAAATATATAAAATACATAAAAATACAGTTATAAATACAATATTCTGGATACTGTGGCTAGTAAAGGTAAAGCAATCCCATTACAGGCCTTGGCAGGCCCTTAGGGCTCCAGGAGGTCGAGACCCCCAGGTTTTTAGACAAGCGGCACATGAAGGTGGTAAGGTTGTCAGCCCTACGCACCGGCCGCCTTTACCCCCCAGGAAAGATTCCTGGTACTCATTTCTGTTAGAGGCTGAGTCGACCCCAGGGCCATAGTGCGACCGAAACGATTATGTCAGTGAAAAATTCCAGTGACACCATCGGGAATCGAACCCGCGACGTTCCGGTTTGTAGCGCAGTGCCTCAACCAACTGCACTGTGGCTAGTACAGTGTTAAAATGTTCTTGGTTAAAATTCAGTGATATGTCTTTGTTGACAGTGCGTGTAGTCATATATATACAAACATCTAATGTTGGCGTTTTCGATCCAGATGAATCAAGTCCTGTGAATGTGTTTAAAATTTTAATTCAGTTTTAATTTATTAAATAAAAATAATTATTATAATTATTAAATATGAACTATTATGAATATTATTAAATATTATGAATTATAAGTATTATAATTGCCGATTACGGTGGCCGCGCTGTCTAAGGCGTGGGTCTGCGGACGCCCGCTTCCTGGGATTGCGGGTTTGAATCCCGTCGGTGGCATGGATGTCTGTCTCTTGAGAGTGTTGTGTGTTGTCAGGTAGAGGTGTCTGCGTCGGGCTGATCACTCGTCCAAAGGAGTCCTACCAAGTGTGGTGTGTATGAGTGTGATCGTGAAGCCTCGATAATGAGGAGGCCCTGGCCCACTAGGGGCTGTTGTGCCATGGAAATAATATAATTATAATAATTATTATTATTTTATAATTATTATTAAATTATAGTTGTAGTGTTATGTCTATATTAATGAAAGTCAAGGAGCTTATTGAGCTGAGTTACTGTCTGCTTCTCAGAGACTCTGCTTTATGGAGTTACTTAAGACGTACAGACAATGGATACAGTGCTGCCATCTATCATCATGTTATGATTGGATTTGTCTGTGGGCGGCTGCTTTCTTTGAACCTGTCCACAGGCTCCTCCAGTATGACGCTGTTTAAACGTAGGAAGTGATTGATCTCCATTCTGTTTTCGTCCCTGTGTTGCAAATTCTGATGGTACCCGCATTATATCAGCAGTGCGTGGCCCTTGTTCAGTTGTTTGGCAAACCAGCTTTGGATAAAAGAATGTCACAAGGCAGATCTTCTTTGTCGTCCATTATCATCATATTTACCATTATCCTATCATCGGGACAAAACTGGAAACCTCCTTCTGCCCTCCAGGGTACTCCTGTCTGCATAGACGTGTGGCATAAGTACTCTTGTCTGCATAGACGTGTGGCATAAGCACTCCTGTCTGCATAGACGTGTGGCATAAGTACTCCTGTCTGCATAGACGTGTGGCATAAGTACTCCTGTCTGCATAGACGTGTGGCATAAGTACTCCTGTCTGCATAGACGTGTGACGTAAGTACTCCTGTCTGCATAGACGTGTGGCATAAGTACTCCTGTCTGCATAGACGTGTGGCATAAGTACTCCTGTCTGCATAGACGTGTGACATAAGTACTCCTGTCTGCATAGACGTGTGGCATAAGTACTCCTGTCTGCATAGACGTGTGGCATAAGTACTCCTGTCTGAATAGACGTGTGGCATAAGTACTCCTGTCTGCATAGACGTGTGACGTAAGTACTCCTGTCTGCATAGACGTGTGGCATAAGTACTCCTGTCTGCATAGACGTGTGGCATAAGTATTCCTGTCTGCATAGACGTGTGGCATAAGTACTCCTGTCTGCATAGACGTGTGGCATAAGTACTCCTGTCTGCATAGACGTGTGGCATAAGTACTCCTGTCTGCATAGACGTGTGGCATAAGTACTCCTGTCTGCATAGACGTGTGGCATAAGTACTCCTGTCTGCATAGACGTGTGACATAAGTACTCCTGTCTGCATAGACGTGTGGCATAAGTACTCTTGTCTGCATAGACGTGTGGCATAAGTACTCCTGTCTGCATAGACGTGTGGCATAAGTACTCTGTAACGAAAGTAAAAACGTTAAGCAATCCCATTACAGGCCCTTAGGGTTCCAGGAGGTTAAGGCTCCCAGATTTCAAGACAATCGGCACATGAAGGTGGTAAGGTTGTCAGCCCTACGCACCAGCCGCCTTTAACCCCCAGGAAATATTCCTGGTACTCATTTCTGTTAAAAGGCTGAGTCGAGCCCAGGGTCATAGTGCGACGGAAAGGATTATGTCAATGAAAAATTCGAATGACACCATCGGGAATCGAACCCGCGACCTTCCGGCTTGTAGCGCAGTGCCTTAACCATCTGCGCCACCGCGCGGTAACAAAACTACATATTCGATGTGATGTAACCGGTTTAATTTTAAAAGTGACTATATTATACATAATTATTACTTAATGATAGGATGTGAATGAGTATGCAATATCGCTGATGGGGGAACTACAGTACACCAATACCTTGTTTTACACCCTAATCGTGTTCCTGAAAAAGTGGGCGTAAATAAAAATGACAATAAGCAATAAGAAAAAGAAGGACTTAAGTAAATGTTGTTAATATACCAGTCAGAAAGCCTTAAAATGAAAATTGGAGGATGTAAAGTAAGAATGGTTGTAAATTAGCAAGGGGCGTTAAATAAAGAAGGCGTAAAACAAGGCCTGTACGTGTAGAAAATACTGTCATCTTGTCTACTGTCCACCGTAAATCCCCGTGGTCTTTGGCTGTACCTGGCCACAAATATTGTGAAGTTTAACTCGACAATACTGCCGCATAAGCCCGAATATAAGACGAGGATTTTTTTTTTTCGGAAATAGCCGCACAAAAAAGTAAGAGTCGCCTTAAAAGCGAGATCTTCCCGGCAACTGATAACTTTGAATAAAGATATTTTGTGTAAAGTGAAACGTCTGTGTTACACTGATTTATTGACTGATATTTATAAGCTGCATAAGGTAAAGTTACGTGTATTGTTTTTAGTTCTGTATCCGCCTTTCTCAAATTTGACTTTTAATTACACTTTCTAAATTTTCTGAATTTTTTCTAAATATCCTAGTAGGAAGAAGGGAGTCGCCTTATATTCGGAGCCGCCTTATGTCCTCCTTATATGGAATATTCTACGAATATATTATTAGTATTTCACATTCCGGTCAATCGATGCTTCCCGCACGTATTTGTTGCTTCTGATGCGTCATCAGTACCATTGCAGGCTGACATCCACAGCTGTTTTATCACGTTGCAGCAGTCCCATGAGGCTTAGAGGTTAAATACAGGCAGTTACTAAAGTCACGTTGTATTAATGACCGGTTTTCCATGTTATGCGTCATTATACTTCACTATTGACGTAATGTCTGAAGTACAACGCGTTTAAATGTGTTTAGGAACTTGGGAATTCGTCGGAGAAGGTTTCGGGTTGCCGAAGTTACCGTGTGACAATATCTGAATTGACGGATCTTCTGTATATCTTGATATAATTTATAATCTCCGGTACACGTAAGTTTTTTTAAAGATGTTACTTCTAAAAAATTTTTTTCATATAAACTTTAATTTAAGTAACCTCATTCTTTCTTTAACTTATTATAAATAAATACTGTTTTGAGGTCATTCAAAATATCAATATAAGAACGTCCTACTTATACGCCATAGCTTCGAGACAATTCCTCCTTCAAACACGCGAGACTACTGTAAACTTATACAGGGTATACACAAAAGAATGGTGCGGTTTCAATGGTGAATAAAGGGAATCCGCACCATTCTTTTGTGTATATCCTGTATAGAGGTCGTCCTCTGCAGAATTACCTACACGTTTACTGATTTGACCTTTTAACGTTCTAACTTTTTAACATTATTATTTATTTTTAATGTTGATATACTCTTTATCTAGTGTTTTTAAGACTATAACACATATTTATACAAATCATATTCCCAAGGTTATTTTTCCCATGTCATGTTTACACACACAGCAACATAAACTGCGAGGTTTTGAGATCTCAGTTCCATACAAATTATATATGTATATATATATATATATATATATATACACAGGGCATACACAAAAGAATGGTGCGGTTTCAATAGTATTCACTATTGAAACCGCACTATTCTTTTGTGTATACCCTGTATATATATATATATACTTACACACAAGAATAAGACACATGTATTCTTTTATTCTTGTGTTCAACCTGATGATGGCCCTTTATGCCGAAACATGTAGTTGAAAATAATAGAATAAATTGTTGCGTTTTGACTGGATTTATTGTAATTCTAACTACTGTATATCGTTGTAATTTAGATTATTCGATAGGAGGATGACATTTTGATCTAAAGGAGTCGAAATTGTAGAAAGGAGAAAATTATCTGTAAGGGTCTTCATAATTCGTACTCGACCACCAAATACGTACAGTTATGGTGTTGAAGTAGGGCGAAATTGGCGGGACATTTGTGGAACCATACGGAAAATGGAAATTGCGTACAAAATTTTAGTAGGAATATGTAAAGGGAAGAAGCCATAGGAAGAACTAGACGTAGATGTGTGGATAATATTAAAATAGTTCTTCAATAAATAGCTTTTGCGGATTTTTATTGAAGTGACTCATTATGGATTCCAGTAATCGTGCTTTTGTGAACAAGATAATGAACAGTCGGTTCTCATAAAAGGCGATGAATGTTTCTTGGCCAGCTGAGTGACTCGTCTTCCCAAGGATGTCTTTCTTCCGTGTAGTTAGTTGGTTGGTTAGTTAGTTAGTTAATTGGTAGGACTTTCCAATGGAAGCTCAGGCCATTTGCAGACCTGATATACATATAGGCTATCAACACAAAGACACGGAGAAATATCCATGCCCTAAGCGGGATACGAACCCGTGATCCCATTATTCAAGCTGTCAAGCACCGTGAGTGGCTAGACAGTGCAGCCACCTGAAACGGCCATTTTACATTCGGTATCCGTGCTGAAGAAGGGTGGGGAAGATCAGTTGGACCGATAGTGTGAAAAATGATAAAGTATTACATAGAATCAAGGAGGAGAGGAATATTCTACAAACAATAAAAACATGGACGGCTAACTGGCTTGGTAACGTCTTGCGTAGGAACTGCCTTCTAAAACACGTCATTGAAGGAAAGATAGAGGGAAGGATAGAAGCGACGGGAAGACGAGTAAGAAGACGTAAGCAGCTATTGGATGACTTTAAGCAAACGATTGGATACTTGAAATTGAAAGAGGAAGCACTAGATTACACTGCGTGGAGAACTCGCTTTGAGGCTATGGACCTGTCGTAAGACAGACTACAGAATGAAGGAGCTATGGACCTGTCGTAAGACAGACTACAGAATGAAGAGGCTATGGACCTGTCGTAAGACAGACTACAGAATGAAGAAGCGATGGACCTGTCGTAAGGCAGACTACAGAATGAAAAAGCTATGGACCTGTCGTAAGACAGACTACAGGATGAAGACGCTATGGACCTGTCCTAAGACAGACTACGGAATGAGTGAATTCGTAATATGAAATACAGCGCTCGTTAATACAGTATTCCTCCCGTATCCGCGGGTGATACGTTCCAAGACCTACCGCGGATGCCCGAAACCGCGGATAGTAGCGAACCCTATAAAATTAGACTTTAGATCGACTAAAGTCGACGCTGGCAAATTAAAACGTAAGTACTTAAATTGACCATGGTCGACTTTGGCAGTGAATGTGTTAATATTTTCGGTTCGCAGTAAACCGCGGATACCGAATCCGCGGATACGGGGGTTCTAGTGTATATTCATTGCCTGTAGAGTTGTTAAAAATTTCCTGGTTGGGACAGCTCAGTCGACACAGTGACTGTGCTACGGCCTGAACGATCGACGAATCGCCGTTCGATTCCCGGCAGGGACAGTAGATATTCCCTTGTGCAGTGTCCATACAGACTGTGGGACCCACCCGGTATCCCTGTTCAGCAGGTACCTGGGGCTCTTTTCCAGAGGATAAAGCAGCCAGGACGTGAAGCTGACCACTCCACCTAGCGCCGAGTTAAGAATGAGTGTATCTGTACCTCCACTCATCCTTACTCCTTTATGGCATCGCAGGGACAACTTTAAATATTTCGTAGATTGTTGTTAAGGTAACAGATGAAGACGGCTGATAACGGATGAAGGCGAGAGGTCATTTTCGAAAGGTCCAGCACCGTTCTTGGCTCGCCTGTCATGGCTACAGTGGTCTCCCTCCCTCCAGTTCACTCCACATAATTGCGTGACATCAATTTCCGTTGCATCTGGACGCCAGTTGTTTGTTGATTCTGTTAATAAGCGTGAATTCAATTCAAACTTCGTCGTGTTGTTTTCTCATGTTCTCGGTAAGGTGCGCAGGCATTCAGAGAAATGTCAACATGCAAATGAAATTAATAACACCAAGTGTCCTTTGGATAACAAACATGCATATGCACATCTAATATTGTGCGCATTAGGTGTGTGTTTGAACCTTTGTTATGCAGAGAAGCTCGTACGTGTGTTGTCTTATGGTATTGTTTATTGGCCTGCGATCTCTGAGTTCACCATCCTGCGTTACGTCCGTGCGGAATTTGCTGAACGCGTTAAAAAAACAAAAATTGTTCTTTGTGTGGTTTTAGGCTCCTCCGCAGTGTAAATGACATCCTCGCTCTTCTGGGATCTTACACAGCGTAGATTGGTAGTTACCGACGTTTCGGGACAACCCATCGGTCCCATCTTCAAGGGTGAGGCAGGCGTCCTCCTTGGACTACCTGGTCCTTGAAGATGGGACCGATAGGTTGTCCTGAAACGTCAGTAACTACCATTCTACGCTGTGTAACATCCCAGAAGAGCGAAGCTCTCCATACTTTGTATATACATGAAGATGGCTCACTAAAATTATTCCAAAACACGTAGCTAAACTGTAAATATTTGCGAGCTTTTGGGCTTTCGCAGCGTTGTAGTTGGTTTCACTGCCCTTGAGAGATGTGGCGTCGTGTAACTGGGTGATTTGTGACTGACGTTTCGAGACAACATGGTCTCATCTTCAAGGCTCAATGGCACTTCCCAGACCGACGTTTCGAGACAACGTGGTCTCATCTTCAAGGCACAATGCCACTTCCCAGACCGACGTTTCGAGACAACGTGGTCTCATCTTCAAGGCACAATGCCACTTCCCAGACCGACTTTTCGAGACAACGTGGTTGTCGCATCTTCAAGGCGCAATGCCACTTCCCAGACCGACGTTTCGAGACAACGTGGTCTCATCTTCAAGGCGCAATGCCACTTCCCAGACCGACGTTTGGAGACAACGTGGTCTCATCTTGAAAACGCGGTGCCACTTCCCAGAAGAACCTAGAAATCTATAAATGTCATCGTTAGTAAATAATCGTCTTGTTGTGCTGAATGTTAGCTTTTAAGCGATTATTTGTCTTTCTATGAATACACAAGATAGGCAGTGTACGTATAACGTAACAGTGTGGCGCGTTCGCGTAACCATTATTGCCTTGGAAACGCAAAAGTGCGTTTCCTCTACTGTTGACGTACATACGAGTATATCGCTGTCAACAATGTAATGTTGAAAGCATTGCTATGGAAGCAAAACAATGCGTTATGTGTATTGTTGCGCTACTTATGTTACCGCCAACAATATGGAACACACATGGATCTTCATGTAAAGTGATCGATTTTGTTGTCTGATGTTCACCAAATTTTAAGTTTTTCGTCAGATTTTCGTAGAAGTCTCCGATATCAAATTTTTACGGAAATATGTCCAGTGGGAGCCGCGCTGCTCGGATAGACAGACAGACAAGACGACGCTAATGGTCACTTTTCGCTATTTATGCGAACGCTCGTAAAATTGGCATTCCTTTTGTTGTTACGATACGGTTTCTTAAATCTGTACTTACGCAGCTTATATATCGGATGAAAATACTTCCAAATAAGACATGGGGATGTTACGCAACTGTACAAAGACTTGTTGACTCTGGAATTATAAGTAACAGCAAAAAAATGCGGCTTATCTTAACAAAAAGACAGTATGGCTTCATGCACTTTCGAATTTCCGGCTGGCTTCGCATGCCAGTTCTATATCGTGTAAACAAAACATAATTTACCCGCGCCAGACGACGTATCGCTCGATGCCAGCAGTTCGTTAACCCTGCACTGAGGGGTGAAAGTGAAGTACTGATACTGACTGAGGAGTTTGCAGTTGACCTTGACAATTGTTTGCTCCGGGGAGAGCCGGCCGTCCCTTGTTTGTGACCAGTAACCGATGTATTCCGTTTAAAAGTACATTATATTGTGCAGTTGTGTTTTGTGCGTGTGAGATAATGTAATTATTTTCTATGTGGTTAGAGCTGCGCATAAATTTGGATTTACGGTTATAAGCGAAGCATCTAACACGTGGCGACGGGTCAGGCAGTGATATACATGTTTTTGACAGGATCTATATGGTGTCCCCCAACCGTTGTCGCGAGTGTGGGTGACTGGAAGTATAACTCCACTCATTCTTAACCTCGGCATTAGGTGGAGGTGAGTGGTCAGCTTCACGCCCCAGCCACTGGATGTTTTAGTGAAGACAAAAATATCTTGCCTCTACCGGGAATCGAACCGCGATTCTTCAGTTTTCCATCCTGTAGCTAATGGATGTATTGGGAAGTAAATTATGAATTAAGGTCCAGTCTCCTAGAATGTTGTGCAACATCCCAGAAGACGAATTTTCAGGAATACCGCTGTGAGAAGCTGAAGTCTCGCCGTTGCGACGAATACCTAGCTGGCCGGTGCTAACATTCTTATCTCGTGATCGGGAAGTACCGGATGCTTCTCAAATGTAATATTTATCATAAAAAACATTGACCTGAAAGCTAAACATTAACGTAACGTCAGTTGTGGTAATAGTAACGCCTCCATTGATTTGTTCCAGTACAATGATTCTCAACATGTTGTTCTTTGTAATTATGTCATTCCTTGACTGTCAAATTTAAACTTACGTTGACTGTAATTTCTAAATTATCTGTATAAAAATCACTTCTGTCTCATCTTTTTTTTTTCCTTCCACACACCCCTATTCCTACTATATATTGCAGTCTTATGATGGGCTAATCACTTACAGATCTTTGTGAAGAGTGTGTTTGCGTGGTTAGAATAGTTTAAATACCATTTATTGATGGTTTCTTCACAACGGATATATCTGAAGACTCGTCCTTCAATATAAACTTTGTGGGAGCCTCAAAGTTTCGCCACAATTACAATGGTCTCTCGGTAATCCGGACCCTGTTAATCCGGATCCACGTGTGTTCCGGACAATTTTGGTCCAAACATAGCCCAGTATTTCCTATTGAAATCATTATTACAGTGCATTACCACCATCATTATCATCTTATACTGTTACGTACAGTATTTTCGCTGTAAGGAGTTTTACTTTAGTACAGAGCGATTTTTTTGCATATTACCTCTACCACGGAGTTTCCCCTAGGTGGTACGAATTACCCAGGAATCAGGACCATCCCTGCCTCCACATGATCCAGATGACTGAGGGAATACTAACTAACTCCATGTATCAGAGTCCTTCTTGAGAAGCTAACAGCTTCAGCTAATAGCTAATCAAGAAATTCCCCGCTTTTTATGGAACCCGAAGATTCATTACCGCACTCACAAGAGCCCGCCACCTGTCCGTATCCTGAGCCATATCAATCCAGTCTATGCCCCCCATCCCACTTCATGAAGATCCATATTAATATTATCCTCCCATCTACGCCTGGGTCTTCCAAGTGGTCTCCTTCCCTCAGGTCTCCCACCAAAACCCTGTATGCACCTCTCCCCTCACCCATACGTGCTACATGCGCCGCCCACCTCATTCTTCTTGATTTGATCACCCGAATAATATTTGGTGATGAGTACAGATCATTAAGTTTCTCGCTATGTAGTCTTTTCCACTCCCCTGTTACCTTGTCCCTCTTAGGCCCAAATATCCTCCTCAGCACCCTCGGAAATTAACTTGGTCCATACTGACGCGGGGGTGGAGAGACAAACTTGTAAGGGGGAAACAGAACACACACAGCTCAGAATGTTTTCTCTCCGTTTTAAAAACATCGTCGTGTAACTCGCAGGACCCTTCTGTACAGTGTGCTCCGAAAAGAGTAAATGTTTTTGGCAAAGGTAAAATGTTGTATGGCCATTCCGACATGAGCCACGTACTGGGCCGAACGTCCTGACTACAGCTGTGTTACAGTGTGTTTGTGGTGAAGGGCCCCACAGAAGATGCTACGGACGCACCGCACCCTTAAGGCTTCTTGTGCAACCCTGTTTCTTTTTCATTTTTCCAAGTAATGGAGCACCGGTGGAATGAAATTGACGGGGGAAAACCGAAGTACTCGGGGAGAACCTGTTCCAGTGCCACTTTGTCCACCACAAATCCCACATGGACTGACCCGGGATCGAACCGGGCCTCCGCGGTGGGAGGCCGGCGACTAACCGCTTGACCCATGGCACGGCCGTATTACAGTGTTAGTGAGCTCAGGTATGAAGGTTAATTCATATCCCTGCAGGCCTATTTGTTAACCGCCATGTATCAGGCACCAGAGCCTCGTCTGGAAAATGGGATCAAATAAATGTCGACGTTGCAGTAACACACCTAGAAGTGCAGGTCGATCGTTACTATTGGATGAGGGTTTGTTGAAGAGACTTCGGCAGTGTCCAGTATGAATCTGTTGAGCATCTTCATTTTTCGAAGCTGCTACTGTCCATTACTCAAGAGAATGCAGTTGACCTTCAGAGCGTGGGTAGAGTCCCTTAACACTCGCGACGACGGTCGGAGGAAAACATATAGATCCTGTCAAAAACATGAGTCTCGATCCCAGCATAACGTCCTTTTCCTTAACAAATCACTCACGTAACAGCAATTTGTCATAACCCACACAATTTGTCAAACTGAGGTTCCCGTATTACTAGACAGTTAGGTTACAAACACACCTTCTGTCAAAATGTTATGTCCACAAAAAATTGCTTCTCGTTATATTTTCGTAAAAAACATAACCTGCTTAGTGTTGGTCTATTAAGGATCTGTCAAGTTTTTTCTGTTTCCTTTAAAATAGTGTATCGGTGTGTTACGACAAATTGCTGTTTCATGAGCGAAATATTGGTTGCCATTTGTTAAGTGTTCTTTTATAACAAGCCGAAAGTCAAATTTGTCTACAGCCCTAACCACATAGAACACCACAGAAAACAACTTATTATCTGACACGCACAAAACACTAGTGCACTTCAGCCCAATGTATTTTTAACTGGAATACATCGGTTACTGGCCACAAACAAGGGAGGGTCGTCTTTCAACAGCGGAAAGAACTGCCAAGGTCAACTGCAATCTCCTCAGTCAGTATCAGTATTTCGCTTTGCTGCTAACCTGAATTAATCAGCGCGGAACGAGACTAGTTTTGAGTTATTTGTGGAAACTGGTGTTGGGCGGAACAATATATCCATCTCCACTGCGGAGTTTGCAAGTTGACTCATAAGATCTTGCTAAAAACATCCGTGGGTTGTGGACAGATTAAAATTATACTGCTGCGTGCTTGCAGTTGGTAAGCAGTTCCATTTCCGTGGTTAGATGAGGGCAAATGCCTCTGCTGTCGTGTCGTAACTGTATTGCACAGAACCTCTGTGGCTTCAGGATGGTTCTGCAGACTAAATTTCATTTCGAAATTTGGTTATGAATACCAACGACATGGTGAGGAGTATTTCTCGAACAGGTGTACAGTTGCTTAGGCGGTCGAGATATTTCTGGTTTCTATGAATCCTACAGTCCGTCACAGTACTAAAAAAAATTCCCTCACTTGACCCTATTCTGAGCCACTTAAGTCCATATTTCCCCCTTTCAACCTATTTTTGTCAAATACATTTAATAGGGTTAGTATTCTCTTACCAGGATGCGCTATAGCGTAGTCGGTATAGCGACTGGGATACGGGCTGCACTATCCGGAGTTCGAATCCCGGTAGAGGAAAGGAATTTTTTCTTTTCTCCAAAACATCCAGACCGGCTCTGGGGCCCACCCAGCCTAGTAGTCTTTCCCGGAGATAAAACGGCCGTGGCGTGAAGCTGACCACTTACCTCAGTCTATTGCCGAGGTTAAGAATGAGTGGACCTGTACCTCTACTCCCCCTACATGTCTTCATGGTGTGGACAAGAACAACTTGTTACCTTTATGATTCTCATATCCACGCATATATCCGCAGATTTTTATCTTACCATTTTGTTTTCCGACTAGACATACATATGCATTTTATTATCTTATCTGTGACACATTCTTCCCATCTGATCTATGATTCACTCGCCTTAATTATACAGGGCGTTTCTTTTTTTTCGATGTCCTGAACACCGCAGCTGACACGGGATGTCTCGGCGGATGCAGGCTTTCTGTACGATAAAGCGGCCGTGCTCGGTGAAACATAAAGGAAAGGCCCTGTGATGGTTGAAGCGTGCGAGTTCTGAGTATCCTCTTTGAGTAACTTTCTCAGTCATCCTGCTTCCTTTTGCACGGTTTCGAATATTTTAGTAAGCACTTCATTTTCAAACACGCTCAATCATTTTTTCTTTTCCAGCAAAGTGCAGGTTACAGTTCCACATCCATATAAAGGAAATGATAAATTTATAATTACAGATAATTTTAACGGAAGATTTATTCTTCTCGGATATTACGTCGTGTTGACTTCGGTAACTATTTGCCAGTGGACACAACGTAACTTTCCAAATGACTAATTTTCCAGCATCGCCTCTGCAAGGACCTCAAACCTCGCAGGATATTTATTATCTTCAAATGTATGTTGTGATACATGAAGATTAAATATGTTATTAAGAATATCAATATAGACATTAATAGCCTAATTTTCCTTCCTAAAAAAAGGAATAAAATTAGCTTCGTGAGATCATTATGCTGTCTGTGTATATGTGTGTCCCTCCATTTCGACTTTTGAAACTTCCATGTTTTTTTTTTTTTTTTTTTTTTTTTACAAAATTTGGCATGTGCGTTCTGCCATAAGAGGCCAACCCAACGTCATAAATTTGTATTTCCTACGTCATTAATAACAACATGGCGGTGGCGTAAACTACTGAACAAATTTAGATCAATTTTGGCATCTGGAATTTGTAGATGAATTTAATCTTTGTGCGTATTGTTCAGTGTGGCCTCTGCAAGAACTCCGACCTGATGATGTCAAAACTGTCTTCCCTACAGGCACTTCATACTTAACGTTCCATTGTGACATAGAAGTCTGTTAAGTATTTTTATATAAAACCACATTAAATATGTAACAAAATATTGGGAAACAAACCCCAGACTCTCTGCAATATATTACACTATGTAACAAATTTTTATTTATTTTTTGTTCCTGAGTAGTAACTGTTATTTCCTAATTCCTTATGCCTCAAAAGTATAGAAAATGGCCATTATTCCCCACAAACTTTGCTTTTGTGACCAGGACAGTGATATTTTGAAATTAAAATACCTCAACGACTTGATCAGAGATGTTGATCTCACCAAGTCCATTGCCGAGCTTTTGATGTCTAGGATCAAGCAGTGGAACTTGTTGGATGAAAGTGTGCAAGTCACAGATCAGAGGAAGCGTCACTAAGCTTTTTCCAGCTTCTACACCCGTCAAGATGGGCTCTGCTTCTGCCACAATGTGACCGGTCTGTTCGAGGCAATTGGAATCGCCTGTAACCCGAACGAGTGGTGCCTCTTCATTGACAGCTCATCCAGGAGCCACAAAGCCGTGCTACTCCATAACGGGAACAAGTACCTGTCTCTTCCTCTGGCTCAATCGGTGCACTTCAAAGAGGATTACAACAGCATCAAGAGCTTGCTAGACGCCTTGAAGTATGATGAGTACGTTTGGGAGGTCATCGGAACCTTCAAAATGTTGGCATTCCTGATGGTCTCCAAGGCGGTTTTACCAAGTTTCCCTGCTATCTTTGCCTTTGGGATAGCAGGGACACCAAGAAGCACTACCACTGGCGGGACTGGCCACAGCGGACCGAGTTCTCTGTGGGGAAGAACATCGTAAAGTAGGAGCCACTGGTGGACCCTCGGAAGGTACCGATGCCACCACTACATATCAAATTGGGACTTATGAAACAATTTGGTACAGCTTTAGATAAGGAGTCGGCAGCCTTCGAGTACCTGCGAGACTTCTTCCCGAAGTTGTCTGAGGCAAAGGTCAAAGCCGGTGTCTTCGTCGGACCACAGATAAAGAAGATCCTGGAGTGCAAGGAATTCCCCAAGATACTCACTACAAAGGAGAAAGCGGCTTGGAACAGCTTTGTCGCAGTGGTTAGGGGCTTCCTAGGCAATCACAAGGCCGAAAACTATGTGGAGCTGGTTTAGACTCTGGTGAAGAACGACGGCAAAATGGGCTGCAGAATGTCCCTCAAGGTCCATATCCTTGACGCTCATCTTGATAAATTTAAGAAGAACACGGGAGCGTATTCGGAGGAGCAAGGCGGGCGCTTCCACCAGGATATCCTGGACTTTGAATGTCGCTACCAAGGACAGTATAACGAGAACATGATGGGAGACTACATTTGGGGGCTGATTCGTGGAAGTGATTTACAGTATAGTCGTAAATCTCGAAAACCTACTCACTTCTAAATGATTTGTGGTCATTTGTGTATAACTGTAGTGTAAATACATGTTAATTTTGATTCATATGTTGTTTTATTTCTGACTTTATGTGAAGGAAAAGACGCAAATTCGCCCGTTTTCTCATTGGAAATAGGTGAATTTGAAAATATCACTGTCCTGGTCACAAAAGCAAAGTTTGAGAGGAAGAATAGCCATTTTCTATACTTTTTAGATATAAGCAATCAGAAAATAACACTTACTACCCAGGAACAACAATCGTGTTACATAAGCTATCTATAGTGTGATTAAATAATAATAGTTTCGTCGAGGTTTCATGATCAAACACATTAGACACACCACAGTCTGTAGGACTCCTCTGGACGAGGGACCAGCTCGTCGCAGAGACCTCCACCTGACAACACACAACACTCACAAGAGACAGACATCCATGCCCCCGGTGGGATTCGAACCAACAATCCCAGTAAGCGAGCGGCCGAAGACCCACGTCTTAGACCGCACGGCCACTGGGTTCGGCGTAAGGTTCTTTTACATGCCGTAAATCTACGACATGGGACCGACGGCTTTACTTCCCCTCCGAAGGAAGTGGTGCTCCGGATTTTTATCACCCTTAAAAATCCATCGACCTCGGTCGGGATCGAACCCGCGAACCTTGGGTCCAGTGGCGAGCACGCTAACCACTAGTCCACCGAGGTCGACCCTATACTGTGATTAGCAAGTAGATTTGTGGTTACCGACGTTTCGGAGGAAAAATTTGCCTCCATCTTCACGGTGGAGGTTGAACTGCTGTTAAATGTCGGTAGCTACCCAACATACCGCACCATATCGCAACACAGAACGCCACAATAAATATCTTAAAAAATCACGAATTTATAATGAATTTATATCTGAATGAAATGTATATTAAGGGGAATGAAGTAAGCAAAATGGCAAAGCGATACTCTGTCGCACTACGGTGCTGACCGTTGAGTTTGTTTTTCTGAAAGCTGTACTGCAGTGACCTTCAGTTCGTTTTCAGCATCCTTTTTATAGCAAGCTCCACATACAGCCTATATCCGGTAGGTGGATGGACACCTGCCTAATGTAACAGACGGCCACCGGCTTTTACTTTCAGTGTGACGTGCCTATGCAGACGTAACATGTTATATTGTTCATACCGTGCACTGTCGATAGTCAGATCACACAATGTTCAGTCCAACAAAATTCACTGTATTGTTTTTGGATATTATATATTACAATATATTGTTAAATCACTCCTACATGTTTCGATCCCTCATGAGATCATCATTAGGGATTTATATCAAAGTAACATTACACAAAACTTAACTAGCGATGTAAAGGTCAAGCAATCCCATTACAGGCCTGGACAGACCTTTAGGGTTCCAGGAGATTCAAGCTGCCAGATTTCTAGATAATCGGCACATGAAGGTGATAACGTTGTCAGCTCTACGCACCGGCCGCCTTTACACCCAGGAAATATTTCTGGTACTCATTTCTGTTAGCGGCTGAGTCGACCCCAGGGCCATAGTGCGGCCGAAAGGATTATGTTAATGAAAAATTCCAGTGACACCATCGGGAATGGAACCCGCGACCTTCCGGCTTGTAGCGCAGTGCCTCAACCAACTGTGCCACCGCGTGCCCCTAACTAGCGATGTATATGCATATTAAAAATACATAAAAAGATGATCAGTTGAGATGTAGACTCTCCAGCAACACAGTATACCAGGGATCCTTTACACAGCAAATAGCCTAGATCTTAACTGATCGTGTTTTTATATCTTCTGTATACATCGCTAGTTCAGTTTTGTGAAATGTTACTTTGATATAAATCCCTGATGATGATCTCATGAGGGATCGAAACATGTAGGATTCATTAACAAGATATTGTAATATAGAATATCTGAAAACAATACAGTGCATTCTGTTGGACTGAATATTGTGTCAGATGTGACAATGTTGACCGTAATTCGAACACTTGCCTTGTACTGGAGCAAACAGACAACAAAGTGCTGATGAGAATACAGTGGACCCTCGAACTTCGAACGGTTTGATGTTCGAACAACTTGAAACTCGAACAAAAAATTCGAGGAAAATCCGGTTTTGAAACTCGAACAAAAACTCGAAAGTCGAACAAAGAATCACGTGGTCGCCTTATCTCTCTGCTTGGTCCAGATGAAAGAAGGGTAATTCACCTTCCAGTGAACAGTAATATCCCTCCTACTATTATTATTGATTGATTATTATACAATATTTTTTATGTATGTACTATTATAAATAAAAATTTTCAATTATTGAAATTAAATATACTTGTTTTATCATTATGATCTTTTGAAATAGGCACTTAAAATGTTTTATATTTGGTAAATTTTGGGGGTCTGGAACGGATTAATTCAATTTACATTATTTCTTATGGGGAAATTTAACTCGAAAGTCGAACAACTTGAAAGTCGAACCGTCTCCTGGAACGGATTGTGTTCGAAGTTCGAGGTTCCACTGTATTTGGAAATCGTAGGAGAAATGTAAAATTACACATTGAGAAAGTTCATAAATTGTACCCTTCGAATATTAGCATGTAGCACCTGCTTAGAAATCTAAAATGCGTGTGGAATTTTAGTCGAGAGATCTCAAGGAAAGCGAAGACGTGGATGATATGATAATATAAAACGTAAAATGTAAATTTTTCCCTGCCTACACCATAAAGGCATATAGGGGGAGTATAGGTATAGCTCTACTCATTCTTAACCTCGGCGCTGGATGAAGGTCAGTGGCCAACTTCACGTCCCGGTCGCTTTTTTTTTTTATTCCTATGGCTCGACAGCCCCTTGGGGGCCTAGGCCGCCTCATTTTTCGAGGCTTCACGATCACACACTTTTTAGACACATCACACTCGGTAGGACTCCTCTGGATGAGTGATCAGCCCGTCGCAGAGACCTCTACCTGACAACACACAACACTCACAAGAGACATACATCCTGCCCTATGCGGGATTCGAACCCACAATCCTAGTAAGCGAGCGGCCGCAGACCCACGCCTTAGACCGCGCGGCCACTGGGATCGGCCCCCGGTCGCTTTACTGCGGGGAAAAAACCCGGTGCACATTGAATGAAGACTGGTTGGGCCCAAGAGCCGGTCTGGACGTTTTTTGTGAAAAGATAAATTTTCAAAAAGTGAGTGCTAGTATTGGAGTGGTGATAATTGAGAGGGGCAGGGCACTGCTTATGAGTTCGGACCCTCAGCCCAGTTGAAGGGCTTGGAACAATAACTCGTGTCTCAGATTTGCGCTTCTGTGTTACCGAGTGTCTTAGGTGCCAAGAAAAGGCATGATTCATAAGTCTAAACATTTCTTTCTTCGCTGCACCGGGAACAACCTGTAGACTAGTGAAGAGCAACATTTTATTGCACAGGGGCCGTTTGAAAATGTTCAAACCCTGCGCGGGCCGCAAACCAATTGTTAACAGTAAAAGTCTTAATTTGTGGGCCGCGATAGCGTAGTCGTTATAGCGGCTGGCTACTGGATGGACGGTCCGGGGATCGAATCCCGTTGGGGACGAGGTTTTCCGCACCCGTCCAGACCGGCCCTGGGGCTCACCAAGCCTCCGGTACATTGGGTACCGTTCCTTTTTTATTCGGGGGTAAAGCGGCCGGGGTGTGGAGTTCACCACTCACCTCCATCTAACGCCGAGGTTAAAGAAAGAGTAGAACTATACCTCTAGTCTCTCTTTGGGCCTCCATGGCCTGTTGTAGGGTGAACTTACCTTTAAAATTCGTAATTTTCAAGAACAATCTGTTTTATACTAAGCGATAGAGGGACTGAAATTACTGTTAATTAGTGTTTCTTATTATTGCAATAAAGATAATGTATCTGTTATTTATAACTTAATTTTTGGGACTGAAATATTTTTTGAAGAATGGGACCATGTCAGTGAGAAGCTTGTCATTGATAATTTTCTAAAGAAATACACAGAATTCCATTATATAAAATGGTGAATTAAATACACTTGTACTGATTATTTTTAGATAATACTTAGAACTGAAAGTGTAAGTGGGATTTGTGATCTTAGCTTCATACATTTATCACTCCTACCACTGCCACGTTTCCAACCGGATCCTCGCATGCAGTTTGCACGAAGACTGTTAGAACTTAGACATTGTTAACAAAATTTAACTGCGCTTGCGCATATCGACCAGATTACTCCAAAAGTTGGCTGTCACTGTGATTGGGGAGCATAAGTTGTGTTCGGAAATTATCGGCGGTTGCTGTCGTTAGCCCAGCAGGGCGCGTGCTGCCACACTACTGTGCACTGGTAGAAACCGCTAATGACAAATACAGGGCATACACAAAAGAATGGTGCGGTTTTAATAGTGTTCACTATTAAAACCGCACCATTCTTTCGTGTATGCCTGTATTGCTTTAGTTGAGAACAGAAGTGGAGTGTAGACGGGTATAGCCGAAACAGTGACTTTTCATGTAACATAATAATGGCGACTTAACCTATTTGTCTTGAATTAAAATGTAGTAAGATGTAATAGACAAAAGACAGAAAGAAAAATAAATTAAGTTTTCTTTTCCCTTTTGATGACATTCTTGGTTATCGTAAGTGGTGGGTATAGCGACTTGATACGGGCTTGACGGTCCGGGGATCGAATCCCGATAGGGGCGAGGTTTTCCATACCCGTCCAGACCGGCCCTGGAGCCCACCCTGCCTCCAGTAAAACGGGTATTGGGTCTCTTTCCCGGGGGTAAAGCGGCCGGGGCGTGGCTTTGACCACACCCATCTAGCGCCGAGGTTGAAGAAAGAGTAGATCTATACGTCTACTCCCCGTCTGGACCTTCACGGCATGTTATACGGTGAACATTACCTTTGTTACTTTTTTTAAACCTTTACCTTGGTTATCGTAAAAGTGAGGATTTCCTGATCAGTTGAGTGTATAATTTTCAGAAAAACAAGATAGGCGATATACGTATAACATAACACTTTTGCCGTCAAAGTCCATTTGTATTGTTGGCATATATGTAGCTGTTAACACTGTAAGCCGTTGATTGTTACCATGGAAACGCAAGAATGGGTTCCTTTTGCACTGTTGTCTATCTACAAAATACAGTCGAGCTCGGTTATAATGTCATGAAGGGGAGTGAATATTTTGTGTCGTTATAAACGAGTGTTGTTATAACCGAGTAGTATAATGCTGTGGTTAACTGTGGGGAATTAATTGGTACCACAGAACATCTGACGTTATAGTTGAGGTGTCACATAAACCGATGTTGTTATAACCGGGTTCGACTGTACTTCATACTGCTATTAACAGTATAAACATAGTTAGGTCTTCGCTTATAGTGCCTGACATTATTGTCCGATTATAACCAAATTCGGAGTGTCTCGATAGTTTTTCGTTAAAAGTCCCCTACATCAAATTTCACGAAAATCTGTCCAGACGGAGCCGCGATCATACATGCGGACTGACATGACGAAGCTAAAAGGCGCTTTTTGCTGGCGCCTGAAATTCCAACATCACGGAACTGTCGCTGCTTTACGGAGTGATTGTTTTATCTTTTGTTTCAGCCCAAAATCGCCCCCGAATAGCCCAAACACGGAACTGTCGACAGATGACGATTTGAAGGGAGTGTACATTAATTACTGCTACAAGGTAAGTGAAGGCGCCTATTGTATTCAGTGCTAAAGCTGGTCTCATGATTTTACATTTACCGTTTTGCTTCTCATACTTTTGAAACATAAGTTAATGCTACTACCTTGTACCAGTTACAGTTGAAATAAATTAAATATCACCGAAGGCCACACTTAACTGTCAAATGTCGCATTTATGCCCTTCATAGTCTACTACTGCATTTAATTACTTAAACAAGAGTGAAACCAAAGCCATGATAACGTTGTCAGCATAGTGACTGCTCTACGGTCTTGTCGAAACGTGTTCGTATCCCGGTAGGTGTAAGGGAAAGTTTTCTTCTCTGGGACTCACCCAGCCTCCTATTCAATTATTACCGGAGTTCTTTCCCGGAGATAAATTCGCCGCGGCGTGAAGTTGACCATTCACCTCCATCCAGTCCCGAGGTTAATAATGAGTGGAGCTAATGTCCCTTACTCAAGAGAATGCAGTTGACCTTCACAGCTTGGGTAGAGTCTTTTAACACTTGCGATGACGGTTGGGGGGGGGGGATATAGATCCTGCCAAAAACAACGAATCTATGTCACTGCATGACCTTGTTAGATGTCGCTACTTGTTAGATGTTTCGTTTATAACAAGCTTAAAGTCAAATTTATGCACAGCTCTAACCACACGTAACACTACAGAAAATAACTGTGTTTATATCACACGCACAAAACACGACTGCACTTCAGCCCAATCTATTTTTAAATGGAATACATCAGTTACTGGTCACAAACAAGGGACCGTCGCCTTTCCTCAGCGCAAAGAACTGCCAAGGTCAACTGCAAACTCCACAGTCAATATCTGTATTCACCTGCTCCCCTTACATGCCTTTATGGCGTGGACAGGGACAGCTTTGCTTTTATAAGAGTGTAACAAACAATGATGTCACTTGTTGACGTTACCGTATGTCTCCCTCATGATGACGTTTATGGTCGAAACATGTGGCGGTGAACTATAGACGTAATAAAATTAACTGTACTGTGATGGTCTGTAATTTATTTCAAAAGAAAATGTTCTTAGTGACTGTGGGACGAGGTGGCCTTCTGGTTGATGGCCGAAATAGAAATGTCGCGAACAAGGCTGACTGTATGTCATCATCAATCTTCTGTACATTCGCTCTACATTGTCGTTAGCGGCAGGCTGTCCTTTAATTTAGCTGTTCTGTAGCTTCACATAGAGGCAGTATGTCTTCTTGCATGGGAAACGAGGCCATTACAAAGTCAGTACCTAAACATACACAGACACTCCCAGACTTACGGAATTACAACTTACGTAATTTCAAAAAATTAAAAAAAATATAAATAAAAAAAAAAGTAACATGCCTGGAACGCGCACCGAATTTTTCCTTGAAGGAATGAAAGCGCAATGAGACGAAGGTGGCGGAAGAATACTGCTGGGCGATAACACGGGCGGTGGTGCGGTCATGCTGCGGGCGGTCAGGTTCCAGTGTGCTGGGAGTTTTCATTTAAACTGAACGCCTTCGTATATTCATACATAGTTGATTATATGTATGCTGAATTGCAATTTGCGCAAAATACGACTTCTGTCGCACCATACGGAATGTGACTACTGCGTACGTCGGGGAGTTTCTGTGGACACAGAAGAAAGCAGATGACCTTCTTGCTCCGAGCTGGGTTCAAAACTACGGTCCTTGTACATGGGCAGATAATATTAATATGGATCTAAATGAAATACGATTCCAGGACGAGAAACGAACTGACTCAGAATAGTATAGAGTGGCGGCCTTGTGTGGACACGGCACAGAACTTCAGCTCCGTGAAACGCGAGAAATTTTCTTGACCAGATGAACATTATAAGCTTGTCAGTGACGTTTCTGTTGCGTGATTTTAGTTGTACAGTCGAACCCGGTTATAACGACAAGGGTTTATGCGACACCTCGTACATAGCGTCAGATGTTCTGTGGTACCAATTAATTCCTCACTGTTAACTATAACGTTTATACTGTTCGGTTATAACGACACCCGTTTATAACGACACAAAATATTCAGTCCCTTTCGTGACGTTATAACCGAGTTCGACTGTACATGTATGTATCTTTACCTTTACTATTATGTGTCACAGAGTATATGGAATTAGGCCTAGTGTGTAAATTAATGGGAAACTAATTTTCGTTTTAGGAGAGCGGGGATAGCGTAGTCGGTATAGTGACTAGACTAGATCCGGAGTTCGAATCCCGACAGTTGCACATGACTTCTCCAGAATGTCCAGACCCTCTCTGAAGCCCACAGTCTCCTATTCAGTGTGTACCGAAATTCTTTGCCCCGGGGTAATCGCCCGGGACGCCAATCCCAGTGGCCGCGCAGTCTTAAGGCGTAGGTCTGCGGCCGCTCGCTTGCTGTGATTGCGGGTTCGAATCCCGCCGGGGGGGGGGGCATGCATGTCTGTTTCTTGTGAATGTTTTGTGTTGTCTTGTACAGGTCTTGTACGGGCCGATCCTTCGTCCTGAGGAGTTTTACCGAGTGTTTGTCTGTGCGTGATCTCGAAACCTCAATAATGAGGCGGCCTAGGTCCGAGTGGGGCTGTTGCACCACAAAAAAAAATCGTCCGGGGCCTGAAGGTAACCACTCACCTCTATCTAGTGCCAGAGGTTAAGAATGGGTGGAGCCATACCTTATATGCCTCCAGGGCGTTGACAGTGACAACTGTACCTGGTAATTTGTTTTGTCAAAGGACGTCCATTATGTAAGAAAATCAGAAGACTGATACTCGCCTTTGACCCCACTCTTGTATAGCAGGACGGCGTCTGGGAAGTCAAATTTGACACTAATGCCTTAATAATTAAACCGTGCGGGTTTTATGACGTTTCTGTCTTTTAAAAAGAAATCACGTAACTGCTGTATTGTTCTGCTGGTTATTTCTGGATGTGGTTTGTACATGCAAAAAGTGGCGTGGTCATGAAGAGAGGGGGGGGGGAGGGGGGGGGCAGGACGGGCTTTGAAGTGCAAGGCTAACATCCTAACAGGTAACCAGTGAACTCTGCGTCTATATATATAACTAGGAATGCGCCACGAAACCACCTGAGTTTGAATGCTTTTCATTCTAGGGAAACCGCCATTAAACAAGTGATAGCCGTAGAAATGCTGTGCGCACTGAGTCATGGTGCTAATATTTTTTTTCCCCCCCTAATTTCACCATCCGTATGTTAAAGTTTTGAAATCCACGGTATCCAGACGTTTCGGAGTAATCACCACTCTGATAACCTCAAATCTCAGTCTCTAATTTTCCCTGCATCGTCATCCTGACATTTGTGATTGCTAACTAATACTAATGACGTAACGCATGATTATCTGCTGTTATTCATCGCTTATCACCGACGGGAAGTAGTAGATTAATACAGTCGAGACCGGTTATAACGACATCGGTTTATACGACACCTCGTCTATAACGTCAGATATTCTGTAGTACCAATTAATTCCTCGCTGTTAACCATAACATTATACTCCTCGGTCATAACAACACTCGTTTATAACGACACAAAATATTCAGTCCCTTTCATGTCGTTATAACCGAGTTCAACTCTATATGTTTATCTCTTTTTGATTTCGACCCGCTTTTCGTTTCTTATTGAGGGAAACGTTTAGGCTTATGAGATTACTATGATGCGTGTCCTTTTTGAACTAATTGACAGCTATTTAAAAAATTAGGTGCGAACATTTTGCCCTTGGATACCGCCCCAACCCAGTGCGTTGTCATTTCATTAATAACGAACACGGTGACTCGGGGACTTGGTTTAATTGAGGGGGGGGGGGGTGATTCTCGATTTTGAAAAGAGGGTTCTGAAATGATAGGCAGTATGTGAATAATATATTTTACTGTATTTCCTTTGGTAATATTAAACAGTGATACTGGTATTCAGCCATTCAGGCCGGTATTGCTAAGTGTTTGTTTTCTTGGCTTCGATACCGTGTAGGATCACAGGGTGATACAGACGTTTCGGTATATCATGCCTTCATATTCAGAGTGACTGAATAACGTTCACATAGATCTAGAAGTGACTGGAGAAGTGGGTCGATAGATTACTGAAACGTCGACCTAATCATGATTGTCACTCTGACGATGAATTCAGCACGTTCCTCCGAAACGTCGGTATCAAATTGTAATCCTGAAGACTTAACTGAACAGAATAACGGTAACATGATGTGTGTAGGTCTGTTGGCTTTTGTTTTGATGGTGATAACTGATATAGCATTGAGCTAAGCGTCTCATAATTGGTGTGAAAATGCGTCATAAACGTACTAGGAATTCCGTTTGAAGTATTGTTTACATGTCCGTAGTTTCGAACATGGCAACAGTGCAAAACTGTTAGGAATGAAATATTTGTTTTTGACCTTGACTGAAGCTCAACACATGGAAATATACAGGTCATACACAAAAGAATGGTGCGGTTTTAATAGTGAACACTATTAAAACCGCACCATTCATTTGTGTATGCCCTGTATTTCGTTGCCAAGGCTGATTTCCTTGATGTTTTGCCTTACAATTACTGTGTAACCTACGGTTTTTGTCGCTTGTTGTTCGTAAGGTAGGTTTTTAAATCACACAGAATGTATTTACATCGGCTTTCCATGTAACTGTTTTGTATGGGTTTTCTTTATGTACAAGACAAACGCATAATGGGGATGCTGCGTAATTGCAACTTGAATCTATTTTGTCTCATAATACTGAATATATTTCTGTTAAAATTTATTTCTGGAGTTTGTGCATTATAAATTATCCGTTGAATTTAATCTTGGTCCTTATCGGTTTAACTGGGGTCGACTCAGCCTCTAACAGAAATGAGTACCAGGAATATTTCCTGGGGGGGGGGGGGGGGGGGTAAAGGCGGCCGGTGCATAGGGCTGACAACCTTACCACCTTCTTGTGCCGATTGTCTACAAATCTGGGAGCCTCAACCTCCTGGACCCCTCAGGGCCTGCCTAGGCCTGTAATGGGGTTGCTTTACCTTTACCTTATCGGTTTAAGTATAACCAATACTTTACAGAACCCTCAAATTAAAATTCATTTTCCTTTTCAGAAAACAAAAATACAGAGATATTAACTATGGCTGATTTTTATTTTGATATTCCTTAAGATATTGAGTAATATTTGTCACGTTTTTTACAACCATTGTTGTAAAATGTAGGCATTATCTGTGCCATATTTAATACATCTTTTTTTTTTTCAGCATTTATTACCTGAAAGTCACTGCAGTAAAATTCACGGATATACTGCGCATGACAGGGGACAGTCGTTGTCAAAACGATGTCAAATGTTTTATAATTTTGAAACCAACAACATGACGCAAACATATCAAACTTTAAAAAAATGAAAAGGATTAGATTCTTTTTGAGTGTTTTAATAAATACTCGTACAAGAAACTCAGTGTGTTGTGTAAAAAAATGTAAAGACAGGTTTAAATTCCTTGCATTTATAAATATTTTGCTTGAAGTCATCAAAAGTTAGCTTTCACGAATACCAGATTTAGAGGGAATAGCAGAGTGAACTTGCGTCAACTGTTGACGCCACGCGCAGATTTCCGTAGCTATTTGTATGTGTTGTTGTGTTTACGCGGTGGACAATACGTCCGACCGATCTCGTGCTCGAGGGCGCCTATTAAAGCTATATAAGATTATAGTTGGAGAAGTTAGTTCTGAACTGTAATAGGGCAGATGGTCGAACCCACAAAGGCGGAAGAACTCGTACAGTTTATAAAAAGTACGTATTATTGACTCAGTGAATGTGGATGACGTGGCATCAGCTTGTGTCAGCTGATTCATTGCTAAACTTGCCGTCCATGTTTATACAAGTGTGCGCTATGTCCTTCAGAGGATCCGCTGCAGGCCGATATGTTGCCGCAGTGTGTAACGGATCTGTAATTCCAGTGTAAACGTGTTGATCGGGGAGTGGAAGTCACTGTACGTCCGTCAGCCCGTTTGTTTCCATTGAACTTGTCATTGTATTGCAGTGTCCTAAACTTTCTTGCATGGTGGAACCCCTAAAATAATTTAGAGGCCAGAAAACAAAGTCAGTTGGCACCGCACGGAGATTACTCCAGTATTGCCAATTGTCGGACAAAACTTCCCGCTATATTTCCGAGGGATATTTGTAATTTTTCGCGGTATTTATAATGTTTTATGTATTTATTCCACGATTTCTCGCGGAACCCAGGTTGGGAAACTGTTGTAGGGTCTGCACGAAATTTTCCGTGCAAAATTAATATTTGTTTCGGTCAAGTTTCGGCCCTGGGGTCCACCCAGCCTCCTATTCAAAGGATACAGGAAGCTCTTTACCGGGTGTAAGCGATTGGGATGTGAGGCTGACCACACTCACCTGCATATAGTGTCGAGGTTAAGAATATGTGGAGTTATACCTTGACGCTTTCGTGGCGTCTACAAGGGACAACTTTACGTTATCGATTCAGTATGTAAACTGTTAAGTAGGTTACATGAAATCGAACTAATCTACTTTCTTAGAAACAACCCATTGTGCAGATATTTGCTATTTAACGACGCTGTCAGTTGCTAAGGTTATACAGGGTGGCGCAAACGTTATTGAACGTTGTCTTTATCTTGTTGAACTCAGAGTGTCAGGCGACGGCCCGCAAGCACCAACGATTTTGGCGCATGCCTGCTGTAAGTCACATTCGAACACGGAACCTTTAAATCACAATGCCCGTAAACAAACAAGTACAGAAAATTAACAGAAATATCTGTTTAGACATTTTTAACAAAAAAAGTGTGATTAGATGAAAATGCACGGTATGAACATATAAAGAAATTACTGTCTCACTCGCATACAGCACAGATAAGTTTTGAAACATATAATTAAGACATGTGTAACTGTACAGTTTAATATAGTGTTTGTGAGAATACAATATATGCAAAAATAAAAAAAAATACCGATACCGGGACTCGAAGCAGTATATTTGGTCTCCGAAGAATACTGATATCATGCCTTAACGTACTCGGCCGTAAGTGAATATGGGTGCCGAGTTGCGCTGTTCGCATTAGACGTTTGCAGCAGAGCCAGCTAGCCACAAGCTTCGGAAAATTAATGAACGTTAATTAATGTTTTACGGCGTGGGTCTGCGGCCGCTCGCTTGCCGGGATTGCGGGTTCGAATTCCACCGGGGGCATGGATGTCTGTCTGTTGTGAGTGTTGTGTGTTGTCAGGTAGAGGTCTATGTGTCGAGCTGATCACTCGTCCAGAGGAGTCCTACCGAGTGTGGTGTGTCTGAATGTGATCGTGAAGCCTCGATAATGAGGAGGACCTGACCTGCGCCATTGGGGAAAAAAATTGATGTTTTAACTTCAAGTTAAGGAAACATGTTTGTGTCTTTGGATATATATCCGGCGTGAATTATTGTAATGAATGGAAGAGAGAGGAATGCCATGAATGCTCACATATAGGGAAACTACGATAGCAGCTGTACTTTACGTTGCTACGGGTTCGGAACTTGCACAATTTCAGGCCGCTTGTTTCTATTGGACATACTGTGCTCCAGTGACGGTACGCACTTGACCGGTGGCCTGTAGGCAGAGTCACACCGAGCAGTGGTTCAACCTGCAAATAGCAATCAGCGTGTCAACAAAGTTTAAAGCCCCATGTAGAATAGCAGCTGGCAAAGTCCTTCTAATGTGAAATGGCCCGTTGATCGCACGTGTCTGTGCTGGTACGCGAACGCCCCCACAACTCCAGTAAAGTCAAACTTGCTTACTACGTGGTGTATTTTCACCTTCTTTCAGCAATCGTTGGCAGGTTTCCTAAAAAACAGGACGTAGGGGGGAAAAAAAACCCACGAATCAGATCCAGCAGAGCGCGTCATTCGAGGTTTGCTTTCAACCTTGCACATGTAAGTTGCACGCAGCTGTATAGTTGGCAGGCTGCGTGCAGTGCTTCGTGCCAGCTGAAATTTGGCGAGATCGAATCGTGGCATTTCTTTGATTAAAGACGTAAATTTAGTGATGTTTAATATACCAATTTATGCACGAATGGAAAAAAGAAAGATAGACAGAGAGGGGGAAAGAAGCGAAAACAAAAGAAAGGAATGGAAAGGAAACGGAGAAGAAGGTAATAAAGGATAGGGACAGTAAGTTGTTAAGAACGAAAGCATGAATAGATTGGGAAATGTCCGCAGAACGTAACACGTGTCGCTCCCTCTCTGCTATTGTGCGTAATTTAATTGAATAATTTCAATAATGACATTGCAAATGCGAACGTGTGAAATGTACGTTCTCACCTTCTACATTATACTTTACATTATAATATTCCTCCGTATCCTAGCAACAGAGTTACAATCGATTACGACTTTATTATGTTTCTCGCGTGTATTATGTTTCTGAATATGTCAGCAGCCGATTTACAATTGATAGCGAATTTGGTTTGTTTTTCACTTGGCATATATATTATCCGTGACCTTGCAACGTATTCCTTGTCTTTACGTCGCAAACACATAAACATAAGCAGGTCTTCATCTAAAGTGTTTCTTGTTTCTGTCAGATTTTAACCAGCGGTAGAAAGTTGATACAAATTTTCGTAAAAATCCCAAATATAAAATTTCACGAAAATCTATTCTGGGGGAGTCGAGTTACTCCGTGCGAGCAGGTAGACGGACAGACAGACGTGACGAAGCTGTTAATCGCTTTTCGCAAATTACGTTACGAGAATCGGCTAAATAGCTTATGAAATATGATATATAGACACAGTCGAACTCTGTTATAACGTTATGAAAGGGACTGAATATTTTGTGTCGTTATAAACGAGTGTTGTTATAACCGAGCAGAATAATGTTATGGTTAACAGTGAGGAATTAATTTGTACCACAGAATATCTGACGTTATAGACGAGGTGTTGTATAAACCGATGTCGTTATAAACGGGTTTGACTGTATGTATGTATATATATATATATATGATAGAGATCTTTATTCGTAGCTTGCTTTTCTGTTCATGGGCTTGATCTTAGCCCTTTGTTGGCAACCAAGGACCTAGATATTAATACAGTCACGTGTGAAAGATACACATCTTCTGACCTTGACTATTTCCGTCTTAATTCCGCAATCTCTTGCGTAGTTTATCAATGGAATAAACTGTTTTGTCATTCGCTTTTAAACAAACGTTATTTTTTGCATCGATCCGTTTAAATAAGATTCAGAAATTTATTTGGTAATGCGTCGTTAAACATTTTATAATACAATGGAATGCCTTTGACAGTCAGGAAGACGGTTTATGACTTAAAAGTAAAAGCTGACGTGACAAATGGATGGCGTGAAATAACAATATGGCGACCGTGCGAAGACCATGTATTGAAAACAATGGGTGAGATTCTTCCCATTAATTAACAGGCTGAAATCGTTTTTTTTTCTAAACAAATATGCAGTTTGAAACACTAAAGTACGACGCTGCTAATTAGGTCCTTTTTACTAAGAATTGTTTCTCCTTTTTTATTTTATTAGCACATATGTAGCAACATGAACGTTAAACTGAAAAGGGTAGGTAACTGTACGTAGTATAAAGTAGACTGACTTTGCTGTAGAGCCGGGATAGCTCAGTCGATATAGTAACTAGGCTACGGGCGACACCATTGAGAAATCGTGGTACAATTCGCAGCAGGGACAACAGGTTTTACTTTTCTGCAAAGCGCCGTCATCGGCTGTCGAGCCTTCCTAACCTCCTATTCAATGTGTATTGGGGGCAATATTCCCCAAGGGTAAAGCGGCCTGTTCGTGAAGCTGCCGAGCAGTCACCTGCGTTTTGTTTTGAGGTTAAGAATACATGGAACTATTCCGCCACCCCCCTATGTGCCTTCATGGCGTGGTGCTTATGTGAATGTAGTGACATATTTACTGACCTTGCTGTATTGACAGTGTTCGCAAATATAGTGTGGAGAAAAATGTTTGGACAACAAGAAAGAGTAACGGGAGGGTGGAAATAACCATAAAATATGGTTACGTACGTGTTGTGTTTTGTACCTTTTATCTACTATTGTTAAGCCGGGATTAGACGGCGCGTGGCTCGGCTCGTTTTACGTCATAACTGACGACATTGACAAAGAATCGTATTCAAACGCGCCGTGTAACCGGCCTGGCGCGGCGTGTGATTGGTGGAGCGAGGCTCGTTGGATCGCCTCAGAAGCGGTTTTTTTTACGATCCTCAAAGGGACTCGGCGCGGGCAGCTGTTGCGGCTACACGGCGCTTGCAGTCTACGCGCCAAGCCAGTCTCGTCCAAGTCTGTATACACTTAGGTCTGGTCTTTGTTTTCTGCTGTCGGGGTGCGCGAAGAGTGAAACTTTCTGTCCCACAATTGGTATTGGCTAGAATGGAGTGGTCAAACGAGGACATTTTTAAGTTCATAGAACAACACGTCTTATTCCACAAGCCGAGCCGAACCTACCCGAGCAAGGCCGCTGGTCCGCCAATTGCCGAGCTGCACCGCGTCGTGTAGCCAGATTGTCTTTTCTGTTCCGATCTGTTGGCCGAGCAAGTGACGTCACGTCACTGGACGAGCCACGCGCCGTCTAATCCCGGCTTTAGGGCCATTAAATCAAGGGGGGACGAGATAGTCTGTATTTACATGTTGCACTCATGAGAATAATAAGATGGGCTGTACATGTTGCTTGCAAGAGGATAATGAGAGCGATTGCATTATTAGTAGAAGACACCTCGCTGTGTTTCATAATTGTAAATACAAGAGAATACAGTTCAACTCTGTTTTTACTATAAAAGCAATCTGCATGTTTTGACCCGGTCGGGTCATCGTCGGGCTTATGAAAATAGAGTTGAACTCGGTTATAACGTGAAAGGGACTGAGTATTTTGTGTTGTTGTAAATGAGTGTTGTTATAACCGAGGAGTATAATGTTATGGTTAACAGGAATTAATTGGTACCACAGAATATCTGACGTTGTAGACGAGGTGTTGCATAAACCGATGTTGTGGCCGTGCCATGGCTCAGGTGGTTAGTCGCCGGCCTCTCGCCACGGAGGCCCGGGGTTCGGTCCCAGGTCAAGTCCATGTGAGATTTGTGGTGGACAAAGTGGCACTGGGACAGGTTTTTCTCCGAGTTGTCGGTTTTCCCCTGTCGATTTCATTCCACTGGTGTTCCGTTAATTGTAAAAATTGGTAAAAAAAAAACTGCTCATCCATCTGTCATCATCAGTGGGGTTGCACAAAAAGCCTTAAGGCTGTGGTGCGGGGGCCCTTCATCACCAAAAAAAAAACCGATGTCGTTATAACCGGCGTCGACTGTACGTCGTATATACAGTTATACATTAAATGGAACCTGAGCATAACGAAAAGCTGTCTTTAACGGAATATTTTGACAGTCCCGAGGATCCAAACTTCCAGTACCTGTATGAGACAGAACACGCGTGCAACGGAAAAATTTTCGGTCCCTTGCGGTTTCGTCATAGACACGTTCCATTGTATTTTTGTAAGTCTAACGATGACCCGACCTGGCCGAAACATGTAGCACTTTAATGAGAGCAGGCTTTGTTGTTAGGCGCGCTCGCAAAATTGCGAAAAGCGACTATTAGATTCGTTGTCTGTCTGTCCGTCTCTCTGCATGGAACAACTTGGCTCCCACTGGACAGATTTTCATTAAATTTGATATTTCAGTGTTTTTCGAAAATATGTCTAGAAAATTTAAGTGTCATTACAATCTGACACGAATAACGGGTACTTTACATGAAGAGCTATACATATTAATGATATCTCGCTGATTTCTTCTTAGAATGAGAGATGCTTCAGACAAAAGTTGAATAGAAACCAAAGCACGCATTTTGTATTCGATAACTTATTTCCCCCGAAAATCGTGCCGTTTATGAGGTAATGTGGAAAAATATGGTAGAGCCAGACAGGCCACAGAGGACAATATAATACGGCGCATGCGCTTTGCATGCTGGATAACTAAGGCTACAGACGCACACTCATAATATTTAATACTTATTGCTTTTCGACGGTGACAGTGGTTACGCGAACGCTCCTCAATATTACGTTATACGTACATTGCCTGTCTTGTTTTTGTAATTAAAATAGTTGTGTTTAGCTGTATTCTCTATTACATTGAGATTGACTCTACCTGTTGCATTAATACTGAGAAATGCCTACAAAATTTTAGCTGGGAAACCTCAAGAGAAGAGACTTTTTGTGAGTTGTAAAAAGAAAGAATTCATTTTGGAGTTCTGGCACACCAACCGAACCGAGCCTGACTCACTGAGCTACTGCAAAAGGAGATACTTTGTTGTGCTCATAATGCCTGTGTGCCTGTCACACTAAGTGACAGTCGATCGAGTTAAGCAGAGGATCTGCCTTTCATTACTAAATTGACGTAGTCGCTCGCCTTTACGTTTCCTGACCAAAACTTTTAACTTATATATTTTTTTCTGCTCTCATCTTTCTTGATTTAATGGCACTAGTAGTATTGGCGTCATTAAATAACCTTCCCGCCAGTCTGACCACCTGCAGTGCTTGTACTGTTACTGACTGTGGAGGTTGCAGTTGACCTTGGCAGTGGTTTGCGCTGGGGAAAGCGGACCGTCCCTTGTTCGTGACCAGTAACCGATGTATTTCAGTTAAAAATACATTAGGCCGAAGTGTAGTTGTGTTCTTTGCGTGTGTGGTAGTACAGTTATGTCCAGTAGTGTTCTGTGTGGTTAGAGCTGCGTATAAATTTGACTTTAGGCTCGTCATAAAAGAAACGCCTAACAGATGGCGACCAGTATTTGTTAAAAAACTTATGTCAAGCAGTCATAGAGGCTCATGTTTGTGATAGGATCTGTATGTTTTCCTCCCGACCGTCGTCACGAGTGTTAAGGGACTCTACCCACGCTGTCAAGGTCAACTGCATTCTATTCAGTTAGAGACAGTACTTAATGCTCACAATTCTGTTATAAGCAGAAGCACTAATTACAGCTGTCTGGAAATATCGTCGATTTACATGTTGATAATATACTGCTGTCAGCTGTGTGCCATTTGGCACCATCAGCAGAATTTGGGATTGCACACATTGGCCCGTGGGCCGGGATAGCTCAGTCGGTATAGCGACTCGCTACGGGCTGGACGGTCTGGGGATCGAATCCCGGTGGGGGCGAGATTTTTCGCATCCGTCCAGACCGGCCCTGGGGCCCACCCAGCCTCCTATATAATGGGTACCGGGTCATTCCCGGGGGTAAAGCGGCCGGGGCGTGGCGCTGACCACCCACCCCCCAACTAGCGCCGAGATTAAAGAAAGAGTAGAGCTATACCTCTATTCCCCCTCTGGGCCTTCATGGCCTGTTCTAGAGAAAACGTTACCTTTTAAACTTACACATTGGCCCTTCTAGCCTCATTTCATGATATTTGACGAACGAGTGCTTTGTGGTATCGTATTAATTCTAATAACTTTCGAACCGATAACCGGATTTTTATAAAACTTATCCTGCCACTAGAAACTCCCACATTTTTAATTCGCATCAATCGGTTGTACCATCATGGCGGCAGGGCGAGCTTCCGAAATGCATGTGCTTAATAATGTAAGGTCCTTAAATTCTGGTTGGTAATATAGCAATATAATATAATAGAGCAATTTTAAATGTGGCGCTGAAGAAGAACGGAGAATATCAGTTGGACCGATCGTGTGAGAAATGAAGAAGTATTACACAGAGTCAAGGAGGAGAGGAATATCGTACATACAATAAAAAGAAGAAAGGCTAACTGGATTGGTCACATCTTGCGTAGGAACTGCCTTCTAAAACACGTTATGGAAGGAAAGTTAGAAGGAAGGATAGAAATGACGGGAAGACGAGGGAGAAGACGTAAGCAGCTACTGGATGACATTAAGAAAAAAAGAAGATACTGGAAATTGAAAGAGGAAGCACTAGTTCGCACCCTGGGGAGAACTCACTTTGGAAGAGGCTATGGACATGTCGTAAGACAAGACTACAGAAAAAAATATATAGCATTTAAAAAAACTTTGCGGGTTTTTTTAAAGCGGAATGTGAGGAAAACATTGAAACCTGTCTTCAAGTTTCTTGCGTGATTTCAGTCTTCCGCCGTGATGTAGATGAGATCTGCGCTCTTCTGGAATATTACACAGTATCGAGTGTTAGCTCTGTACCGACGTTTCGGGACAGCCTATTGGTCCCATCTTCAAGGTTAATATCCAAGACTTCTTGACCCTTGAAGATGGGACCGACAGGTTGTCCCGAAACGTAGGTACAGAACTACCACTCATCGTTGCGTAATATACGAGAAGAGAGCAGATCTCTTCAAGTTTCTTGTTTTGAAGACGGTACCTAATGAGCTATTGGTCTGTGTGTATTAGACTTTGTATGAAGTTAGACCATAAAAACGCGCAAATCCTGCAGTGACGCTGTAGGAACGAGATGAGCAGTGTGTGCTGACGCAACGGGTCGTCTCTTAGTTCATGGACCTAAGAAGAGACGTCCCTGTCGGATCGATTGTACAGCGCAGTCTCCGTGTATTCGACTTCCGCAGGGTCATTGCCAAGAGCACGTCGAAATAAACAGACTGTTCCACCGGGCTCCGGTTGCCTCTCGCTGCTTGCCTTCACTCGCATTGCAAAACGTACAAAGCGCTGCGCTGTTTGTGACAAATACAGGGCATACACAAAAGAATGGTGCGGTTTCAAGGGTGAATACAATTGATACCGCACCATTCTTTTGTGTATACGCTGTATTTTGAGCGCCACAGGTTGGTTTGCCCATTCTTTTTGCAACCAGTGCCCGAGAGGCTCAGCACAGACTTGATACTTCAAAGAGGGTCTCGCTGAGGCTCGCCAAGGCGCATTGTGATTTGGATATTTAGAGTCACCGATCGTGCAGTCTTTACACTGCGAGCATCACAAGCACGAGCAGGGTAGACGCATCTTTAAGAGTAACTAAACCAAGAAAAATGAGATGGGCGAGATATGTAGCACGTATGGTCGGAAGTGAGGTTTTCTATCGTAGAAACGCCACGGGGAAGACCATCGCAATGAGAATAATCTTCAGATAAATTTCAGATATTTGTAACGTGATGTTGTGGGCTCAGTTCAGCTGGTTCAGGACAGCTTTTGTGAATACGGTACTGACATTTTGGATTGCGTTCTGCAATGGCAAGGGATGTTTTGAACAGTTTTTCAAGAAAGACCATGCATCATGGAATATTAAGTTCTGTTTTTAGTGTATTTGCGCCACCAACTTTAATACTCACCTGTGGATTAGAGGGTGATGTGGCTAGAGGGGGTTGAGTGGCAAGCTGTTTTGAACGTGGCAATGAACGTGTGGGTTCCATGAAAGGTCGGCAATTTTTTGACCATCTTAGCGATTAATTGACCTTTCAAGACCATGGACAAGGTTAGGTCACATCCTTCCTGAGCGTTTTAATTCATCGTACATGTTTATCCTGTGGTTTCCTGTTCGGCGCTGTGTAGTCACTGCAACTAAAACAGTTATAGCGGAAAGAATGTTCTTAAGCAAAGTGTTTAAGAAAAGTATTTTTGACCAATGGATAAATCACCTGATGTAGAAATATTCTTGAGCAACTGATAAATCACGTGATTGAGAAACATTCTTGAGAAATTGATAAATCACGTGATGGAGAAATATTCTTGAGAACTTGATAAATCACGTGATGGAGAAGTATTTTTGACCAATGGATAAATTACCTGATGCAGAAATATTCTTGAGCGACTGATAAATCACGTGATGGAGAAATATTCTTGAGAAATTTATACATCACGTGATGGAGAAGTATTTTTGACCAATGGGTAAATTACCTGATGCAGAAATATTCTTGAGCAATTGATAAATCACGTGATGGAGAAATTATTCGTTTTTACGAAACGCAAATTCCATTTTCCCTCAAAGAAGGTCCACAATTTGACACAGACTTTAGCGTGGGGTAACTCAGTCGGTGTAGTGACTAGGCTACGGACTGGACGATCCGGGGTTCGATTCCCGGCAGGGGGAAGAGATTTCTCTCTTGTTCACAATGTCCATACCGGCGCTGGGACCTACCCAGGATTCGATCCCCGGACCGTCCAGCCCGTAGCGAGTCGCTATACCGACTGCGTCATCCCGGCCCACGCGAAGGTGTAGGCTGGATATTAAATTGAGGATTGGGTCCCCGTTGTTGTTCCGGCCAATGTCAGGGTTTTTTTTACCAATTGAACAATTTACAAGGAAGGCCCCTCATTGTGTTGTGTTGGTAGCAGTGTTTTGGGTTTTATAATTCCTTGACTATACGAGACAGTAAAAGCAAATATACAAATCGTCCCTTCTGTCAATAAAGCGTTGTTGTCAGTATTTTGAAAAGTATAGCGGGAAAGGTAAAGTAGCTGCGTTCTAAAAGCGAAATTGTAAATTGAAATGACGGGTAGGTGCGCGTGAAGAATAAGGACTATCCGTCTGTTTTAACCATTCAACGACTCTGGGCTTCAAACACCAACTACTGCCAAGGACAGAGGGTTTTTAAATTTATAAGTACCCTTAACACTTCGGAAAGTAGATCAGAAACACTTGGAAAGTTTTGAAATGTGGTGCTGGAGGAGGATGGAGAAGTTCAGTTGGACCGATCGTGTGAGAAATGAAGAAGTATGACACAGAGTCAAGGAGGAGAGGAATATCCTACATACAATAAAAAGAAGAAAGGCTAACTGGATTGGTCACATCTTGCGTAGAAACTGCTTTCTGAAACACGTGATTGAAGGAAAAGATAGAGGGAAGGATAGAAGTGACAGGAAGACGAGGAAGAAGACGTAAGCAGTTACTGGATGACCTGAGAAAAAGAGAGGATAGTGGAAATTGAAAGAGGAAGCATTAGATCGCACCCTGTGGAGAACTCGCTTTGGAAGAGGCTACGGACAGACAACTGAACGAATAAAGTACCCTTAAATGCATTCACGACCATGCAGTGCACCGAGGCCGACATTGAGAGGTTAATTACGCCTACGCCCTTGCCTTCAGTTCCGTCACTACGTTCTGAACGACACGTACTACTAAGTATTTGTGTTCCAAATGAAGTTGATGTCACAGGACTAACGATATTAACTCCCAGGAGTGACGTTTTCTGAATAAAAGAATGTCTTGGCCAGGTCGTGTGTCTTGCCAAGGACACTTGCGACGTGGTAGTGTGTTTTCAGTCGATAGTGCGCGAGAAGATCGCACGGTGGAGCGGCGCCACTGAGCTTACGTAAACAAGTGAGTGAGTGCAGGCGTTTGATGTAATGTGCAACGTGATAGGCAGTTCGGTACGTGCACAGAACAGAGCGTTCCAGCTAAGATACGTTCACATGCTTTGCTTAGATTACAGTGTACGTAGTACGTGCATTTAAAGTATACGTACATTTTGACAATGTTCCCGTTAGACAACGCGATATTTAGGCGCGTTCGCAAAATTGCAAAGAGCGACTATTAGCTTTGTCATGTCTGTCCGTTCGCATGAAACAACTCGGCTCCCACTGGACGGATTTTCATGAAATTTGATATTTGAGTATTTTTCGAAAATGAGGAGAAAGTTCAAGTTTCATTAACATCTGACTAGAATAACGGTACTTTACATGAAGACCTATGTACATTTATGATAATATCGCACTGAATTCTTCTTAGAATGAGAAATGTTTCAGACAAAAGTTGTAGAGAAAATCAAAACACACATTTTATGTTCAGTAAATTTTTTTTTCTTCTGAAAATCTCGCCGTTTATGAGATAATGTGGAAAAATATTGTAGGGCCAGACAGGCCACAGATGACAATATAACAGGGAGCATGCCTCCTCATTATCGAGGCTTCACGATCACACTCAGACACAACACACTCGGTAGGACTCCTCTGGATGAGTGATCAACCTGACGCAGAGACCTCTACCTAAACAACACACAACACTAACAAGAGAGAGACATCCATGCCCCCCGGTGGGATTCGAACCCGCAATCCCAGCAAGTGAACGGCCGCAAACCCACGCCTTAGACCGCGCGGCCACTGAGATCGGCTATTTCAGTATATACGATGGAAAAAGTCCAAAAGTCTATGTGTTTTCAAAATAAATTTGAATGTGATGATTAGTTTTCAACATTTGATATGTAGACGCATTCGAAGTTGAAGGCTGAAATGGAATGTAGAACTGGATAAGCCGTCAATTGAGGTTCTCACAGCGGTGTTGCTGAAAATTCAAGTATTCCGGGATGTGATGCAGTGTGGTGTTGTTAATCCTGATGATTTAGGCAGTACGATACTCCGATATGTCGTTTAACTGTTTACCAGTCAACACGACGTTACGTCCCAAAGTACTTGAACCTTCAAGCCGTCAATTTCCGGCAACGTAACTATACTTTACTGCGTATTCTCTCACGGGATTGTTTGCGACGGCATAAATTGGCAGAATCTGCTCCGTCATTCACGAACAGAAGGTGCTGGAATATTTATAGATCAGACTACAAACAGAGACGCTTACAGACGCCACGTATACAACACAGTTACAATACTCGTTGCGTTCATTTTCTTCACTGAATTAATTCTGTATGTATCGAACAATTTTGGATCGGTTTTGGAGTTTTGACGTTTCGACAGATTCACGGTTTGTGTCTCGGCCAGGTAAATCCTTCGTTTTAAACGTCCAAATTATTTTTGTAACTTCTACCAGTCTTATCCAAACTAATTTTCCAGAAAATCACTAATTTCGGTACTCAAAAAGTAGCCACTAGATGGCAGGCGCTAAAGTAAAACTACGAGTAACATAAAACTTGCAGAATATCGTTTCCATTTGAACTCTGTGTTGAACGTGGTACAACGGAGCGCGCTGTCGAGTCTAACTCGACATTGTAACTGGTACAATGGAGCGCGCCGTTGAGTCTAAGTCGACATTGGACCTTTGGTCGAGTCTGACTCGACATTGGACCTTCTGTCGCGTCTAACTCGACACCTGACCTGGTACAATGGAGCGCGCTGTCAAGTCAAACTCGACATTGGACCTGTTACAACGAAGCTCGCTGTCGAGTCTACCACGACACTGGGCCTGGTACAGTGGAGCGCGTTGTCAAGTCTAACTCGACATTGGGCCTGGTACAACGGAGAGCGCTGTCGAGTCTAACTCGACATTGGAGTGGTACAACGGAGCGCGCTGTCGAGTCTAACTCGACACGACCTGGTACAATGGAGCGCGCTGACAAGTCTAACTCGACATTGGACCTGGTACAACGGAGCATGCTGTCGGGTCTAACTCGATATTGGACATTCTGTCGAGTCTAACTCGAAACTAGACCTGGTACAGTGGAGCGCGCTGTCGAGTCTAACTCATCGTTTGAACTATAAGGGATAAGAACCACACATACGTGAATGCGTGAAGCGTCATGTGTAATTCCTTATCTGCGTAAAATTATACTTCATTGATATTGTATGGTTGTGGTTTGTTAAAAACCACGCGCTTGATTATCACATGATCATGCGTGCGTTATCACTGATCCGTGTCACGTCCCGCTTGCCTCCCAGTCGACTTGTGCGTGCCACGCAGACCTTAATTTAAGTCCAATTTGCTGGCGAAAGGAGCCTTCTTCTTTTTGAATGCTGCTTTTTTCCATGAGAATTCTGGATTTAATTTCACATGTACGTATTGCATCATTTATCAATCTAGCCAACCAGATAAGCGTTCTATCATTTCTTATTTGGTGTCACATATTTTGTGCAGTTCGCGCAGAATCACTCAGCAGCAAGTAGTGACCTTCCAGCCGCAGTGTTTAAGAGGATTGTCTTATCGTTCTTCACAAACTGAGCGCCATATCTTAAGGTTTGTTTAACAAAAGTAATTTCATACTGAAGTGCAAGGAATCTTCCTGTCGTTTTACATGACAGTCTACCGAAACACACGACGGATCGTGATTTGTACCTTCATTAGTCGTGCAATAAATATTGGATTCTGCACAACATAAGCATTCGGCCCACTGATATTATAGGGTCCTTAGTGCCATAGTCTGGATAGTCTCTTCCAGAAACAGAGACATATGCGAGATGCTTCCTCTAGAGACAATAAAAAGAAGAAAGGCTAATTGGATTGGTCACATCTTGCGTAGAAACTGCCTTCTGAAACACGTGATTGAAGGTAAGTTAGAAGGAAGGATAGAAATGACAGGAAGACGAGGGAGAAGACGTAAGCAGCTACTGGATGACCTTAAGGAAAAGAGAAGTTACAGGAAATTGAAACAGGAAGCACTAGATCGCACTCTGTGGAGAACTCGCTTTGGAAGAGGCTACGACCTGTGTAAGACAGACTACAGAATGAAGAGGCTACGGACCTGTCGTAAGACAGACTACAGAATGAAAAAATGAGTGCCATGTGTTTGTGTGGGCAAGTCACTTTCATGGATCTCTGTGAGGAATTTGGCCTGTCTTTCGTTAACGACTCGCTGAGTTAATTGCTTATTCAGTGTGTGCCTGTGGTTTTGTGTTACTTTTTTTTTTCGTACCTCCCAGCCCAAAATCGTAGAGGTAAAGTCTAGCACAAAATAAAATGTACACACAGTGCTCCTGTTAGCCGCGTGTTATTTCGCTGATATTTCTCGTGACATATTTCGTTTACGAGAAATTGAAACAGAAATTAACCTGCAAAATAATTGTATACAACACCTTCCTACACAGGAAATATCAATACACGCCACAGGGACTTGTATTTGGATTGAAAATGTCGAGGTTAGATTGAGTTACTGCCTAAAAAGTTTCCAACAATAATGCCATAGTGCCAGATACAACCGGAAGTTGGACATCCACGTACCATTACTGTGTTCTAACGTGCTCAACAACTCTCAACACCGCACACCCAGCCATTACCAAGCCCTACGTTGATGGACAGTGTGAAGTGGATTCTATTAGGGGTACATACAATGTTCAAGACATCCAAGGAGCTGTGACATCGAGTCTTCGGGCCATACCACAAGAAGACGTGCAGAGGTCGTTCCAGTCTTTGCTAGATCGTGCCACTCGCTGTATCGATGCAGAAGGGATGTACTTTGAATAAAATACAGATAGTACTCAAGTCTTTTGTTCCAGTTTTATTCTATAACCTCAGTCTCATTATATAATTATCGGACTGTGTAGCAAGACAAACTGTGCTTTATAGAAGCGTTGTCTCCAGTTTAGAACTGTCTGTGACATTTCCCTGATAATGGTGGTGGCCACCACCGAAACATGTTTGAAAATGGAATAATTTTGTAATGCCGTTTTAAAAATCATTAAACGGTGCATTATTGTTGGAAACTTTTTAGACAGTACTTCAACAATAAAGATGCACGATATAAACAGCGATGTGAGATCGAGATTAGATGTTTGTATACACATAACTACACGCGTTGTAAACAAGGACATATCATATATATGTTACGCAGACAAATGCACACAGTATTATGTTATTTAACACAATTTTTATTAAATGTTGCCCAACATGTTTTATATACCAATAATATAGCTGTTGTAATTTCAACAAAAGAGCCCCTGAAGATGAGCCTTATATAGGCTAGAAACATGTTGGGCAACATTTAATAAAAATTGTGTTAAATAACATAATACTGTGTACATTTGTCTGCATAACATATAAATAATTGAAAATGTACGGTACAAGTAACGTAAAGGACATATCACTGAATTTTAACGAAAAACGTGTCGACATCATAACAGCCAGAATATCCATATTATTGTATTTATAGCTGCTATTTTGTATACGAGTAGTTTATATTTTAACATTTTATGTGTGAAATTGTTGTATTAATATCATATATTCCTTTGTATTGACGTCTGCCTGAGGATGGCGATATATCGTTGAAACATGTAGGAGGGTTTAAGTTTGTGTATAACATATAACTCTATTGTGCGCATATGTTTATGTATATACAGTCTAACCCGGTTATAACGACACCGGTTTATACGACATCTCGTCTATAACGTCAGATGGTCTGTGGTACCAATTAATTCCTCACTGTTAACCATAACATTATACTCCTCGGTTATAACAACACTCGTTTATAACGACACAAAATATTCAGTCCCTTTCCTGACGTTATAACCGAGTTCGACTGTAAATGATTGCAAGCACGTTGCACGGAGTTAATAATATTAAATATTAAATTAACCTAAAATTTGTATTGTTATTTACTGTGAGAATTTTTATGGAAAAATGTTCTATTTGATTGATACAAACAGAAGTTAAATGTTCCTGAAAAATTTTGAGTATAAATTTCTAAGCACTCAGACGTGATGGAAGTCGTTCAGGTGATACTGGAGTTGAAATAAATCTTACTCCGATAAATGTACACTGTTTATGTTATTTAACATAATTTTTATTAAAAAAAATGCCCGACATGTTTCGAACCAATTTATGGTTCATCTTCAGGGGCTCACCTTTCTCAAATTACATCAGCTATACATTCATGGTACACATTAAAATGTAAGTAAGCCACCAGCAACCCAATAGTGAACAGGAAATAACCGACACAGAATTCAAAAATACTACACATTTGCCGACATTTATTTAATTTAACTTGCATTTCAATGTAACCATAAATTGGTTCGAAACATGTCGGGCATTTTTTAATAAAAATTATGTTAAATAACATAAACAGTGTACATTTATCGGAGTAAGATTTATTTTAATCAGAAAGAATGTAAAGTTTACTGGAGTTGAAGTGTGTGCCTGATAGACATTTACAACATGTCGTGTCCATACAAGGGAAACCCAAAAAATCTAACAAGCAAAGTTTTGAGAAAAATGTCAGCAAACAAACTTCCCTCGGCTTAGCTAAAACTGAAGTTTTTGTACGATCGTAAATAATGCGTGAATGGATTTAGATGAGTTTTCCAGTGTCAAGGAGATGACATATATGTACTTAATAGTTTAAAAGTCTCATTTAAAAACGAAGTTGACTTAGTTGGTTTTTCCTTGTAAGTCCACGATATATTTGTTTTATAGACGTAATCCAAAAATGCATAGAAACTTTCGGAGTTGCACACCGTTGGCTTATGTTTTTCGTATGGGTCGTTTCCTTATAATGTCTTTAATTATACGAAAACGTCTGACAGGTTCTTTCCTTACTTGTTTTAGATTTTTGCTCTCTATTTCATGTTATTCCTTAATATCCTCTCGCACATTTTCCACTTTCTGAGGAATAAATAAACATGTCTTGCTGGTATAATTTCATTTATTTAATTAAAAGGGCTATTCAGTTTTTAACCTCAAATATGCCATCTTCCTTAGGCATAAATAAAAGCTCGTTATTTAAAATTTTACTCTGTGTATAGAACGAACAGTTCTTCTCTTGATAAAATGTGCAATAAGTGCTTATGCTTGAGTACATTTGCTACCTTAATCAAGTGGGCGGTAGATGAAAAACAGCACGATGATGAAGGAAAGAAGGCGACGTCCGGGGTCAAAGAACGATTAGCACTGCACGACTGTAGACATTAGTGCGTGTCATTAAATAGCGTTATCGTACAAGTGCAAGTGTTAATGGAGTTTATCAAACGTGACGTCTCTCCAGTTGTATAGGCATGGTCGTAGAAATTGTATTGTATTTGGTGCCGAAATGAACGAATGTCATATTTATGGCCTGTTATGTATCATAAACATGCAAACTCCTACAGTAATAAGCCCTAAGGTAATTTTTACAGTCAAGTAACATCAAAACGCGCCGTATCCAAATTCCTAATACAGTTAGCCTTCTTATTATGTTAGGCCAAGATCAGTTTTAATATTATATTTCAGTCTTTTCGGGGGCCGGGATAGCGTAACCGGTATAGCGACTCGGTACGGGCTGGACGGTCCGGGGATATAATCCCGGTGGAGTCGACATTTTCCGCACCCGTTCAGACCAGCCCTGGGGCCCACCCAGCCTCCTGTACAATGGGTACTAGATCTCTTTCCCGGGGGTAAAGCGGCCGGGGCGTGGCGTTGACCACCCACCCGCATCTAGCCCGAGGTCAACGAAAGAGTAGAGCTATACCTCTACCCCGCTTCTGGGCTTTCATGGCCTGTTATAGGGTGCACTTTACCTTCCAGTGTTGTTTCCACAAGGTTTCCCTAACAAAATTCTATACGCAGTCTTTGTTTCCTCATTCCGGCTCCTTTCTTTGTTCCTCTTAAGATAGATGGATAGTCTGTCTCGCTGTTTTTGATTCAGAATTGATTTTAAAATACTGAATCTTATGAACATTTGGTAATTCTCCTTCAATTGACAAAGATACGTTCGCAAGACGTTTGACTGCACAGCCCATTACAACGCAGGGCAACACGCACACACGTGCGTAAGAATGACAAGATCGCACAAGTTCTACTCCGATACGTAGTACACGGAGTTAACGACGGCGTTCTTCGCTTTTTGAATGCCGTAAGGTTTCACGGTACCAGCGTACATGTGATTTAAGTTACACCCGTAAGAAAAGTACGGCCTTCCCTGCTGAGATTTTCGCGAAACACATAAATGATGAACTGCATTTATGCAGATATCGTGTGCCGAATTTCACCAAAATCGGACAATAAGTTTGGAAGATACGGATCGAAGGAATTTATTTAACTTCTCTTTTATTTTGTTATATTTATTTATATTATATTTGATCCACTTATTTTGATTGTAAAATTAAATTATCTTAGAGATAACAGCGTTATCTCCCTTGAGAGTTCTTATCGGCAGGGCGGTTTGCGACCTCGATGTTGGATTAAGGTGAATTTTCAGTTTAGGGGCTGAAAGTGTTTATTGGGTCTTTTCGACCATTTACGCCCTTAAGTATAATGTGTGATTTTCACCGCGCCGATTTTCACGAAACTCACAATAACTCGATTTTTGTGGATATCATATGTACATAATTTTATCGATGTCGGGCGAAAATTTTGAAAAGACGAGCGAATTTTCATTTGCTCTTTCAAGTAAAGTATGGTCTTCACCAATTTCCGCCAAACTTACAGTTTTCCCAGCAGCATTACGTGGAGATTTTCTGTATCGAATTTCACCCATAGTGGTCAAGAAACATGGACAGTAGAGATATAAAAACTTATTGACGCCCTTATTGAATAAAGTATTGCTGTCGCCTTGCCGATTTTCACGAAGCTCCCGCTAAGTCGATAACTTCTTGTTAATCACTCTTGTATAGAATTTCGTAAAAGCCTCATGTAAGCAACTCGTATAAGGAATTTCATGAAAATTCGACGAACGGTTTAGCCGCTGATACAAAGTCACGGACGAAGGGACTGATGGACGTGGTCTCCACATAAGGCGTTCTTTTTTTACGTCGTAAAGAACGGATAATAAATGAATTGTAGACGGAGTTACTCACTGTAGAGACTTCGGATAAAAAGTTAATGTGAAAGTGCTGTTGGCAACACAGTGTAGACTTATATCGAATTTGGCTTCTGTTTTTATTCTGATGTAAGCAACACACATATTAATGTAGGTGGTTACAAACATGTTTTGATGTGCTGATTATTTACAGTTAAGCCTTGAGTTAGATACACAAATGACGTGGCCACACAAACACCGTGACCTTGATTACAAGAGTCTATAACGCGTAATTCGGTGTGCGTCGTCAGTTTTTGTGACTACGTAGTACCAGTAAAGTGGCGCGCATCTGCAGACGAAATCCGTAGGCGACGCGGGCGCCGAAGATACAGAACATAAAGCAAACCAGTAAGCCGTAGAGGTTTTAAAGTGTTGCCACTGTACAGTTTACGTCACCAGTACGTCATCTGTGTACAGATTGCATGTATACACCGAGCACTTAAGAGTTTCACGTAAATAAAGTTAGGCGGCATGTGGAGTGTTTTTTTTTCAATGGCTCGACAGCCCCTTGGGGGCCTAGGCCGCCTCATTTTTCGAGGCTTCACGATCACACTTTTTTAGACACACCACAGTCGGTAAGACTCCTCTGGACGAGGGACCAGCTCGTCGCAAAGACCTCTACCTGACAACACACAACACTCACAAGAGACAGACATCCATGCCCTAGGCGGGATTCGAACCCGCAATCCAGTAAGTGAGCGGCCGCAGACCCACGCCTTAGACCGTACGGCCACTGGGATCGGCGCTTATAAAGACCGCGGACTATGTGGATCTTACCTAAGGAAATTATACAACTTGTCAGCACCCATTTCACATTATTATCTGTATTGTACACAGAAACATTGTTTTTCACACTATGCAATGTGACAGTGATATAAACAGTTATTTTTTTTGTTTTTTATTGAAAAATCCCGTTTGTTGCCTCCATCTCTTACACCTAATCGTGAATGACACAGCACAACAGAACACAGGCCAGTTTGTGACCAGTATAAGAAATCAGCACACAAATTCATCCTGCAGTTGATCCTAAAGGCGTCTTCTTTGTTTCTGTATAGCGTGCCGGCTTTATTAATGCTCCTTTTATCAAATAGACATCACAACAATTTCTGCAAATATTGGTCCTGTTTCAATATTTGTCCGCGTGCTGATGAAGCTGTACAGGGCATACACAAAAGAATGGTGCGGTTTCAAAAGTGAATAAAAAATTTATTTCTCACCTTACACGGGCACAACATACACCGTCAGCGGCGGCAACTGTCCAAGTTTCTCATTTGGTAATTACAATCCTTCAATGTATGCACCGTGGGTCACACGACACACATCCACACGGTAATCAAACTCATCCCAGACCCGGTGTAGCATGTCCGCTGTAATGGCCTGCAGTGCATGGCTCTTGGACTCTTGCCTTTACACAAGCATCCATTTCTACAAACTGTCGGTACACCTCCTTATGTTATTCTTGTGTGGTGCGTCTTTTTTAAACCGTGCACGAAACTCACGCTGCACTGTAATCACAGATCTGGACACCTCAAAACGGAGCACACAGAAAGCCTTCTCCTGTTGCAACGCCATCTTTGAAACTGGCCCCGCGGCCACGCAGTAAGCATGAGAAGCGAACTGCTGGTAGCGCATGAGAAACTTGGACAGTTGCCGCCGCTGACGGTGTATGTTGTGCCCGTGTAATATGAGACATAAATTTTTTATTCACTTTTGAAACCGCACCATTCTTTTGTGTATGCCCTGTATTGTGTAATATTTACAAGGTGAAGAACAGAATGGTTACTTACACATTGGAAGTTTGTTGCTCCTTGAACTCGCATTTTATTTGTTTAGGAATCAAATTTATTACGGAATAACGTGAAAGTATATGATTATGCGATTTGTGTAGTTCTTCAGGCGTTGAAGAACCGTACCAAAGGGGGGGGGGGAGTGGAACTATCCTGTAACTGATGGGATAAACAGATAATGTATAACTAACTAACTCCATGGAGTAAGGGTCCTTTTTTGAAGCTAACAGCTAGTCAGCAAATTCCTCGCGTTTTATGGAACCCAAATGTTCATTACCGCATTCACAAGAGCCCGCCACCTGTCCCTATCCTGAGCCATATCAATCCAGTCCACGCCCTCCCATCCCACTTCTTGAAGATCCTTTTATATATTATCCTCCCATCTACGCCTGGGTCTTCCAAGTGGTCTCCTTCCCTCAGGTCTCCCCACTAAAATCCTGTATGCACCTCTCCCCTCTCCCATACGTGCTACATGCCCCGCCCATCTCATTCTTGATTTTTATCACCCGAATAATATTTGGTGAAGAGTACAGATCATTAAGTTCCTCGTTATGTAGTCTTCTCCACTCCCCTGTTACCTCGTCCCTCTTAGGCCCAAATATCTTCCTCAGCACCCTATTCTCGAACACCCTCAGCCTATGTTCCTCCCTCAGTGTGAGAGACCAAGTTTCACACCCATACAAAACAACAGGCTAAATTATAGTTCTGTATAAAACAGATAATGTACATAGAAATTTTATCGGCAAAGATCCAACTGGAAGGATTTTAGTGAAATTTTATATTTGGGCTTCTTAACTGAAATTTGTCGACACATTCCGTTTTTTTGGTTAAAGTCGTATAAAAAGTGACTGGCACTTTACGTGAAGAGCTAAATCAGCGGTTCCCAAACTTTTATGTGTGACCGTAAAGTAGCAAACGGTATGTGACCCGCGACCGTACCGTGGAAACGGCAACAGTCAGTGACATTTACTGTAAATGAACTAATACTAATGCCGTTTGTTGAACACTACATAACATTGCCACTTATTAAAAACGATTAAATTTTTAATGCTACTTGTCAAATCCAATATTTTTTTTTGGGACAATATTAAATACACAAAACACGCAAGAAAAAAAAACCTTCATTTAAATAACTCACACATGTGCTGGTTAGAAAAATCATTTGCTTCTAAATAAAAACTTGTGAAATACTGAACATACGGAACGTTACATAAAATGAACGCAACAATAATGTCTGTAATTATCGAGTTCCCCATAAAACCCTCTCGCGACCTACGTCAAACCCCCCCCACCCCCCCCCCCCCCCCGCGACCCTGATTTCGGTCGCGACCTGAGTTTGGGAACCACTGACATACATACATTTATGGTGTCTCGCCGTAATTTGACTTATAACTGAAACAGTGATCTCAGTGAGGCACGAGATAACAGTCTAGTCTTGTTGGTCGTCTGCCGCAGGCACTGTTAATGACACTGCAGGTAATTTTTGTATCTTCCCTTATATCTACTTCACAACGGAAAATAAGCGTTAGAAGTAAAATTGTAGATCGTGAAATATTTTACGGGGTATCCCACACAATAAAATAGTTTATTACGATGATCGACACAAGCCAATATTAAATTCGCCGAAAAGTTTCGTTCTAAACTTCCAGTACCGATGAAATCTGTGGTCTTCTGGGTTATTACACGGCGTCGTGTGGTAATTATTTACCGACGTTTCGGGACAACGTATCGGTCCCATCCTCACGGGTCAAGATTCCGAGTAGGAAAGAAAGCCTGTAACATAGAAACTGGAAAGCACAGCGGGGTAGGGAAACGTGTGATGTGATGACAGCCAATAGGATGAGAGAGGGGTGACCTGTGAGGATGGGACCGATATGTTGTCCCGAAACGGCGGTAAATAATTACCACACGACGCCGTGTAATAACCCAGAAGACCGCAGATTTCATCAACATCGCGGCGGAAGCCTGAAATTAAGGTTCCAATACCGATTTTAAATTATCCATAACCGTGCTTGAGCAATTAGATACGATATCAACACCAACAAATGCACATAAGTGTATGAAAGTGTATTATACACACCGTATACCTCCTACGTGTTTCGGCCACTCATGTGGCTACCTTCAGGGAGGTGCATTACAAAGGACACATACATCGAAATACAGTGGAACCTCGAACTTCGAACACAATCCGTTCCAGGAGACGGTTCGACTTTCAAGTTGTTCGACTTTCGAGTTAAATTTACCCAATATAAAACATTTGAAGTGCCTATTTCAAAAGATCATAATGATAAAACAAGTATATTTAATTTCAATAATTGAAAATTTTTATTTGTAGTAGTACATACATAAAAAATATTGTATAATAATCAATCAATAATAATAGTAGGAGGGATATTACTGTTCACTGGAAGGTGAATTACCCTTCTTTCATCTGGACCAAGCAGAGAGAGAAGGCGACCACGTGATTCTTTGTTCGACTTTCGAGATTTTGTTCGAGTTTCAAAACCGGATTTTCCTCGAACTTTTTGTTCGAGTTTCAAGTTGTTCGAACATCAAACCGTTCGAAGTTCGAGGGTCCACTGTATTACAGAAGTCAATGGGAACCAATGCACAGATATAAGATATTCAATTTCAAAAATAATACATGGTTTGAAATGCATATTAAATTTAATATTTCATTTCACACTGTTGACACCGTGCATCTTCGTCATATTAAATTAAGTTATAAACCAACCGATGCACACTAAAACTACTTTTTTAAGTAGCTTTATTATAAAATTGTTAAAATTGTACCCCTACACGTGTTTCGATCCTAGGATCATCGTCAGGGTTTTTTTTTGCTAAAAGCTACAGTCACTTCAACACATGATTTAAAATACTCTATCTGCACTTTGAAACATAAGTTAAAATCTTGTAAAAGATTCGCTAAAAGTTGTAAAATTATAAAAGCACTGTAGATGGTAGATTGTGGAACTGCTGGCGTGTGGTATTAAAAGCATATGAAATGTTTTTGCGTGGAGCGGAGTGTACTACGTGTTGTGCGGTGAGGAGTACTACGGTGGAGTACACGCCAGCAGTTCCACAATCTACCATCTACAGTGCTTTTATAATTTTACAACTTTTAGCGAATCTTTTACAAGATTTTAACTTATGTTTCAAAGTGCAGATAGAGTATTTTAAATCATGTGTTGAAGTGACTGTAGCTTTTAGCAAAAAAAAAACCCCCCTGACGATGATCCTAGGATCGAAACACGTGTAGGGGTACAATTTTAACAATTTTATAATAAAGCTACTTAAAAAAAGTAGTTTTAGTGTGCATCGGTTGGTTTATAACTTAATTTAATATTTCATATCTGTGCATTGGTTTTAATACTTCTGTAATATTTTGGTGTTATCTGTCCTTTGTAATGCAGCTCCCTGAAGATGGCCACATGAGTGGCCGAAACATGTAGGAGGTATACGGTGTGTATGATACACTTTCATACACTTAAGTGCATTTGTTGGGTTTGTTAGCATATATTCCAGTACCGAATTTAATCTGTTGAGTTTGTTTCATATATATGCAGTACACTGTTAGTTCAGACGCGTACGATTTCCCATACGTGATTTTACTTCGTAAGAAGTACTCACACTTTTGTGGTGCATTTTACGACCCTTAGTAATGGAGACGATGGAAGCATGGAATGAGAGAATGAGTGATAAATCATGAATGAAAAACATTTGGAAAGAAGCGATTGTGACGTATATTCCAGGTTTTATTCCGGCATTTGTCTGAAGGGACTGAATGAAACCACGAACGACCAGTCAGGATAACCGATTACCCGACCCAAGACGCGAACCAGGCACCTTCCAGTTATAAGTTTAGAAGAACCTTATGGGCACAAAACACCGTTCGCTACATGCTGCTGATGATAGAAGTACTGATAACAAATTTGGCTTCGACTGTACATGCAAAGCAGCATCCGTTTCGTGTAGTTGCCATAGAAACCTAAGATAACATGTGCAGTAGGCGTAACCATGTACAGTGTTAATGAAATTAATCCCTGCATTGTGTGGTGAGGCATTCTTTGTCGGCTGGCCAATGATTTGTGAACTACAGCCTTGTTCTCTTGTGCATTGAACATATTACCACGTAAGATTAGTGTTTCCTATAGACTTAACATGTCTCTAAATTAACTAAACTTATTAGTATACGTACAATATATTTGAGAATTTTGATAAAATTCTATTTGCATGAAGAGCTCCGCCGCTGTAAGCATGTTTATATCCCTGTAAAATGTGGAAGGTTAAGTTTTCCCTGTGCGCGCTGTGAAGGCGTGTGGGGAAGTGAAGGTGTGCCTCCACTCATTCTTAACCGTGGCAGTGGGTTGAGGTGAGTTGTCAGCTTTACTTTATTTCCAGGGAGAGAGCCCACAGTACCGATTGAACAGGATGTTGGGTGGGCCCCATAGCCGGTCTGGACGTTTTGGAAAAAAGTGTTTTTCTGATGCCGGAAGTCGCATCACGACATTTTTAGGTCTGTTGAATTTGTTAAGTGACTGTAATGCGAAGGCGTTAACGTAAACGCCTCTATTAAGTTTACACCAAGGGTGTTCAAACAGCGGCCCTCAGAAATGTTAGTGGATTTTTACAATATTTACACAATAAATTTAAAATCATTCATGTTCCGAGCAGTAAGACAAATTACCATATCTGTACCAGCAACTTGCACTATAATTAGATACAATAATACAGGGTGTTTCAAAAAGATGGACCCAATTTCAAACCACTATATTTCACGATGGCAACATGTTACAATTACACAACAAATTACAAACGGTTTAGTGAGCCATCAAGTTTTACTAACCATTACATAAATGCTCTATGTGCCTTCCACCTGCTGCACGAACAACATCGAGACGATAGTTGAATTCGTCCCAAACGCTTCTCCGATTGTCTTCTTTCACTGAAGTCACCGTCGCCGTGATTCTCTTTTTGAGGTCATCCAGATTAGTCGCTAATCGTGGCACAAAAACACGGTCTTTGACTTATCCCCACAAGAAAAAGTCGCAGGGTGTAATGTCTGGGGATCTTGGGGGGCCTAGAGTGTAGCGCCAAGTCTTGGGGTCCCGTGCGACCTAACCAACGTTGAGGCAATGTGTCATTTAGAAAACGCCGAACGAGGCATCGAGCGGCGGTCATTGGAAACTCTATGCCCCGCCCTTTTAAGTGGTAAGAGTTTCATTCATGGGCGGTTCGTGGTTGCAGAGATTTAGCGATTTCAAATCGGGTCCATCTTTTTGAAACGCCCTGTATACAAACATGTGGTAGTCCTCCTACATGTTTCGGCATTCATCCATGGTGATGTAAACAGCCACAGGAGACACAGGGACATATCCCTGAAAACGAAGACGAATGTCTGCCGTAGATGTTTGTTGCAGCCAATAATAGCTACTATGATATACATTATACTGTGCTTTTTAATCTTTTCTAATCATTTAAATATTTGTATTTGAACTCTATTATGGCACATCTATGGAAGTAAAGCCGTCGGTCCCATGTCGTAGATTTACGGCATGTAAAAGAACCTTACGGGCATGAATAGAACTAGTAATGTTTGTAAGCAAAATTCAGCGGCCATTTCTCACCCAAGTCTCCTGACTGACTGCCAGATGGCTCTGGCAGTCACATCAGGAACATCGAATAGCGCGGCCAGTGGGCCGGTCACCCACTGCTACAAATGCACAAGACCAAGTAACCTCGGAAAAGAGGAGGCCCAAGCCCATATATAGGGCTGTCGAGTCATGGTTATTATTATTATTATGACATAAGTAGCCTTTATTTTATTTTTTTGTTGAATACCTCCCTGAAGGTGGCCTAAAAAGGCCGAAACATGTAGGAGGATTACCAAATGTTTGTATATTATTGTAACTACAGTGCAGTTGGTGTGTATATATGGTAACTGATTTACACAATACTTTAAGTCATTGGTTCCCAACCTCTGGACGCGACCCAAATTAGGGTCGCGGGGGGTCTGACGTAGGGTCGCGAGAGGGTTTTTATGGAGAACTCGATAATTACGAAAAAAAATCGAAATGTTTTATGTATTTAATATTGTCCCAAAAATATTAGATTTGACAATCAACATAAAAATTTAACTTTGTTTTAGTAAGTGGCAATGTTATGTAATGTTCAACAAAAGGCATTAGTATCGGTTCATTTACAGTAAATGTCACTGACTATTGCCGTTTCCATGTTAGGGTCACGGGTCACATACCGTTTGCTACTTTAGGGTCACACACATAAAAGGTTGGGAAACCGCTGATCTAAGCAGTTAGGTATACCACTTATTGCGAGTGTTACACGTGCGGCCCGCGAACCATCCTACAATAGCAGTTGTGGCCCTTTGTCAAAAAAAAAAGTCTTCGGTGTTTCAAGCTACGACTGAACCGCAAATTGTATGTAAAACGTCACGCCGACAAGCTGAATGTTGGCGATCTTTTTTTGCGGGTGTTAAAATGTTTTAGCTGCTTGAGTGACGGAAGGGCGAAAGAAAGAAAGAAAGAAAGGAAGAAAGAAGTTGACTGTAGTGGAGTTTGTGTTTTTTTTTCAGAAATTTTTACAAGTGTACATATGTACAATATGTACGGCTCTCCCGCTGATACTCCGCTGCGGTTTTTCGAATTTTTTTTCGGCCTCTGTGAACCCTCCTCTGCCTCCTTCTTCCGTTTTCGGTAGTTTTCTTGCTTATGTGCGTTAGTTAGTCTCGGCATCGTGAACCTGTAAAAAAAATAGCGCCGAGGTGACCCACCTATGTGACCGAAATGTTAGACGTTTTACGCCAAAGAAAGTTTTGACGTCCATGTTTTACGCTATTCTTCTACCTTTTGAAAACGCTTTATCTCATTTTTACTTTCCAGTACTTTTTGGAGTTGACATTCTGGGACTTCTGAAGGACGTAGGCCTGGGAAACTAATTAAACAAATGTGACTGCCTTATGCATGATCCTGGTTGGTTATTCGGTTGTTCCACTGTGCCTGTGTATCTACTGAAGTTACGTAACATCAGATTAGGTAGTAAAATTACTTTGAATTTAAATAGGGCGAAGTATGGGCGGAAGCAGTAATGCCAACCCGCTCTATTTAAGTCGTGGTATTTATTGATCGCTGACTCATCGATATTGTATCAACTGCAGAATTTAAATGTCTCCCGATACAAGTTGGGACAATGGATGTGTACGGATCTAGGATATTAGTGAGCCGATATTGACCGTAATTTTTATTCGGAAGGTACGTAGTTGGTATCTCAACGAGATTACATATCCTGACTGCAATTTGAGCTGTTTTCCTCATTTTCTGCAGATGATTGTCGAGGTAAAGGTAAAGGTAGCTGATGAACTTTGTAGACAAGGTGCAGCGATGTCGCTATTCGGCCCAGAGCCGGCTCTTGGAATACCTAGATATTCAGCAAGAGAAGCAATTAAGAACTGGACCGAGCTTGAACATTGCATTGCCTGAAAAAATATACCAGGTCACAGACATGGTAAACTTTTTCATTAGTAGACCATGCAATAAAAGAGCCAATGACCTGCTTAAATTATAGGCATCAGCTGAGAACGGTAGTTGCATTCCTCACAGGCCATGTTCCTGCCAAGAAGCACCTGAATATTGTGGGCCTGTTTGATGGTGATCCAAACTGCGGTTTTGCAGTTTGGAGACTGAAACGGTGTACCATATTTGCTGCTGCGAGGCCTTGGCTCGCCAGCGCTGTAATTTCTTTGGGATGTTCTTTGTAGAACCTAAAGATATAAGCACGGCTTCATTAAAAGACCTGTGTCTCTTTGTAAATGGCTCTGCGTTAGTGAATTTGTACTGAGAGAACAACACAGGGCTGCTCAATAAGCCTAAGGCTGCTGTGCTTCCGGAACTTCTGCTGATGGGCCCTTTGGAGGAGGAGGACGAAGAAGAGGAAGTGAATTAAGCTCTTGGGGGATATAAGTATCATGTACTTTGGTCTGACTTTATACTGAGATACTCTAACGCATTGGGATTATTTAATGTGTGGGTGTTTTTGTAATGTGCGTCTTCTTTTTTGTATTGTGTGTGGGTGTTATTGTAAGGTGTGGGTTTTTGTAAGGTGTGGATGTTTTTGTAATGTGTGTACGGTGTTTAATGTGTGTAATTGTATTTACTGTATGTATTTTGTTTTGTAATTGTGTGTAGTTTGTTTTGTATTGTTACTTTTATGTATATTATATGTCCATTTGTATTGTGGTACTAGTGTAAGGACTACTGCCACCGGGTGAAAACATTTGTATTGTGTGTACTAGTGTAAGGACTACTGCCACCCGGTGAAAACATTGTATTGTTGAACAGTTAAGGACACTGCCACTGTGAAAACATTTGTATTGTGGTACTAATGAAAGGACTACTGCCACCGGTAAAACATTTGTATTGAGTGTACTAGTGTAATAATGCCACCGGGTGAAACATTGGTATTGTGAGTACTAGTGTAAGACTACTGCCACCGGTGAAAACATTGTATTGTGTGACTAGTGTAAGGACTACTGCCACTGGGTGAAACATTTGTATTGTGTGTACTAGTGTAAGGACACTGCCCACTGGGTGAAAACATTGTATTGTGAGTACTAGTGTAAGGACTATACTGCCACCGGGTGAAAACATTTGTATTGTGTACTAGTGTAAAGGACTACTGCCACTGGGTGAAAACATTTGTATTGTGTGTACTAGTGTAAGGACTACTGCCACCGGGTGAAAAACATTTGTATTGGTGTACTATGTAAAGGACTCTGCCACCGGTTGAAAACATTTGTATATGTGTGTACTAGTGTAAGGACTACTGCCACCTGGGTGAAAACATTTGTATTTTTGTACTAGTGTAAGGACTACTGCCACCGGGTGAAAACATTGTATGTGTGTACTTCTAATGTGTAAGGTAAACGCACGTGTGAAATATTTGTATTGTGTGACATGTGTAAGGCTACTGCCACCTGACTGTTTGTGTACTAGTTTAGGAAACCATTAATTGTATGTAGTGTACTAGTGTAAGGACTACTGCCACCGGTGAAACAAATTTGTATTGTGTGTACTATGTAAAAGGACTACTGCCACCGGTGAAAACATTTGTATTGTGTGTCTAGTGTAAGGACTCACTGCCACCGGGTGAAAACATTTGTATTGTGTGTACTAGTGTAAGGACTACTGCCACCGGGTGAAAACATTTGTATTGTGGTACTAGTGTAAGGACTATGACCGTGAAAACTTGTATTGTGTGTACTAGTAAGACACTGCCACGGGTGAAAACATTTGTATTGTGATGTACTAGTGTAAGGACTACTGCCACCGGGTGAAAAATTTGTATTGTGTGTACTAGTGTGATAGCAGGTAAACTGTATGTGACTGGAAGACTACCCACCGGGTGAAAATATGTATTGTGTGTACTATGTAAGGACTATGCACGGGTGAAAACATTGAGTGTGTACATGTAAGGCTACTGCACCGGTGAAAACATTTGATGTGTGTACTAGTGTAAGGACTACTGCCACCGGTGAAAAATTTGTAATTGTGTGTACTATTGTAAGGACTACTGCCACGGTGAAAACATATTGTATTGTGGTACTAGTGTAAGGACACTGCACCGGTGAAAACATTTGTATGTGTGTACTAGTGTAAGGACTACATGCCACCGGTGAAAACATTTGTATTGTGTGTACTAGTGTAAGGACTACTGCCACCGGTGAACATTTGTATGTGTGTACTAGTGTAAGGACTACTGCACCGGTGAAAACATTTGTATTGTGTGTACTAGTGTAAGGACTACTGCCACCGGGTGAAAACATTTGTATTGTGTGTACTAGTGTAAGGACTACTGCCACCGGGTGAAAACATTTGTATGTTATGTAGACACTGAGTGAAACTTTGTATAGTGTACTATGTAGCACGCCACCGGGTGAAAACATTGTATTGTGTGTACTAGTGTAAGGACTACTGCCACCGGGTGAAAACATTGTATTGTGTGTACTAGTGTAAGGACTACTGCCACCGGTGAAAACATTTGTATTGTGTGTACTAGTGTAAGGACTACTGCCCCAGGTGAAAACATTTGTATTGTGTGTACTAGTGTAAGGACTACTGCCACCGGTGTAAAAATTTGTATTGTGTGTACTAGTGTAAGGACTACTGCCACCGGTGAAAACATTTGTATTGTGTGTACTAGTGTAAGGACTACTGCCACCGGGTGAAAACATTTGTATTGTGTGTACTAGTGTAAGGACTACTGCCACCGGGTGAAAACATTTGTATTGTGTGTACTAGTGTAAGGACTACTGCCACGGGTGAAAACATTTGTATTGTGTGTACTAGTGTAAGGACTACTGCCACCGGGTGAAAACATTTGTATTGTGTGTACTAGTAAGGACTACTGCCACCGGGTGAAAACATTTGTATTGTGTGTACTAGTGTAAGGACTACTGCCACCGGGTGAAAATTTGTATTGTGTGTACTAGTGTAAGGACTACTGCCACCGGGTGAAAACATTTGTATTGTGTGTACTAGTGTAAGGACTACTGCCACCGGGTGAAAACATTTGTATTGTGTGTACTAGTGTAAGGACTACTGCCACCGGGTGAAAACATTTGTATTGTGTGTACTAGTGTAAGGACTACTGCCACCGGGTGAAAACATTTGTATGTGTGTACTATGTAAGGACTACTGCCACCGGTGAAAACATTTGTATTGTGTGTACTAGTGTAAGGACTACTGCCACCGGGTGAAAACATTTGTATTGTGTGTACTAGTGTAAGGACTACTGCCACCGGGTGAAAACATTTGTATTGTGTGTACTAGTGTAAGGACTACTGCCACCGGGTGAAAACATTGTATTGTGTGTACTAGTGTAAGGACTACTGCCACCGGGTGAAAACATTTGTAATTGTGTATACTATGTAATGGACTACTGCCACCGGGTGAAACATTTGTATTGTGTGTACTAGTGTAAGGACTACTGCCACCGGTGAAAACATTTGTATTGTGTGTACTAGTGTAAGGACTACTGCCACCGGGTGAAAAATTTGTATTGTGTGTACTAGTGTAAGGACTACTGCCACCGGTGAAAACATTTGTATTGTGTGTACTAGTGTAAGGACTACTGCCACCGGGTGAAAACATTTGTATTGTGTGTACTAGTGTAAGGACTACTGCCACCGGGTGAAAACATTTGTATTGTGTGTACTAGTGTAAGGACTACTGCCACCGGGTGAAAACATTTGTATTGTGTGTACTAGTGTAAGGACTACTGCCACCGGTGAAAACATTTGTATTGTGTGTACTAGTGTAAGGACTACTGCCCCGGTGAAACATTTGTATTGTGTGTACTAGTGTAAGGACTACTGCCACCGGTGAAAACATTTGTATTGTGTGTACTAGTGTAAGGACTACTGCCACCGGGTGAAAACTTTGTATTGTGTGTACTAGTGTAAGGACTACTGCCACGGTGAAAACATTTGTATTGTGTGTACTAGTGTAAGGACTACTGCCACCGGGTGAAAACATTTGTATTGTGTGTACTAGTGTAAGGACTACTGCCACCGGGTGAAAAATTTGTATTGTGTGTACTAGTGTAAGGACTACTGCCACCGGTGAAAACATTTGTATTGTGTGTACTAGTGTAAGGACTACTGCCACGGTGAAAACATTTGTATTGTGTGTACTAGTGTAAGACTACTGCCACCGGTGAAAATTGTATTGTGTGTACTATGTAAGGACTACTGCCACCGGGTGAAAACATTGTATTGTGTGTACTAGTGTAAGGACTACTGCCACCGGTGAAAACATTTGTATTGTGTGTACTAGTGTAAGGACTACTGCCACCGGTGAAAACATTTGTATTGTGTGTACTAGTGTAAGGACTACTGCCACCGGGTGAAAAATTTGTATTGTGTGTACTAGTGTAAGGACTACTGCCACCGGTGAAAACATTTGTATTGTGTGTACTAGTGTAAGGACTACTGCCACCGGGTGAAAAATTGTATTGTGTGTACTAGTTAAGGACTACTGCCACCGGTGAAAACATTTGTATTGTGTGTACTAGTGTAAGGACTACTGCCACCGGTGAAAACATTTGTATTGTGTGTACTAGTGTAAGGACTACTGCCACCGGTGAAAACATTTGTATTGGTGTTACAGTGTAAGGACTACTGCCACCGGTGAAAACATATTGTATTGTGTGTACTAGTGTAAGGACTACTGCCACCGGGTGAAAACATTTGTATTGTGTGTACTAGTGTAAGGACTACTGCCACCGGTGAAAACATTTGTATTGTGTGTACTAGTGTAAGGACTACTGCCACCGGGTGAAAATATTTGTATTGTGTGTACTAGTGTAAGGACTACTGCCACCGGGTGAAAACATTTGTATTGTGTGTACTAGTGTAAGGACTACTGCCACCGGGTGAAAATATTTGTATTGTGTGTACTAGTGTAAGGACTACTGCCACCGGGTGAAAACATTTGTATTGTGTGTACTAGTGTAAGGACTACTGCCACCGGGTGAAAACATTTGTATTGTGTGTACTAGTGTAAGGACTACTGCCACCGGGTGAAAACATTTGTATTGTGTGTACTAGTGTAAGTACTACTGCCACCGGGTGAAAACATTTGTATTGTGTGTACTAGTGTAAGGACTACTGCCACCGGGTGAAAACCCAATTGCAGTAAATAATAATAATAATAATAATTTTTCTCTGTATACGCCATGAATGATATATAACGGGAGTAGGGGTAATTGCTCCATTCATTCTTAACCTCGGCGCTAGATGGGGGTGAGTGGTTAACGTCACGTTCCGACCGCTTTACACCGGGAGAAGGAACCGCGGTGCCTGTTGAATAGGAGGCTGGGTGGGCCTCAGAGACGGTTTGGACGTTTTGGAGAAGAGAAAATACCTTTCCCCCGCCGGAATTCGAGCCAGATATCGAGGCAGTACCGTGAAAATTTGTCAACCTCTTCTGCACATCTCCTTCGGAGTCATTCTCAGAAACCTCTTACCCTTCTCATGTGTCTCAAAATAAACTTGAGGAATTTGCAAAGCGGCGAAAAATAACGGGGAAAAAGTCAGCCTACTTAACCCATCTTTTATATTGTGTTTCATATACGGTCGAACCCGGTTATAACGACATCGGTTTATGCGACACCTTGTCTATAGCATCAGATATTCTGTGGTACCAATTAATTCCTCACTGTTGCTTAAAAGTTTTTGGGTTGTACCCCGGCGTCAATTTTTTGTGTATAACCAACGTTTCGGGAACATTTGTTTGTCCCATCTTCAGGGTCTTAGGTAAAAAGGATGCCAAGAGGTAAGGATCCTTTTTACATTCTTTTTACCTAAGACCCTGAAGCTGGGACAAACAAGTGTTCCCGAAACGTTGGTTATACACCAAAAATTGACACCGGGCTACAACCCAAAACCTTTTAAGCAACATTACGACCACGACGGAAGCCTTCAATTACATAATTCGTCACTGTTAACTATAACATTATGCTCGGTTATAACGACGCAAAATATTCAGTCCCCGTCGTGACGGTATAACCGAGTTCGACTGTAGTTTTAATTTTACTGTACATCGACCTCTTGTTAATAAATACTAGGATTAAATAACTGGGGTAGGAAAAGCAGCTTATTGCAGCTGATCTAATTACTGTTGACAGAGAAGAGAAGAAGAGCTTTTATTAACCATGTTGCCATTTGCTAAGATTATATGCATCGTGGCTGGTAGATGACTGAAATATGAGTATGGAACATTGTTGAAATTATACTATGGAGAAGCGAAGTACTTGAACATATCCGAATGCTACTTCGTCCTCCACAAATCCTACATGGACTAGCTTAGGATCAAAACCGGGTCGCTTCGATGAGATGCCGGCGACTAACCGCCCGAGTCATGTCAGGGTCGGCCAGGATGTATACAATGTAGTAGTGGGATACAGAGTACAGGTGGGGCAGGTTTTTTTTTGAGAAGGGCCCCGCAGCAGATGCTACGGACGCACCGCAGCCTTGAGGCTTATTGTGCAGCTCTGTGATGAAGATGATTAAGTTTTTTCTCATTTTTCCGTGTAATGGAGCACCGGTGGAATGAAATTGACAGGGGAAAACCGAAGTATTCGGGGAAAAACCTGTCCCAGTGCCACTTTGTCCATCACAAATTCCACATGGACTGACCCGGGATCGAACCCGGGCTTCTGCGGTGATAGGCCGGCGACTAACGGCCTGAGCCATGACACGGCCTTTGGGGGCAGGTTATTTTCATGTCTAGAAGGTTTTAATATCCGTACAACGGTTGTAGAACTGTAGTACTTTCTTAATCGCAGTATCAAGTGTACTACCCAGCGGTCACAGTTGTCCCGACCAAGCAGTTTGGTGCTATGAAAAGGACTTTTACGTTCGAGAATCGGCCCAGTTCCGATCGATTATGCTGTACCGATCTACTCTCACCGTCACAGTGTTGCCACAGAATACTGATGTTTGCTCCGGCAGGGATTGAACTGTTGTCCTCCTGGATTTCGAATTTTGATGGGCAGTGGGTTGTACATAATGATGTGGCTTCTTGATTGGTTTTCAGTGTAAAGATGTGACTTGTCTCAGGGAATAACGTTGCATCTTCATAAACCCCGCTGTGACATCCTCAGTCCTCGCAAATTACACACAGCGGGGAGGAAATATGTGGCGATAAGATTTTGAACTGACATAACACAGATTCTCTTACCCTAAGTCTGTGGTAATTATGGAACTTATCTATTCCTTATTCGCATTTAATTCACTTTCTGTCATTCGGTGGCCTCTTTCAAGTAAATTGCGTGCTTTGGGCACCGGTTCTGGTTTGGAGGTCATTTTCTGTCGTCTGCTGCGAAGGTCATCGTCCTCAAAATCCTCTCTGCCCTCTTACAGTGAAATGTTTGTGTTCAAGACAGAGTCTTATCCCTATAAGCTAAGCTGTTTATTTCACCATGGATGAATGCATGAATGTACAGTCATCCATGGCGATGTAAACAGACACAGGGACATATCCCTGAAAACGAAGACGAATGTCTGTTGTAGATGTTTGTTTGCAGCCAGATAATAGCTACTATGATATACATTATACTGTGCTTTTTAATCTTTTTTAATCATTTAAATATTTGTATTTGAACTCTATTATGGCACATCTATGGAAGTAAAGCCGTCAGTCCCATGTCGTAGATTTACGGCATGTAAAAGAACCTTACGGGCATGAATAGAACTAGTAATGCTCGTAAGCAAAATTCAGCGGCCATTTATCACCCAAGTCTCCTGACTGACTGCCAGATGGCTCTGGCAGTCACATCAGGAACATCGAATAGCGCGGCCAGTGGGCCGGTCACCCACTGCCACAAACGCACAAGACCAAGTAACCTCGGAAAAGAGGAGGCCCAAGCCCATATAGGGCTGTCGAGTCATGGTTATTATTATTATTATTATGACATAAGTAGCCTTTATTTTATTTTTTTGTTGAATACCTCCCTGAAGGTGGCCTAAAAGGCCGAAACATGTAGGAGGATTACCATATGTTTGTATATTACTGTATCTAATTATAGCGCAGTTGTTGGCATATATGTGGTGACTTGTCTTACTGCACGGAACATAATTAATTTTAAATTTCTTGATACGTTGTTCCACTTTAATTTTGTGACGGCGCGGTAAAACATGAAGCACGCAGCACGACAGATCTCTGTATCCATGGTCAGACCTTACTGGGTTGTCAGGGTCACACTTAAATCTCATCTGTAGCGGCTTGTCGCGGAACTATACTGATAATTATTTGTCCCACTACTTTCTTGCCGCACTGTGTTGAAGTTTCTCCAGAATAGTGTAAACCCTCCTTCAACGCGGATTTGTACAGCGCGGGTTTGCCTGTACACGTGAAAATAATTGTGAACACATATGTTTTGAACGCTGGATTAACACACTCTCTGGCGAACACATAGTAAAAAAAACCGGGTTCGCTTGTACCTTGCACTGCAGTATTTCTGTGATAAGCAAAGTGAAACGTGACCTTCCAGTATTTACGAGGGTTAATATCGACATGTTTATTTCTGTTTACACATTACAGTTACTAATCGAAGGAACAAGATAAGAGAGATAACCACATACATAGGAAACTACACCTTTCCTGTCTACACCCTGTTTCCAAAATAATCACGAAATTGTATCCCTCGAGGCTCATATATTACAGAATATTCTTCCTTTCACAACTGAAATACTGGATAATATTTTCAGATCCTTTTAAGATATATTATTTTATTATTTTTAGTCTTATTTCGGCTCTCACAAGACGATACTGCTGGGGAAAACATTTATTGTATTGTATGTAGGCATTCTTTCTGCAAATAATTCATATATATGCCTGATGATGGGGTTTGATAAAAGCCGAAACATATTGCAATACAATATGCAGTAGAATGTTACAAATATAACTGTGATTGATTGCGCCTACTTCTCCATTTTTGCTTTATATATTTCAGAGGGATGTCCTACATAAAGACGTATAGGTCTGTATATTTATAACCAACATGGTTTTATTTATCATATGTAACACTGTAAATATTCCGCTGAACTGTCGTCAGGAGATTTCTTCATGTTCGCCTGTTAATTCCCCTTTTTGTCCACCAAATAACATGTTCGTAAATACTCTTAAATATCACTACCATATGTTTTTGGTTTTATTGTTTCTTGACTTAGCACGGCCGCGCTTCCCGTATGCCCCTTAATCACATACAATATTAAGTTCGTCTAACGCTGAGTCACCAAACGCGCTGTTTCGAGGAACGTGTCCACCGCTGTGGGTGTTGACTATGTGCGTTCAGTATGAAGACAGCGCCATGTCACTCGGCAACTTCTCTAACGCACCTGCTAAGCTTATCTGCATAACTGTTAGGCGTTTATAGTTCTGGAGCCCCAGAGCCAGTCTGAAGGCGGTGACGGAGGGAAAAATCGCTTTTCTGCCGGTGACCGTACACGTGGCCAACCGGTCACCTTATTAGCTGATCTACTGCAGCTTTTAATTTATGGAGTAAATAAATACGAGGCCGATCCCAGTGGCCGTGCGGTCTAAGGCGTGGGTCTACGGCCGCTCGCTTATTGGGATCGTGGGTTCGAATCGGAGCCGATCCCAGTGGCCGTGCGGTCTAAGGCGTGGGTCTTCGGCCGAACGCTTGCTAGGATCGTGGGTTCGAATCCCACCGGGGGCATGGATGTTTGTGTTGTGTTAGATGTATGGACGATAGCATGAAACATAAGGTGACATGCAGGACAAAAAAAAAAGGACTTCAACAGTACAAATGGATCAAAGGGGAAAACCCAGGAATTAATAATAAAAAAAATCCCACCGGGGGCATGGATGTTTGTGTTGTGTTGTAAAAAGACGGTTGTGGACCGTAAGTGACATGAAAAGGACGAAAAAAGGATTAATACAGAACAAAAAGGGATCGAAGGGGAAAACCCAGGAATTAGTAAAAAAAAAAATAAATAAATAAATCCCACCGGAGGCATGGATGTCTGTCTGTTGTGAGTGTTGTGTGTTGTCAGGTAGAGGTCTCTGCGACGGGCTGGTCCCTCGTCCAGAGTAGTCCTACCGAGCGTGGTGTGTCTAAAAAGTGTGTGATCATGAAACCTCGAAATGAGGAGGCCTAGGCACCCGAAAAGGGGCTGTTGAACCATTTAAAAAATACATAAATACGAGACACAATGAGCGACAAGCGCTGTTTCCATATGCTTGACAGTTTCTCGTTGGGTGTTGTTTCTCAGTGGGGCAATTATGAAAACCACACTTCACGCAAGACGTAGTTCCATCACATTTTGTGCTTCATGTTCGTGGGTGGCTTATCAACCATTTTGCTGGTCGGTGGATTGGTCGTGGAGGACTGAAAGAAGGTGTTCCCGAAGTCCCAATATTATTTCACTGATTTTTTTTTTTGTACGTTTGAGCCAAAGAGAAAGTCTGCTCATTAGAAACAGGAACACTTGATGATTAAATGAAACAACAAATTCGAGATAGTTTTACCGCTGTTCTGTTTGATTTCTTAAGGAAAAACGTTGGGCCAGTGTCCTCCAGGTTGTAGAAGTGTGTTTGCACGTGGTGGGGTGGCCTGTGTTGAAATCTGTCACTAACTGGTAGTGTATGGGCCTTAAAATCGTGCAGTAGTTGAACAACATATCATGCCGTTTAGGAGATACGACCTTTGAACCTTAAGTATTTGCGTTTTAATCACCCTGTTAAGTTTGACTATCTCCGCAACTACGAGGGTTATCCAGAAAGTAAAGATACAAAAGCAATAACAATTTTTAAAAATATTTATTAACAAAATCGAGTGAAAAAAACTATCAACACATACCTTTAGCTATTTTTCAACATAATCACCACCTTTGTCAAGGCATTTGTTTAGCCTGGGTACCAGTTTTTGTATTCCGATGTCACAGAACTCCGCCGCCTGTGCACACAACCACGTAGTGACTTCGTTTTTCACCTCTTCGTCTTCGTGAAACTTCTGGCTGGCCAGATGTTTCTTTAAATGCAAAAACAAATGGAAATCGTTGGGAGCGAGGTCTGGGCTGTGAGCGGGATGGTCTGCGGTGATTTCCCTTCCCCTCCCACACATGTTGTATCTTTACTTTCTGGATAACCCTCGTATTAGCGTCTTAAGAAATATTTTGATTTACGTAGCCCACAAACGTAGCATTGTTATAACCAATCATTTGCTGTTTTATATTGTCGTACGTGTGCATGTCTGCATCACATGGCGGTGTGTCTTCCTTAATAACTGTTGAACTGCTTGGAACTGATTCTTATGAAACTCGATTTGAAAATCATGTCAGTGGGCTACACCACCTTCTGATGTCTTTTATTTCCCCCAATGGCTCGACAGCCCCTTGGGGACCTAGGCCGCCTCATTTTTCGAGGCTTCACGATCACACTTTTTAGACACACTACACTCGGTAGGACTCCTCTGGACGAGTGACCAGCCCGTCGCAGAGACCTCTACCTGACAACACACAACACTCACAAGAGACAGACATCCATGCCCCCGGTGGGATTCGAACCCACGATCCCAGTAAGCGAGGGCCGAAGACCCACGCCTTAGACCGCGCGGCCACTGGGATCGGTACCATCCCTAATACGTAACGCCAGAACCGCGAATTTGGTAACTACCCTAACACTTATAAATTTCACATTTAACTGTTTAACACAAGCTCTAAAATTTTGCAACAGGCAGGTTAATATAACAGTAACACTCCTATTGTTTTTTCGGGAAGTATTGGTTTCGAATCTCGTACGTGTTGTGTATGGCTTCCCTCCATCTGCCCAAGCGAATTCCACGTTAGTATAATCAGATATGCCACGACCGAGTCCCAAGAAATCTTTATGTTCTATTTACGATCATCTTCCTTTCTCGCCATGCTCTGTGTATAACTTTCTACAGTTGAAACAGCGTCTTGTAATGACCTCACAGTCGATTAGTCAAATCACTCACGTCTCCTCAGTGTTTTATTTTTGTTTTTGTTGTTTTATTGTCTTATTGCGTCTTTAGAGAATCGCTTTGTGTGTTTTCGTAGAGCGAAACCATATAAAGCCACTGTCGTTGTGACGTCATGTATCTTCCTTTGCTTCTCAAATACCTCATAGTGCCACTGTCTCAATATCTTGCTACTTGGGTGTCATAAAAGCTAGCTTACCCAGCAGCAAGGATCCATGGCTCTTCAGAGGCTTCTGTGTTGCTCGCAGCAACGAATTTTCGTATAATCCATTGTACCGCAACATGTTGAATTAAAATGTTTGTGTACGCATTTGACAGTTGTTCACAGAATGTGGTAAGAACAGCCTGTATTCAGCCTTAACAGTAGGTCATAAATTTATTTTATTTCACCAACTTATGCACAATATCTTACAGTAGTATCAATTTACCCCTATACGTATTTCGGCGTGTTAATAGCCGTCCTCAGCGGGTCACAGAAATACGTATAGGGGTAAATTGATACTATTGTAAGATATTGTGCATAATTTGGTAAAGTAAAATAAATTTTCAACTGTAATACGATGCACGGTCAATACAACGTAAAGTTTAGTAGGTCATAAAGTTTAAATCATTCTGTGTTCGTTTAGTGCTGTTTTGTCCTCTTAGCTGGCCTATGCTGCGTAGTTCATTTATTGCTACCATATTACGTTTTCTGCTAACAAATATCCCATTATTTTTAATTGTACACTGTAAAATTTTCAGTATGATTTTTAATATTTCACAGTGTATGTTCCACTATGCGTTTTATCGTAATATTTTTCTGCGTGACTCTGAAAGTTCCTGTATTAAATTGTTTTATGTACTGTAATTCTTATTACAAAAAAAAAAGAATAATAATGAAGGCGAGAAGTAAATTTGTTTAATCGTTATCATAAACGTCCATTAAGACAATGTATTTGTAAGCAAGACATGGCGGTGCAGGAAGTGACGTATCTGCTACCAAGTACCACAGCTTGTTGACGTCACGCAGCTACGTAGGAGTCCACCCAAGTTTTCTCTAGTTTTGTAATTAAATATTTAGGATGGCGTGAAGTTTTTAGATCGAAGAAGACATTGTCTTTTTGCTGACATCTGCATGTTTTCGGGTAATTTAGTTAGGTAAAAACGACGAAACATTTCGGAACTTTAATCGTAGGCATGTTGGTTTCGAGCCCAGTGAGTGTCTTGGAATTCCATTGTGTTGTCTTTCCTTCATTAGTTTCCTTGGTGTTGGTAATCCTGATGTTTTGTGGTCTACGATACTTGTGTATGAAGAAAGATAGACTCATTCTTCATGTCTTCATGTGACTATCCAATCATGTGACTATCCAGTCATGTGACTATCCAGTCATGTGACTATCCAATCATGTGACTATCCAATCATGTGACTATCCAATCATGTGATACTATCCAATCATGTGACTATCCAATCATGTGACTATCCAATCATGTGACTATCCAATCATGTGACTATCCAATCAAATAATATTCCAGCGACTTGACGGAGCCTTACAAAAAATAAATAAATAAACCACTTGTCATTGGAGGTCACCCCGCATTTTCCCACCATAAATAATACTGACATTAGACTTAAATTTAAGGAAGAAACTAGTAAAGTGCTAAGTTTGGAGGATAGAGTTTTTATGATGCTGAAACTTGGACACGTCGGAAAGTATATCAGAAATACCTGGAACGTTTTGGAACGTGCTACTGGAGAAGGATGGAGAAGATCAGTTGGACCGATCGTGTGAGAAATGAAGAAGTATTACCAGATTCAAAGAGGAGAGGAATATCGTACATACAATAAAAAGAAGAATGGCTAACTGGATTGGTCACATCTTGCGTAGGAACTGCCTTCTGAAACACGTGTTTGAAGGAAAGATGGAAGGATAGAAGTGATGGGAAGACGAGGAAGAAGACGTAAGCAGCTACTGGATGACCTTAAGGAAAAGAGAAGATACTGGAAATTGAAAGAAGAAGCACTAGATCGCACTCCCTGGAAAATTCACGTTGGACAGACTACGTGGTGGTGGTGATGATGATGATGAAATATGCTAACATGGCGGCCGTAGAATTTTTTGGATTGGGTGTGGCAATAGGTTTTTCTTTAGAAGAATATGACTAATTTATATTACGTATAAAGCAACGTGGTTACAGCTGGAGATCAGAATTATTGAAGCTGTACATTATGCAGAATTTGGCAACACTGACAACGATTGTAATTCGTCCAATTCACCGCCTCTTAAACAGTGCAGAGCCATCAACTGTGAATGATCGAGTAGGCCTACTGTGTCAGTGCGTAATTGATCACGGGAGGAAGTATTGTGGTCCACAGTCATATTGCTAGCGTTCTGTAACCGCCAAGTGAGGGAATTTGTAATACAACTTTGATTTCAGGCTTCCGCCGCGATGTTGATGAACTCTATGGTCTTCTGGGGTTATTACACGGCGTCGTGTGGTAGTTGTTTACCGACGTTTCGGGACAACGTATCGGTCCCATCCTCACGGGTCAAGATTCCGAATCTTGACCCGTGAGGATGGGACCGATACGTTGTCAATCTTGACCCGTGAGGATGGGACCGATACGTTGTCCCGAAACGTCGGTAAACAACTACCACACGACGCCGTGTAATAACCCAGAAGACCACAGATTTCAGTAATACAACTTCGCTGTTACGTAACGGCAGAATAAGGAGGTAGGGACTTGGCTTAAGAATCGGTCTTGACATTCATCCCATTACAGCGGAGTGTAGAAGACATCTGCAGTTGAAACAGTGCCGTTAAACAACCGAATAATCCAGGGGTTAACAATTCAGAAGGCAGTCATGCCAAAGTCCTCATTTCATCCACAGCAGTGATGTACAAGACGCTGCCCGCGAGAGTTCTCGAACATAACATACCGTATGCTCCCCCATCAGACCGAAGAACAATTATTTTTTATTGATTTGGCGAAATTCGTATTTAGTTAAATGTAGTAAACAATATTTAAGATGTAACAGGCATCGTGTGTAATTGCATGGAGACATCTGTTGGAAAAATTTACCGTGGGAGGAGTGAGAGAAATACGGAGTGGTAAGCCTCACCATAGTCGTAAATTTGGGGTAGGGGGCAAATGCCCCTCAAAATTTTTTTCCCGCCTAAGAATATTTTTTTTTTGCTACTGAGTTGAAGAGGGGCAAATAAAAAAATAGAAATTATTTGGGTGGTGTAAAGGCAGAGAAAAATGAAAAACCTTCGTTCAAACGAATCTTCCACATCTTTCTAACTTGACTCCTTCGTAAATTAAAAGTTCCTAATACCTATGATCAATGCCCCTCTCTCCCCCCCCCCCCCCCCCGCCAATGTTGTTAGCCAAGTTATGCCTATGAGCCTCACCATCTACCTTGCTCTTCCAGTCTTAAGTGTGTTCTAATTATAATCAGTCCAATTGTATTTGAATCATAGTTTTATGGAATAGAAGTCTGCTTATTGCTTCGAAAAAATTATCAGTGGCAAAGAAACCGTTGCAAGCCTCTAATTTACTTTCTCCGATTGTTAGAAATGTTTCCTAAAATTAAATTAAAATTAATAGGTATATTAATTTTATTGAAATAATACTAATTGCTTACGAAAGTAGATCAAAAATACCTGGAAAGTCTTGAAATGTGATGCTGGAGAAGAATGGAGAAGATCAGTTGGACCGATCGTGTGAGAAATGAAGAAGTATTACATAGAGTTAATGAAGACAGGAATATCTACATGCATTAAAAAGAAGGAAGGCTAACTGATTGGTCACATCTTGCGTAGAAACTGCCTTCTGAAACATGTGATTGAAGGAAAGTTAGAAGGAAGGATAGAAATGACGGGAAGGCGAGGAAGAAGACGTAAGAAGCTACTGGATGACCTTAAAGAAAAGAGAAGATACTGGAAATTGAAAGAGGAAGCACTAGATCACACTCTGTGGAGAACTCGCTTTGGAAGAGGTTACGGACCTGTCGTAAGACAGACTGCAGAATGAAGAGGCTACGGACCTGTCGTAAGACAGACTACAGAATGAAGAGGTTATGGACTTGTCGTAAGACAGACTAAAGAATGAATGAATACTATTAGTATTTATTGATAATATTAGTTTTAGTCCTTAATCACTTAATATAGGATAAACTTTCTTTGAAAAATAAGGCTTTTACTATTAACAAATGTTTTGCCGCCCCCGCAGGGTTCTGAAATTATTAGATGGCCTTGATGCATGCTGTACGCTAGCTACGTGCTTGGGCGTGTGATGTGGCAACTCCGATTTGAATTAATATCCTTTGTATCAGTGATTTCATATAGCATATGATCCATTTGTGGATGTGCCAGCAATGTGTGTGTTGGCTCTATATGCCTTACCTATCGCTCTTGTTTGCCGACGTTTTAAAGCTATTTGTATCTATGTACATAACGTTCTGTGTTTATTACGGAAGTTTTGCAACGATGCTGAGTAAATACGATGTCTGTGGAGTCTTACTGTCTCGGTTACAAGATATTAAGAATTTTTGTTTGCCGCCTATAAAATTGCTTATAGATAAGACAAGCAATATACATACAGGGTATACACAAAAGAATGGTGCGGTTTCAATAGTTTTCACTATTGAAACCGCACCATTCTTTTGTGTATACCCTGTATAACGTAATATTGAGGCGCGTTCGCGTAACCATTGTTGCCGTGGAAAAGCAATAAGTATTACATATTTTGTGTGTCTGTAGCATTAGTTATCCAACATGCAAAGTGCACGCGCCGTATTATATTGTCATCTGTGGCCTGTCCGGCTCTACCGTATTTTTCCACATTATCTCATAAACGGCAGGATTTTCTGAAAAAAGTTATTGAACATAAAATGTGTGTTTTTATTTTCTCTACAACTTTTGTCTGAAATATTTCTCATTTTAAGAAGAATTCATAAATATACATAGCTCTTCATGTAAAGTACCCGTTGTTCTTGTCATGTTTCAATGAAACCTGAATTTTCTTGACATATTTACGAAAAATACTCAAATATCAAATTTCATGAAAATCCATCGAGTGGGAGCCGAGTTGTTCCGTGCGCACAGACGGATAGGCATGACGAAGCTAATAGTCGCTTTTCGCAATTTTGCGAACGCGACTAAAAAAAGAAGGGCCCGTAAACATGAATTTGGTGAGGTTTTGAGGTTCTCTTAGCGGTGCCGCTGAAGAGCCAAGTCTTCTGGGATATTACGCCGTGTAGACTGGTAAACAGTTACCGACATTTCGGAGGATGGTATTTCTTTTATCTGCAGGATCGAGCAGTTTAAGTAGAGTGACTGTTTGCCAGTCTACGTGGCATAACGTAACCGATAACGTGAATCTTCATGATAAGTTCAGTTATTTGGCAGTGGCCCTTATCGAAAAGATTCATATTGCTGTAAATCTGCAAGGCTTTTATTCGGAAAATTTCCCGTTACGGTCTCATGTATTCTAACTCAGGATTTTCAGTATTGTCCTTATTCTATGTAGGCGAGTGCTCGGAAAATACGAGTGCCTCCTGTCAGATCCTTACCTGTTCACCATACGTGACCTTCATTCCATTTGATGTCGTTTTATATACAGTCGAACCCGGTTATAACGACATCGATTCATGTGACATCTCGCTTATAGCGTCAGATATTCTGTGGTATCAAGTAATTCCTCACTGTCAACCATAACATTATACTCCTTGGTTATAACAACACTCGTTTATAACGACACAAAATATTCAGTCCAATTCATGACGTTATAACCGAGTTCGACTGTAATTTGCATTTGAAGTATCGTCGTTAAATAACATAGGTATTGATTTACCAACCTAATGGATGTTAATCAGATATGCTGTTTACGTGTGAACGTGATTTAATTACAGTCCTAAAGCCGTCGTCCTTGATTTCATATTCGTGTTGGCTTTGCACGCCATCTTTAATTTGGGTAATATGTGTGTGTGTGTGTGTGTGCTGTGTCATCTTTTCAAACCTATTTATTTATTTTTATGTTATTTTCGCCATGCATTTTTATTTAGTGTTTCGCAAACCAACCAAATGCACATTGGGGTAGTTGTTAACTATAATAAATAGTGACATTGAATGTGCATTTGGTTGGTTTGCGAAACACTATTTATTTCAGTAGCCCGGAATTTGGTAAACTTTCATGAAGTTGTGTTTGCTAAAGAAACAAAGTAAAGGTTAATGTATGGTGTAACTCATTTTCGTTCACTGAAATAGTTTTTTTTTTATTTTTAAAGGTGAGGTTCATTGTTTGATTTAAATGTTACGTAACAAACTAGATGTACGACCTGAATATGTAGGCAACTGTTCCTCCAAAAATTTGATAACCAGACACCAGATTATGCGTTTTCATAACCCAGAAAACCAAAATCTGTTTATCGTTATGAAAACCCCAGCTCCCGTATATGGCTTTGTTCTTTTTTGTGATCCCTATACATGGTGAGCAAATATTCCCTGTTTACCTATCGGAAGTAGCATACGGGTTAAAGTGCAAGTCAGTGAATGTACAGTACTGACGGTTACAACTAGGGTTTAAGTGGCCCCCACGGACATGTGACATAGGTCACGTATGCCACCAAAAATATTTCATGTACCGGACTTCTCCACTTCCAGCACAGTTCAGCACCCTTTCTCCACAGGAGCACAGGCACTGTATACGTGTGTGTTGATTGTGTGACCTCTGATGCCACGATTTGTCTTTGATTTCTGTTTTCCGTCCGCCCGCCGCTCCATCCTCCTCCAGAGTGACACCATTGTAAGACTCACAAACACAAAAAATGGTGCTGGAGAGACTCGAAAATTAAACACGGAATGCCCAAAGGACCGATCTGGAGCCCTTATACGCTGTGGTAAAACCCAAAGTATCGCACTTTGTAGGATTTGGGGGAAAATATAGTGACATTTGCAATAACGTACGGGGAAACCGTTAGCGACATTTGCAGTAACGTATGGGGAAACTGTAGTGACAGTTACAATAACGTATGGGGAAACCGTTAGCGACATTTGTAATGGCGTATGGGGAAACTAGTGACAGTTACAATAACGTATGGGGAAATCGTTAGCGACATTTGTAATGGCGTATGGGGAAACTAGTGACAGTTACAATAACGTATGGGGAAATCGTTAGTGACATTGACAATAACGTATGGGGAAACCGTTAGCGATATTTGCAGTAACGTATGGGGAAACTGTAGTGACAGTTACAATAACGTATGGGGAAACCGTTAGCGACATTTGTAATGGCGTATGGGGAAACTAGTGACAGTTACAATAACGTATGGGGAAACCGTTAGCGACATTTGTAATGGCGTATGGGGAAACTAGTGACAGTTACAATAATGTATGGGGAAACCGTTAGCGACATTTGTAATGGCGTATGGGGAAACTAGTGACAGTTACAATAACGTATGGGGAAATCGTTAGCGACATTGACAATAACGTATGGGGAAACCGTTAGCGATATTTGCAGTAACGTATGGGGAAACTGTAGTGACAGTTACAATAACGTATGGGGAAACCGTTAGCGATATTTGCAGTAACGTATGGGGAAACCGTCAGCGACATTTGTAATTGCGTATGGGGAAACTAGCGACAGTTACAGTAACGTATGGGGAAACCGTCAGCGATATTGGTAATAACGTATGGGGAAACCGTCGGCAACAACTTTGAGATACGACACTTAAAATTTGTTGTAGTAGCTACTCGTATTTTATTAATTTATAACTTCTGATAGCATATGCACAGATGGAAACGCTGGACGGATTTTCATGAAAGTTGATATTTGAGTATTTTTTAAAAATCTGTCGAGAAAGTTCAAGTTTCTTTAAAATCCGACAAGAATAACGTGTAAATCCTTAGCACAACTTCCTTCGGAGGGAAAGTAAAGCCGCCGGTAAAAGAATGTAAAAAAGCATGTAAAAGAACCTTACGGGCATGAATAGAGATGTTTCGTAAGCAAAATTCAGCGGCCATTTCTCACCCAAGTCTCCTGACTGACTAGCAGTCACATCAGGATTGAGTAGAACTTGTGCAGGCAGTGGGCTGGTCACGCACTACACCTATGCACATGACCAAGTAACCTCCAAAAGGAGGCTCCTATGCTCCGCAAGGAGCGAAAGGAGTAATAGATAGTATTTATAATTAATTAGCTTTGAAGGTATGACTGTGGACAAAGTATTCAGATTTAGATTTCGCGTTGTCAGAGCTCAGAAGTACAGGCTGAATCAAGTGTCGCTGTAAGAGAGTTGGGCATAAATGAAAGAAAAAACACTCTTAACTTGGCGGGTTATAGTGGCGGTGAAAATTCATTATACAAGCCATAACGTGTAGATACCGTACAAGACCGCATATAAGGCGACTCCGTCTTTCTCATTGGGGTATTTAGAGAAAAAAAAACTCAGAAAATTTAGAATATTTTCACCCATTGTATTACACTGCAACTAATTCTGACTCTTTGACAGAACACTGAGTGATAAAGAACATTGCTATGACATGCATTATTTAGTCAATATTGACTAGCAAATGACGTGCCCCTGACGTGTTACTGGGAAGTGACATGGTCTCGATTATAAGGCGACCCGTAATTTTCTTTGCGGCTATATACGAAGAAAACCCCCTCTGCTTATATTCGGGCTTATACGGTCATTTTTCAGGTCCCTGAACGCGAAAATTTGTTAATTGAGTGTTCATTATTCGAGGATCTCATATTTCTTCCCTTACTTGTTCCAGTAGGAGTGACGTATTTATGGTCAACCTCCTGTGCAATGGGTACCGGGGCTCTTTCACGGGGGTAATGCAGCCGGGGCGTGGCGCTGAACACCCACTCGACATCAAGTGCCGAGGCTAAGAATGTAGAGCTGTACCTCTACTCCCCCTCTGGGTGTTTATGGCATGTTATAGGGTGAACTTTATCTTTATTTGTTATGGTTCTTGGTTGAGTGAGAATAATTACACTGGTCAACAGTGAAAATGTTACGGAGTTGAAACTAGTTAATCTTAACTAATTTGAGGTCGCTGAGAACGAATATGATGCTTAAAATTGTTTGTTAGCTCTTGTTTTGAAGTAACAGGCCTTTATTAATGTGACCGATTTTTATTATTTTCCTTACATTTTGTTTATACACGAAAGACTGAAATGGGTCTACATTTCGATTCCTAACCGTAATTTATGCTATAGGCTTATACTTACACTAAGATTGTGTACTTGCATATTCACAATAATTATATAGGCCTATATATTGAGCCGGTTCTGGCGTAGCGCAACTGCAGTGACTTGGTGTCGGTCATCGTCGGATCGCGTCGGGTCGCGCTAGCTAATCGTCGGGGATTCCCGCGCCTTTTCCACGGTGTGCCACGTGGTATTTAGAGTTTCAGTGTGCTTTCTCGCTGCATCCGTGCTCGGTTACAATATCTTGTTTTTTAACGCGAAGAAAACTAAGATGCCTCGTAAATGTGTGAACCGTTCAGATAGTTTTTGTTATGTTTGTGGGAAAGTGACATTTGCTTCACAAAAGCGTGCTCTAACTCCAATTGTGAAAAAGGCGTACCATCTATACTTCGGTTGTAAAGTTGGGTATCAGGACAAGAGCTGGGCTCCACACATATGTTGCAACTCTTGTTCGGCAAATCTTTGCGGCTGGTTAAATCACAAGAAGCGTTCTATGCCTTTTGCTGTACCCATGGTGTGGCGTGAGCCAACAAACCACATTACTGACTGCTATTTCTGCATGGTTCCTCCACTGGAACATGGAACGTCGAAGAAGAAAAAGTGTAAACTGAGCTACCCAAATATACCATCTGCTATACTACCGGTGCTCCATGGAGACGATCTACCTATTCCAGAACCGCCTGACTCATTTGAAATCGAAGATGATGATGAAGATGAGGAATGCAGTAATACAAAATCTCAAGTTCTAGCGATCCAGATTTTATATCTGATGAAGCATGTACTGAGCCACACAGAATAACACAGAACGAATTGAACGACCTTGTGCGAGATCTAGATTTGTCGAAAGGTAAAGCTGAACTCTTGGGCTCAAGATTGCAGCAGTGGAATCTACTTGGTGAGGGCGTCTGCGTGTCTACATTTCGTTCACGTCATAAAGACTTCGTTTCATTCTTTTCAATGAAAAGTAATCTCGTCACCTGCCATGACATTGATGGTCTGATGTCAGCTCTCAACATCAATCATAACCCTGATGAATGGAGACTTTTCATAGACTCCTCACAGTTGAGTTTGAAAGCAGTATTGTTGCATAATGGCAACATTTTGCCATCGATTCCAATCGGTCATGCAGTTCACATGAAAGAAACATACAGCAACATGAAGCAACTGTTGGAGTGCATAAACTATGATAAATATAAATGGCAGCTTTGTTGTGACTTAAAGGTTGTTGCCATCTTACTCGGACTGCAGCAAGGATACACAAAATTCTGTTGTTTCATCTGTGAATGGGACAGCCGAGCAAGGGCCTCGCACTATGTGGTCAGGGACTGGCCTTTAAGACAACGTCTGGAGCCAGGTTCAAAGAATGTACTACATCCGTCATTAGTGGAACCAAGCAAGATTCTGTTGCCACCGCTGCACGTTAAGCTTGGCCTAATGAAGAATTTCGTCAAGGCAATGGATCGAGACGGCCAAGCATTCAAGTACCTTCGTGATAAATTTCCGAGGATGAGTGATGCAAAAGTCAAAGAAGGTGTTTTCGTCGGTCCACAAATCCGAGACATCTTCAGAGATGAACAATTTGACCGGCTTATCACTGGTGACGAGCAGTGTGCTTGGAATGCTTTCCGGTTGGTTGCTAATAACTTCCTCGGAAACACCAAGGCTGACAATTACAAGGAAATAGTGGAGGACCTGTTGGTTGCGTATCAGAAATTGGGCTGCAATATGTCGTTAAAGATTCACTTTCTGCATTCTCACCTGGATTTCTTCCCTGAAAACTGCGGTGCGGTCAGCGACGAACACGGTGAACGCTTTCACCAGACCATTGCGGAAATCGAAAATCGTTATCAGGGGAAATGGAGTCCAGTTATGTTAGCAGATTATTGCTGGACAGTAGTTAGAGACTCTCCAGAACTTGTATACAAAAGACAGGCTAAGAAAAGACGCCTTTAGCCGAAGTGATGACGGACAGCAGTGAATAGTAAGTATTATTGTGTTAAATATGCTACATGTTATTATAAAATTTCACAAATCTTGGAAACTGTAGCTAACTCATCATTTTAAGGCCTATTTTCATGTTCAGCATACCCAATTACATAAAGGAAAGTGGATTTGATGCTCGTAACCGAAAAAAAGTTAAAATTTGATGCCCAGTGTTATTTATACTGCTTGATGCTTTCTTTATAAACTTTATATGATCCATAATCCGTGCATTATTCGAATATATACAATAATAGTACCAACAAGTGCATACAAGTGTATTGAAATTAGGTTACGTATACAGTGAACTACATGTTTCGGCCAGCCTCCCTGCAGATGGCTACATGGTTGGCCGAAACATGTAGGGGTTCATCGTGCATGTAAACTAATTTCAATATACAGTCGAACTCGGTTATAACGTCATGAAGGGGACTGAATATTTTGTGTCGTTATAAACGAGTGTTGTTCTAACCGAGGAGTATAATGTTATGGTTAACAGTGAGGAATTAATTGGTACCACAGAATATCTGACGTTATAGACGACGTGTATAAATCTATGTCGTTATAACCGGGTTCTACTGTACTTGTGTGCTTTTGTTGGTACTGTTATTGTATAGCTTCCTTTATAGGTCTTACCCCCGTAATTCAATGGAACTGCTCCCGAACTGTATCTGTTGCCCATACACCAAGACACGTTTATGTTTCCTAATAAATCATTTTACAAATAATGATGATAGAAGTCTAAGGTCATTACGGTCAGGCATCTAGTTCCGCTGAGATTTGGACATGTGGTCGGGCTGACTGCCATGTCCCCCGAGCTATACACATGATACGATCACGTGGCCATCAGATGACCGCCCAAGTCCTGCACGCCTGCACGGCCCAATGGCACACGGCCGCACCAACACACCATGCATGTGTGCTGTCTGTAGCAACAGGACTTACTTAAGAATATAATATTGCTTTCCGACAGAAATAACATTATCTAAGTATGAATCTAATCTACTTTGCGTGATTTCAGGCCTCCGCCGCGATGTAAATGAGATCTGCGCTCTTCTGGGATGTTAACGCAGCGTATATTGGTAGTTACCGACGTTTCGGGATAACCTATCAGTCCCGTTTTCATGGGTCAAGCAGTCCATGAAGATTGCTTGATCCTTCAGTGCGAGTTCCGGGGTTTTCGAGACGGCGTGACTGTGGACTCTTTTGTTTTGGGATATGATGCTGTGTCAGTCAGTAATCGGTTCCTGACGTTTCCAAGGCATCGTGGTGCCCTTATCTTAACGCCTCTAAACGTCTGTGAAGAGTGACATTTCGATTGTTTAAGATGAGGGCATTACGATGCCTCGGAAACGTCGGGAACTGATTACTGATTGGCACAGCGTCATATCAGAGAAGAAAGGAGTCTTCGATTTACTTTAAGGTGGAGTAGGCTTACACGTTTCCATTCGTATTAGATCTTTTGAATACCTGTGGTTAGTGTGTACGAGTATACTGCCAGGGTTAACAGTGAGATTTCTGTGATTTTCTCACAGAGTGTACTTATGTGTTCTGTATGATTCTTACAATAAACAGTGATCATTTCCCTACACAACATTCAAGGATTGGTCTTTCTAATTGAAGTATCATGTGTTCTCTGTGAGGTGTGTTTATGGTAGTCCTTTTATAATTTAAAAAAGGCGCCGATACTTACCCGTTGACAGCAGATAAAAATTTGTCGTCGCATTTAAAAAATTAAAAAAAAATACTTGTTTGTTGATATTTTTTTCACGTCGTGATAATATTGTTAAAAAAACAAATTAGATATTTTATTCCACAGTTATGAATTTATTATATTCATCTAATGTGTCACCGTCAGTAAAAGTGATGGTACGGCGTACCGTTGCATACCGGCACACACAAAAAAAAGCACTGTATACATACAGAATGGCAAAAACATCATTTAGGGCTAGTGTCCAAGAAATGCATTTCTTATATGTAGGCAACATTTATATTTACCACATTTTTAAGACATGCTGCAAAATCTCCCCCCCCCCCCCAAATGCCGTGTATTTCATAATATTATCTTTTGTGGTTCATATAATATTCACGTTTTATGTAAAGGGTGCACTAGAATTTAAATGTAACCCTGTGGTTAACGGTTAAAACGGCCTTCTTTCTGTTGTTAAACATCGAGTGTGAAGTGACTTTTGCGCCATGTTTGTATTATGCACAATAATGTAATCTTGAAGACATACGTAAGTAGATTGCAAATTCCAGTTCCAAAAACTCATCGAAACTTCTGTGCTTGTTACAGGATGGGGACTTCATGAATGTTGACCGCAGTACAGACTGGATATGGGACTGGAGCAGTCGACCGGACCAGGCACCGCCAAAGTAAGTTTCAGGTCTTCTGGGATGTGACACGTTGTCGAGTTTTTATCTACACCAGTATGGTAACCTCAAAATCAAACGTAACTCGCGTGCATCTTTACCCCTCCCCAAGATAAATACGATTACATAAATTATTTTGATAAAAATGAGAGCATTAATTTATATATTCACAAAATACCGTGAAGAGTAGACTTGTGGTTGCGTTCATCAGATTTTTGGCAGCTGGATTTTATTCAAACTGGTGCTGATGATGCTGCAGGCTGAGGAGTTTAGTTCTATGTTTGAAGCAAATTAAAGCTATACAAACTCCAATGCTTTTATTCTTCATGTTTCCTTGACTCATGTAACGTTTTAGGTACTTCCTATTCTTGTTCAGAAATTTCTGTTGTTCTCATGATTTATATTATTTTGATCATGTCCATTAATTTGGGTTGAATTCTGCAAACACAGCAACAACCATTAGTCATTTTGAACATTGCCCTGATAAAATCAATTTCTCTGCAGGGACTGGAAATTCAAACATCCCAAGAGGAAAACCTACAGCATTCGCCATGCCAAGGTGGGAAAGAACAGCCTGTTTTCCAAGGAAGTCCTCTATACACTTTTCCTGACGAATTTCATTTCACTTCTACTTGGAACTGGAGTTGGGTAAGATTCAATGACATTAGATTACATTACATTTATTAGTTGAGTTCTATTATTATATTTCCCAGGGATGTGTCTGCTAACAGTGGGGTTTTCCAATGCACTTCCCCAATATTCATCTTACTGTATTAAGTTATATATTCTACATAATATATTGTCACTATTTATTTACATTTTACATTATTTCTTCTTCTTCTCTGATCTCCACCAATTTGTATGTTTTATTTTACCAGTTATCTTTTGTTTTATGTAAAAATTTACCCAAAATTTCTAATTCTAATGTCTTAGTGTTGCTGATTAATTTTCTGTAAACTATTTCTTCGTTTATTTGTAGCCATTTTTCGTTGAAAAATTGTTCTGGCCATTTTTTCGTCTCTTTGCATTTCATAAGTATGTGTAATTCATTCTCTTCCTCCTCACATAAAGCACATTTCCTCTTTCTACTCCTTTCATCAAACCTCTCGTTTTCCAAATTCCTAGTCTGAACCATGCTATTGCATTTCTGTCATTTAGCTTACAACAAGATGTATATAATTTCATCTATTACTTTTATATCCCAGTCTTTTCCATTCTGCCAGATATATCCCATCCCAATTTTATATAATTCCTCTCTTAAACTAGCTGCCTAACGTCCCTGTTTCAAATTTCCTATGTGCCAATCACAACAACATTTCAGCAATTCTTCTTCTTCCATCTGTAAGATTCTGTACCAGAATTTTGCTATTCTATACAAACATCTTCCCTCTTCTACTGTCCCTATGAAGTCCATATTCTGCTGCGCCATTTACTGTACTTGGTGGTAATCTCAGGACTCTTGCAAAATCTTCCCCTGCATATCACAAATTACGCACCAACGAAATGCACTATATAATTTTAACCCCGAACAGTTACCTAAATATACAAAGCACAAGACAGCCAGTCATTACACGCCGCACCACTGGACCTTACAACACAAACAGGATCTGTTTTACTTGACTGTTTACCTATATATACAGAACCAACTGCCAAAAACAAGCTAATGGTAGAAGATACATCGTAAAAAACCCATATAGCTTCATTTTATCTTTTTTGCTACGAAAATATTGACGAACCTTATTTAAGGATTTTATAATCTGTGGTTTCATATAGTTAAAGACAAAATTGTAAATTACTGTAATCTATAAATGATTATGAAACTTGACTACATGTGATACATAACATAATAGGAGACAACAATGGATGCAAAGTAAATGTAGATTACGAGCCCCCTGAAGATAGCCTTGTAAGGACTGAAACATATGTAGTGGTTAAAGAATAAAAAGTGAAAATTATATAGTGCATTTCGTTGGTGTGTAAATTGTGATTTGTTAAACAATGCATGGTGAAGATAATATAAAAAAAAAACTTCCCAAGCATATTATCTATAATTTCCCATTGGGGTTGTGTAAGAAGAGTGAACTGTTATGAACAGAAGCCATGAAGATGTCGCACTATGTCAGCTGGGAAATAGTTACCAACGTTTCAAAGGAGCATATTGCTTTCATCTTCAGGGTCAAGCTTGTCAAGAAGAGTATGTACGAGGTCTGACACAAAAAAAAAAACGAGACTAACCCTATAGCTCTGGAACCAAGAGTGGGGGGATGAAACAAATACACGGCTATGGAACATGATCTGTCCTGTCACAGTGTTACAAGTTTCAGCTCGATCGCTTCACTCAGTACAAGTTGACGCATCTTCAAATATAGGCGTGTTTTTACCCTCGGACGGAAAATGTCGGACTGCAAAAGTGAACAACGAGTTAACATCAAGTTTCTTGTTAAACTGAAGAAATCCGCGACGGAAACTTTTCAATTATTGACTGAGGCTTATGGTGAAGATTGCATATCTCGTGCACGCGTTTTTGAGTGGCACAAACGATTTTCGGAAGGCAGAGAAAGCGTGAAAGATGATGATCGCCCAGGCCGGCCACGCACAGCTGTTAACGATGACAACATTGAAAAAGTGCGACATGTGATTCGAAAAGACAGAAGGTTGGGTGTTCGAGCAGTAGCTGAGAAAGTTAATTTGGATAGGGAAAGTGTTCGACGAATTCTAACGGAGGAATTGAACATGACAAAGGTTTGTGCAAAAATGGTTCCAAAAATTCTGTCAGATGAACAAAAAGAACGCCGCCAGGAATTGTGTTCGGACCTTTTGCAACGCATTGAGGATGAACCAGATTTGTTGAATTCGGTCATTACTTGTGATGAAACTTGGATATTTACGTATGATCCGGAAACCAAGCGACAATCATTGCAGTGGAAGTCAACATCATCTCCAAGACCAAAAAAAGCACGCATGAGTCGTTCGAAGTTCAAGGCCATGTTGATTGTTTTCTTCGATATCCAGGGTATTGTGATGGCAGAGTGAGTACCTAGCGGCCAGACGGTAAATCAACACTATTACATTGAAGTGTTGACGAAATTACGGGAACGTGTGAGAAGGAAACGACCGGAATTTTGGCAAAACGGGTGGATTTTGCATCAGGATAACGCGCCAGCCCACAACGCTTTGTCTGTGAAGCAGTTTTTAGCCAATAAAAACATCAGTGTGATGGAGCACCCACCTTATTCGCCAGACCTCGCTCCCTGTTACTTCTACCTCTTCCCAAAGATCAAGTCGGTGCTCAAAGGGACCCATTTTTTATCGGTAGAAGATGTGAAAGTAAAAACGACGGAGATCCTCAACAGTCTTACAGAAAATGACATGATGCAGAATTGCTTTGAACGTTGGCAGCATCGTATGCAGCTGTGTATTAACTCAGAAGGGAACTACTTTGAAGGCGATTGTAGTTAATTTGCTGAATTTGTCAAACAGAAATAGTTACAGACACAGTCTCGTTTCTTTTATGTCAGACCTCGTATGTATGTATGTATATGTGTGTGTGTGCAATTAGCAGTGTATACTTTTGAGAACTAATTGTCTTCTGGACTTTGTCCATTGTCCGGATAAAATATAAAAGTATAAAATCACGACGTTTTGGAAGCTGGTTTTTCTTCCGTTTTCAGGTGAAGGGAGGGGAGACACATACTCAGATGGGTCCCTTAGACCGAGCTAATCTCAATCACTGGACAACCTAAGCCGGTAAACCAGCTTCCGAAACGTCGTGATTTTATATTTTTATATTTTATCTGGATGATGGACAAAGTCCAGAAGACAATTAGTTCTCAATATTGTATACCATAGTCAGAACCTTTTAGAAAGTGTATACTTTGTTACAAGACTTTTTCAGTGATGGTGAGTTAATGTGAAAACTATAAGGATGTAACCTTGGTGTCACGCTTAAGAGGAAATAATAATTGTTTTCTGCTGTACACAAAATGTTTCCAGAATAGTGTACCAGTAAACAAGATAAAAGTGCCTTCCACTTCAGGGTCAAGAAGTCCTTAACTGGGTCAAGAAGTCCTTGACCCTGAAGGTGAAGGCATTGCTACCCTCTGAAGTGTCAGCAACAGTTTACCAATTAACATGGTGTAAGGTCCCAGAAGACCTGAATCTTCAGCAGCACCACTGTGAGAACCTCAAATCCTGCAAACATCAGAAATATTATATTGAAATAAAATACTTCATTCAGGATGTACACAAGCATTATCATTCAAAATCTGCCTTGTCGCATATTTTATCAATGAAAAGTATAAAGGGAAGTATTGATGTAACAAGATTGCCTTCCCCCAAAAACAAAATAAAATGCCATATCTGATTCTTCCTGAGTTACTAGAAATTAAATGCTCTAATTCTGGAAAGAATTATTATTTCCTGTAAAACAGTACCAAAGTGGCATGGGCACATGCACATGCACATGCGCACACTTAAGTGCACACATGCAGTGCCTACAATGCAGGAATATGGAAGTGTGTGATGAGAGATGAGAAACGCCAAGCAGGCCTGTAGCCAGATCGTGAGCACAGTGGATGCAGTGGCTTCCAGAGTGGTTGCTTATATATACAGGGTATACACAAAAGAATGGTGCGGTTTCAATAGTTTTCACTATTGAAACCGCACCATTCTTTTGTGTATATCCTGTATATATATATATATATAATGCTGTATTATATGTATACTCTGTATATATCTTGTGTATGCAGACGTGTAAAAAGCGCCTTTGTCAGACCACAAAATCAACACTTTAATTAAGTAATTCGCTCTATAACAGTGGGCAAAATATCTTGCATATACATACATTTTTCGAAAATGAGATATTTTCAACCACGGCAGTTCAACAGAGGCAACATGTGGATGCAGTAAGGTGTCGCACGTTTTTTTAGTGGGCTGATCGGCATGTTTGTCTTTGATATTTTGAAAATTCCTAGTGGGTGCATTGCACACACTTGCACCCCCCCCCCCCCTCCCCCTGGTGACGGGCCTGATGCCAGGAGGTAAAAAGTACACTTACCATACACCAAATATAACAGGGAGGAGATAAAGTTGTAAAACTGAATTTAAAATTAAGAAATTTTAATGATATTAAAGAAAGGCCATGTTGTTCAATGAAAGTGTCTGGTTTCTCTTCTATAAATTAGTAATTTAATTTGTTTTTATATCAGTTACTTCGAATTTGTGTGTGTGTGTGTGTGTTTTGAGATATTGCAGCTGTCATTGTGTTTCTGCTTTTTAATGAGAGAGAAGTTCTTCTCGTTAATAGATTAACACTTTAATCAAAAGATTTATTCGTGTCTCCACTAGATGAATTTCTGTGCTCTGTTACAATTCTTCTGCTTCAAAAGTGGGAAAACATTTGTACTAAAGTTATTTAATTTTATTGGGACGTTATAGTATGTTTGACAGTACAATGTAAGTCGGTGGTTCCCAAAATGTGCTCCATGGATCCCAAGGGACCCGCAACCAATTCCCAGGGGATCCATGGATACATTTCTGTAATGGCTACTTTGAAGTATGCTGATTTTTTTTAAATTAAAGGACTAAAGTTTTGTTAAAAAGAATCGTGGAACTTTTTAAGTTGGTGATGTGTTTATTTCATATGACCGTCAGAATATCTAGTTAAGAAACCCCCCTGTACCCACGAAGCGAGTGACAATCATTTTAATTAACGTCAAATCATGCAGTGCATTGTTACGTATGTTACTGGTATGTATTCGTAGCTACCTAAAATCAGTTCTGAGATACAGATTTTTAATTATGGATACCTGTCGTCCGGACACACTATATTTACGTGAAGATGTGAAGATCCGTGGTTATTTTTTGAATCCAAAAGGGGTCCGTGAGCAAAATGTTTGGGAAACACTGGTGTAAGGTACTGATGATCATGTTAGAAGTTCTTAGTTATCTTGTTTAATTAAGTCTCTCCTGTCTGCAGGGTTTGGTTGAGTCGAAGAGGAATGTACCTGCCCCAGATTAACTTTGAATGACTTGCCATATGGTCAGCCAGCATCTGAAACTGGGGTGGCATTTGTGACTGGCTCATTGAGCACTGAATAGCGTCACACGACAAAGACTGATAAAAGGCTTTTGTTAGGAATGAAACAATATATAAAAAGCCTCATCCTTAATAGAGGCATATGGTTAAAAGAAGCACTCTTCATACATGTTTCATTGGTATTTACTGACTGGTACACCTAGAGCCTTTGTAGGTTCTGTACCGAGTTGGGTTTTCTTTTTTACATATTCTTATATGCTCACAATTGCAGTTAAACTGGTAATATTTATATTTAAAGTATGAAATCACAGCATTCGTTATGACATGACTTAACAATTAAAGTGAACTTTAGCACAAATTTTATGATTAAGAAAATGCTGAAAACTCAGTACTAGCAAATTCTGTTAAGTGTTTTGAAATGCCATGAAATCTAAACAATTTTATGCGCTCTGCAAGGAAGTAATTATGTTATTTGATGTTCCATTCCAGAGTTCCCTCTGAATAGGCTTTCACAGCGGTGCAGCTGAGGTCTCCATTCTTCAGGGATGTGGTGTTGGGTCCCTTGGTGACTGGTGCCCCTTTTCGAGACAGTGTGGTAGTCTAATCTTTAGATGTCCAATGAAGAATCTGGACATCTGAAGATGAGATCGTTGAAGAAGAGACCACCACGCTGTCTCAAAATGTCAAGCTCCAATCATCTAGTGATGCGGTGCCACCTCCCAGAAGAACACACACCTCATACCCTTTGAATGCAGGCACACATTACTTTTCTTTCTAAGTGCATTTACACCCTAAAATATCCGAGTTTACTTGATTCTCTGTGAATCATGCCTCTGGATTCTTAAGACATAAGTGTTTATCTGTGGGGGCGGAGTATGCCGTCATTTTACGTTGTTTATGCGAGAGGCCCTTGCCAAAATTACTGATCGTGTACAGATGTTTTGCTGTTGTACATTAGGGATACTGGCAGTGTCACATGTCATTAGATGCTGTAGAGGGGTAAAAACAAAAAACTGTAGTTCCTGTTTTTGGCTTATATCCGCCAATGTTGTATAAAACTGTCCAAAACCAAGAGGTAGTATGGTGTAGATGAAATTGGATGTAACAGGTGAGTGGTAACTGATTTTTGTACTGTGACTGTCTCCTATCTATTGTTATACCCCTTTCTACTATCACCCACATGTAAGCAGAAAATCAGTTGTGTCTCTCAAACATGTGTTTTAACATCCATAAAGATACAAGTCCAGATAGTGTTTGTTATCCTGCAAGTTAATGATAGTCTAAAGTTATCCGATGCTGTGATTTTATCCATTTGTGTAATACCGTTCATTGTCACTCATTCTTCTTACTGCTTTATGGTATGTAGCAAATTAGTAATGTATTGAATAATGTTTACTTTTTGTGCTAGAAATTTGTATTGTTTTGTTATATGATAGGAAGAACAGTTTGAGCAGCCTGTTATATATATTGTTCATAAATTTATATACACTTGAGTTCTAGCATGTTTGTGAGAATGCAGGACTGCACTGTAAGTCAATTCTGATTACCTGATTAGTCATATCTGATACAGTGAGGCAAATATCACTTGAAATTCTGTCTTAGCAATTGTCTGTTATATTCTTACATAATAGAAAGTATCTTATTATTATTATAGTATATTTGTATACAATTATGTAAAATATGGTAAAGAAGGTTCGTATTAGGGAATATTATTTTTGGGTTAATCCCTTATCCATCCACCTTATTATAATTCAAGCTTTCTAGAATCATATGTCTTGTACAAGTCTTTAAGTGTGTAAAGAGCATTCAAGTAGTTTGGCATGGGAATACAGAATTATAATCCAGTATTAAATAGTAACTGTTTTAGGAATTTAAAAGCTGAGCATTAACTGTGACTATGTCACAGACGTGGGAACAAAGTCTAGTTGAAGCCTGGAGCAATTTGTAGAAACTGAGAGACATTGCACCAGTTCAAAAACTGTGAAATCTAGAAAGTGAAATGCTCATATGTGTAGTCCATGTAAAGTTTCACCCAATTTTACCTTATGGAATGTAGAAAAGTGTATTTTTCACTTTATAGATTTGATTCCTGTTTTTCCACTTCAGTTATTTTCCATCCGTTATGCCAGAAACCTGAAGTTGATATTCCCTAATAGTGACACACATTTAGAGCTGCAGTTGGGCCAAGTATGTACCTTGTTAGCTAATATTTTTCAAAAGACAAGACTGTCAAGCTATCAACAAATGTTACAATAGTTTTTAAACAAGTTTAATAAAGAATATCTGCAGTAAACTTAAAATTGAAACAATCTGTTTATCAAAACTGTGGCTTCAGTGAAGGACTGTAACAATACTTTGAAAGAATGTGTTTTAATATTATTCATTTGTTTTCTTTATGGAAGGGGGACAGATCAAACATTATTCAATTGTTTTTAATGGAACAGTGTTCATTTTGTGCAAACAGCATATCATCATAAGTGTGTGCAGCACATTTTAGTAGTGTATGCACCCAGGGAGTTTCATTGTTCATTTTCTTGAATGCGAACATTTATCAAATACATGATTATAATGGCCACTATTTTTATTCACTGAACTAACTGAAGAAACTGAAACTTAACTATCGGCACATATTGCATAATACAACAATCCATACGTTAAAACTAAACAAACATGTCTTGTGATTAAATTAAAATGCAAAACCACTTTTTGTTTGAGGTATTAGGGTGTGCCTAGGCACACACGTCTGTGCATAGGAACATAATATGGCTGAGAGGTCATTGTCTGGAAACTAATTGGTATTAGTAGTGAATGCTGTAATTTATAAATGGACACTTCCCTTCTTCAAATATAAATGTACTGAAGTATGGAAAGTTCTGGAATTAGGTGTTTGTACTCATTTATATCTAATTTAAAAAATTATAAAACTGTCTCACAACAATAAAAAGTAATAAACCTTCAGTTCTGCAGCTGGGATTAATGTATTTTTATAATTAAATCAGAGAGAGAGAGAGAGAGAGAAATGGCTTTTTCCTTTTGTGGTGCTTACTGCATGGCAAGATATTATTTTCCATGAAAAAGTTTCGGAAGAGTAATATTGATATAGCAATCCTTCACCTTCAGTTTTTAGTGACTTCCTCCAAAGATTTGTTGTTATGTGTTTTTGTGTTTAGTGAAGGAATAAGCAACTTAGGCTATGGCGTGTGTTAGAAGGTGCGATTGACATAACCCCCAATTTTTTATAAGGCCTTGCTCTTGCCATGCTTTTGACATCAGGGGCATCTTTTAGGAACTAATCCCAAAGTAAGTGGCAGATTGCTTCAGGTACAACAAATGAACACTCTGTGATTTTGTGCTTACTACATGCATATCACATCTTGCGACGGAGTGTACTGTTACCAGAGCAAGTGCACCATTAATGTTGTATCCATTTCATTTGCCTGAAATGGTGACCAGCAGGTGGGGGGGACTGAACAGGATGGTAGTCCTTCAGTATATGAGTAATCAGTTTGCAAGATTTTGCTTATACGAGATGCACAAATTAATACCTGTTTTTCAGTTTACAAACCAATTCTCACTTACACGAGCTCCTTCCTCTCGCAAACTGATCGTTGTTTCCATTGCATTTTCTCGGCTGTCACCAATTCGTAGATCGTCTTCTTGAATGTGCAGAATGTATGGTAGTGCAGAGTTGTCAGTGCAGAAGCAGCAACATTGCAGCGTTGTGGCATCTGTCACTCTCCTGGCTTCGTTGTAAAGTTTGCTCTTCTCAGTGCTATTTATTTTGCATTGATTAGAATTTTTGTTTATCATGTTTATAGTATGGGTGTTACATAATTGTTATGCATTTTCCATACAACTACAGTACTGTATATGCATAGGTTAATGGCTGAGAATGTTACTTAAATGTAGTAATTGAACACTGGTGTTATGTTTTTAATTTTTAGATACCTTTCTGTGTTGTATTAAGGTGAACTTTTTATGTTTGGGGAGAAATTTTTTACCTCTGGAGGCAATTAAAATTTATAACGTTGCAAGTAATGTGAAATTAATTTTTGTTTTGTGTGTTTCTTCCTTACAAGCAGTTTTCAAGGAACAATTTATGCTCGTAAACCGAGGTATTACCATATGAAAGTATAAAAGCATACCAAAAATGGTTTGATCCCCATGCATCTTTACTGATAATGGACAAGTTATGGGCCATATTTCAACCCCATATTGAAATTCTCCAGACCCTTTGCATTCTGGAGGATTCATTTTATGGGTGTTTAACAGCCGTAGTTTAGTGTTATGATCAATGTTCAACCACATATGGTTCTAGTTAGAATTTGCTTTTAGGCCTCTAAATGCTGGAGTCACTAATATAGTGTAGCACCTCGTGGGGTGAGGACTCCTAACTTAGACTCAAGTCTCCACCCAAAGAGGTTCTACCAGTAGTATAGCCTCACATCCTTACGCCAGTACCGTCTTAGCCCTATAAATTGTGGTAGTTACTGCCACCATTCAGTTTTGAAGTTTACAGCAGATTACTGACCATTGCTCTGCTCATATGAAATTTTCCATATATAATCCATAAATTACGTCTTAAATACTGTGTTCTCTGAGGAGAATTTTCATTAGCTACATCTCTAGCTGGGAACTCAAGGATGCTGTTATGCAGGGTATCACATTCCTTACTGCTGACGTGTACGTTCGAACTACTCTCAAGAAATGGTATAGTTTGGTTTACTAAAGAAATTTGTTACAACAAGGCTTAAAACTACACCAAGTAGAATGTAAACAGTTTACAAATAAACTACAAAATTACAAATTTACACAGTTACTAAAATTGGTCAAATCAAAGTAAATAAAATAATTTCCTTGCCTTAATTTTCATTATAGCCCAATGCAGTACCGAAATTTGGAATTTAAACGTTAATTAATGTTTCAAATGTTATTAGCCAAATGTTCTCAGTCTCATCGCGGAGAATTCTAGATAATTATGCACAAATCTAATTACATTCAGCATGATTTACCTTGTACACTATAATGCAGACTAATTTGTGTACACTTCATTATAAAACTTTTTCAGTAAACGAGCTTAGAGCCGATCTCCACATATCATTTGGAACTTAAGTAAGTGAGAGTAAGGACAATTGCCTTCCAACATTGGATTATATGGAAAAATCAAGGTATGCAAAGAATGCTGTATCATTCTGTACAGAGTAATGAACTGTTGAGCAGAAGGCCACCTCACATCTAAAATCTATTAGCCAATGTGACATGTAACTAAATGCAACAATAACTCAGAGCTCAAATAAATAAATAAATAAATAATTCCTACAATCCTAAATTAATTTCATGTTAATTACAGTAGCAACTGTCTGGATAAGATTTCAGTTACTTATAGAAACAATTTATGGTCATGCATTCCAGAGAGTTAAGTTTGTCATCCCATTGTGTAACTTATGAGTTAAAAGAATAAAGTACCGTCAACCCAACTAAACTATCTGTATTATTTATTGTTGCAACATATTTCGACTACAGTGGGTCATCTTCAGGCTAAAATTTGTTTAAAAAACAGATAAAAGGTTGTCTACAATTATGTTATAGTTATTAATTGAGATCTCAATAACTACAATGCAGTTGTATACAACTTTTTATGTTTTTTAAACAAATTTCAGCGTGAAGATGACCCATTGTGGTCGAAACATGTTGCAGCAATAAATAATACAGACATTTTATTTGTGTTGACGGTACTTTATTCTTTTATCTTACAAGAGTCATTATGGATCAAAATTCAAGCCCACAAAGATATACATTGACTCAGCAATTTCCAAAGTATGTATTGTTGTGGATCACAGTTCAATCCCGTAGTGATGACTGAAAATATATTTATCATATTATGCCCTTTATTTATAGAAAACATTGAATTACAGTAAACTGAAGAATCTGCAAAGTAAAAGCACAAAGCTTTAAGGTTTGATAGTTGAATATAGCACAATGGTTCTGGATTATGTACATATTTTCGGGCAATGTAATGGTGGTGGGACGGCATAGCTTTGCTTTTTTAGTGGTTACTTGTGGTTAATGGACTTTACAGTAAACAAGACTGCTTTATGTCATTACTGTGTGTAGCCTGTCTGTTCTGCAGGATCCACAAGTGTATAATAAAATTATTACAAAGTTTAATACAACATACAGCAGATACAGCTGTGCACAAACCCCTATTCACCGAGGCTCAGCTCTTTTGTACTTGTGAGTTGCCATGTTGACTCATTTTCAAAACCAACACAGAGATGTATTGTATGTGAGTGATTTGTCACTTGAAATAAGTGCCATGTCTTGTGTTCTTAACCAGATTGTCTTATTGTTTGACCTTTATGTCTCCATGTTAGATACATTAGCAAAATGAACTAAAAATTGAAATGTTAAATTTAAATAATTGTGTCCATAGTGCATATTCAGACTTGGTGTTTTGTGCTATGGGAAAATCAAGATCAAAGCTCTTTGGAAATAATATTTGAACCTAGGACAGGATAACTGATTGGGGACTGCAGAAAATTACATGATGTTTTAAATTTTATTATTATTATTATTATTATTATTAGTGAAATCAAATCACGAACTTGGATAGACTAATCTGGAATAAGGAGTGCATAATACAACTGTGGTAAAGAACATTATTGTAAGATGTCAGTGAGGAGATGAATTGGAGACACGGTGATAATATTCAAATGGATATTGGAGAAATGCAATGTTAAGATGTTAACTGTTTGAAAACTGGTTGAGAACAGGGAACAGTAGTAGGCTTTTGTGGAAGTAGCAAGAAACCTTGTAGTACATCTTAAATGAGGGTGACTCAGCATAAAAAGTTCTGTAGAGATTGTGACAGACTTTATTAGTGCATCTTAAAAGAGGTTATTCAATTGAAAAAGTAATTTTGTGACAACATACAAAGACTTAAATCAGGTAGCACTCATGCCACCTTAGTATAATTCTTGCACTGTGAGAAGAAGCTGCAGCACACGTGTGCAATACTTCTTGTTTTTGTGCTAGGATATGTTTTGGAGCGATGTAATCGTGTGACACATTAATCCAGAAGTTATTTTCTTGATCTAGCCTGAAATTAGTCTGGCATTGTCTGCATTAACAATAAGTTTGATTTCAAACCATATCAGTGACATTAACTGACTGCATGCTGCATGACCTGAGCATGATAATGGTTGGCAGGATCAGTGTATTTCCCTTCATCCTTTATTTGAATGACTTTACAACTGACTCAGAAATCTGTCTAGTAGACACAGATACTGTTCTCTTGAGGTGAAGATGCTCAAGGAATGAAACAGTTGTTCGCCCCAATCTAGTACCATGGTGAAGAAAGTCTTATATGCCTACATCATGTGGTATCTTTGTCCCTAAAGACCACACAGATGTAACCTTTTGCTGTATGAGCAACGCTGGCATTCGGAATTAGAACTTCCATAAACTGCAGAAACAGTAGGATTGTGGAACAAGGTTATGTGGCTTATTTTAAGATGTATTCATAAGAAGGTAATGAAGACAGCAATAAAATGTAATGTGATGTAGATCATTGTTGTTTTTAAAGTGTGCTCATTATATCTTGCTTGATATAACCTGTAACCACAATACTGTCATGGCTATGTGCAGAAATATGGTTTGTTTTTGTAGATGCGTGGTTGTGGAAAGGAAGGGTAACATTAATGTTAACTGATGCACCTGGTCTTTTTAATGCTGAAACAGTATGATTGCCTGGGCTTGCCTTTTTAATGGGATTGTTCATCTCTTATGGCCAGGATGATTAAACATTTAGGATTCATAACAGGGAAATCTGTGCACAAGTAAATAATCACCAAGGCCAAATATCCTGAAACATAGACTCTTTTTACCTTTTAATGTTATAAATTTATGCTTGTTACAACTCTAAATATGTTACAGGGTCAAATCAGATCCCAATTGGGGTGTAAGAATTATGCTTCTTGAAAGTAATGAAGAAACAGAAACATATTTCAGCACAGGTAGTTGCACATTGCCCATTGCCTCAGGTATATTAACAAAAAATAGATGTATTAAATACACCTTGAATGGCAGAGAGTAGCCATTGTAATTGCATGGTAATATATTGCATGTTATATATTAGGTATAATGATAATAATACATAATATACCTCATGCAATAGATAGACTATGTCCAATCGAATTATGTTGTAATGAGTCATTATTATAAACCTGTGAAGAATTGAAAAGAATGTAGTTTTCATTCAAATTTTTCTCTCCTCAGAGATGGGAAGTGGTGGTACATTTGTATGATAAAATAGACCAGTAGTTCTGATTCCACTGATGTTTGGTAGCCTATTTCTCCACTTGTATGTAAGATGACAAACTGTTTTGGTAGATGTGTGCCCTCCTCTGTGGCACTGATGTTGCATAACATGCACATTTTTTAAAACAAAAGGTGTTCTACTCTTCCATTTCTAAAAGAAAATGTATGTCACTACAAATTTTCTAGGTAAGAGTGGTATAATTCTCCCTGATTGCTAGCTTAGTTGTCATTGTAATATCGTGTACTATTAACGATGATAAATATATTCCTGTGAACAGAAAATTGAAGTTTGCACTTGTCATATTCATAAGGAAATTCTTGGGGAACCCAACACCCTTGCATATGCTGAGTGTACTGTATCGTTCCTTCTTACATAATTTTTAATGGATAAACTCATATGATTTTTGTCACCAGTCTGAAAATATGAATAATTACAAAAAGGTAATACTTAATAGAAATTTTAAGGCTAAATCCATTGCCAAATTAAGTTACTCTGTGTACAGAGGTGCACAGATCTCAGGTACCAGGTCACCCAAGCAACTAAGTTTTGTATGGTGGTGGCTGTTAGTAGTCGTTCCTCAATATTATGGATCTTGCTTCATGTCACCCTTCTGGCACCTAGAATTTTGAGGTAGCTCCTAGATTTGTGGGCCCCTGTGTTTGTAGATTAAGGAATCAACCTCTCTGTGTGTTGTTATGGTTGAGCACACAAATTAACCAACAGCTTGGTGGGGTTTTCTTGAGCAGCCAATAGTTATTATATTTGTAAAAACAAAATTCTCTTTTTGAACCCTAAGACTCAGCATTAGAACCATTCCTGAAAGCATTAAATATTCACAACTTGTATCCTTGAGCTCAATGTTAATACTCATTCTTCCATCTATGCATAGGTCTTCTAAGTGGTTGTTTACTTATGAGATTTTTATTAGCAGTATCATGTATTCATACATTTTGACAATGCGTCCTGCATGTTTTGCCTATCACATCCTTTGTAAATATGTTAACATCCATGCAGAGTGCATGTTAGAATTTCTCTGTGTACTCGTCTCTGCAGACATAATAACTTGGGTGCTGGTATGATGTTCTCACATGCTTATTGCCATGCAGGGTTGCTGACTCACATGAAGTTATAAATTGCAGATATAATGAAAGATATTCACAAACAAGTCAGAGTTATGGTGACTTCTCAAGACACACTGTAGATCTTGAACTCCCTGGGGGGGGGGACATTGTAAAGGAAAGGTGGGGAGGCCCTTTCCTTTACAATGTCTTGGTCATGTTTCATTACTGTGAACATTCATATTGCATCTTTCACAGCTTTAATGTTGTTCATAGTGACACATCTCTGAATAATAATTCAGGCCTATGCGTATCCCACATACAATCAAGTGAAGAAAGGCTAACTGGATTGGTCACAACGTGCGCAGTAACTGCCTTCTATAACATGTTATTGAAGGAAAGATAAAAGGGACGAGCAGACGGGGAAGAAGACGTAAGCAGCTATTGGATGACCTTAAGGAAACGAGAAGATACTGGAAATTGAAAGAGGAAGCACTGGATCGCACGCTCTGGAGAACTCGCTGTGGAAGAGGCTATAGACCTGTCACCAGACAGATTACATAATGAATGATGTGCTGTGATACAGTGAGCAAGGAATCTTTCCTCCCAGTTAAATGTCAGCATAGAATAAATCACTACCTTTTCCCACTCTTCTACTCTGATTTACCATCATCACAAGGACTTTAGTAGAAATCTGGGATATTAAATTAAAATTGTGACCTATAGCAAGATAAAGATGAGTTGGAAGTAGAAACTCCCCTCCACCAAAATATATACATGATCTTGTTAACATGTGTTATTTGAAGTGCATATTTTTGTGTCTAATCCTGGACCCATTATTTATTTAAATCATCCTGGGCAGGATTCTTTTGTGCACTGGATGGTGCTGCATAAATACTGACAAAAGAAATATTAAACACCAAGAGGAGATAGCCATTTGGACGTGGATTTGATCCAAAAATATCTGCACAAGAAGTCTGATACACAAATCTGTACCTTTGAACACTGTGAAGTGGCATATCCAGAAGTATAGCATGGGAAGAGTATGTATATCTGGTTCCCTCTATCATGCTGTATTGTGTTACACAGGATAATTTTTAATTTTGAAATAATAAATATGTTAGACAAAATTCCCACAACAGATCTGGAGGCGGCAGCAGAAGACAGTGTAGGCAGTGGCGTAGCTAGGTTTTTTGGCACCTGGGGCAGGTAATCACAATGGCTGCCCTAACAGAAATTATGAACTTTAAAACAAATCACCATTATTTATTGAATTTTCTTTTATTTGGCTTGATAATTTAAAATTTGTTGAAAGCAGGAAGTCAAATTTTTTCAAAATATTCATTTTCATGCCCCTTGGACTCTGCCATCCATGGTGGCCACACTACTCCCCGCCACCAGCTACGCCTCTGACTGTGGGTAACAATTTGCCCACAAATGACTTAGTACATATAATTATGGAACAAGGAACCTCAGTGTATTAGGTCACGTGATGTTATGTAGTGTTTAATGAGACAGGAAAAATAAACATGAATGGTGTATGGATAAGTTCTTGGAAAGAAGTGGTCATTGCCTCTGAAGGCATGATCCCAGAACTGGGTTTGAGAGAAACCACGAAAGTCAGCCAAGATTTGCACCATGTAACTTTAAAATGAGCTACTGTTTGTCTAATATGAACTTTGCTGTGTTCTTACAGGACTGGAAGATGATGATGTACCACTGTAATGGACTCCAGAGGTTCATTATCATGTTCACAACAGCAAATTATTGATGCCTGCCTGGAGCATGTTCAATCCAGTCCACAACTTCACATGCGAATGACATGAGACCTCTTTAATATTATCCTCCCATCTGTTCCTTGGTCTCTTAAGTAGTCTTTTGTACAAATTTCTCATGTCCTCCATGTGTAATACATTCCCCACACATCTCAGCCTCCTTGATTTGACAACCATAATATGTGTTGAGTGTAAATTATGAAGACCCTTATGATGCAGTTTTTGCCATCCTCCTGTTAGTTTCTCTCTTACAGGTACAAATATGCTCTTCAGCACCCTGTTGTCACATCCCCTTAGCTATTTTCTTCCCTTGGAGTGAGAGATGAAACCCGTAAAAAACAACAGATAGAATTAAATTCTTTTTATGGTTTTTAATGTGTGGTTGGTGCTGTTTTTATTTCTGAATCTTCTAATTTTTAATCTTTTAACAGCTATTTTCCTGCTGCTAGCTATGGACACAATCTGGTCTCAGGTGCATAATTTGGCAACTTATTTGACAATGGTGCGCAATGACAGAGTAGCCCTTTCTAAGATGTCCACCAGACAGGTGCTTCTTCCCATTTCACCTGAAGACAGCAGTACAGCCGGCTTCCGATACGTTGTGCTTCGTTAAAAATTAGACAATGGACAAAGTCCAAAAGAAGGAAGATTGTTTCACTAAGTCGTGTAACATCGCCAGAGCCCTATAGAGTTGAATTAAAGTTGTGTATGTTTCAATCAATCTTTACATTTTTAAATAGGAAGTGTGAAGATGAAAGATTTCAGAGTGGAACATAACCAAGTATTCCCCAGAATTAATCTGTTCCCAATTTTTAGATAAATATAAGTTTTCTTATTTGTCACCTGTTATTCACATATATCTGAATTCTACATAACTTCTGAAAGACATATCAGATTATGATGTGTTCTGGTAATGAGAGGTGAACAGAAACGTATTTCATTTTATCATTTACTTCCAGAACCGCCACCTTCATCATCATCTTTGGCGCTAAAACGCTTCTAGAGTCCTGGCCTCCACCAGCAGCCTCTGTCAGTCTTCCCTATCCAATGCGGCTGACCACCTTCTTGATTCCCATTGATCTGGTGTCCTTGTTAACTTTCTCTAACCATTTCGTTTTTGGTCTACCAGGTGTGCATTTCGTCCACTTGTTGGACATGGCTTGCCCACCACAGTCATTTCCTTTTTATGTTCTGTATGTAGATAATTTTGTTTCAAGGTCATATAACTTTATTCTACTTGCTTCTCCACTGGCCCTCGTCCTGTACTGGGCCAAATCTCAAGATCTTCCTTTCACATGTCATCTTTCTTCAGCTGCTCCAGTGTCCTGCATTCAGAGCGATATGCAAGACTGACTTTATTAATGTCTTTTATAGCTATTTTTGTGTATCTTGAGAAGAGATGAGACTTTAAAAGGTTTTCTGACAGCCAAACTAACTTATGTTTGCTGCTAATATTCTTGCTTTTAGTCCTCTGTTATGCTATTAATTTTATTAATATTTACAGCCAGATACACAAAGCTTTCCACTGTCTGAAAATTGTATAAACCAACTTCCAGTGGTGGACCCACCACTTAAATGGCAATTACTATTTTCTGTAAAACAAGGTAAAGCAATCCCATTACAGGCCCTTAGGGTTCCAGGAAGTTGAGGCTCCCACATTTCTAGACAATCGGCACATGAAGGTGCAAGGTTGTCAGCCCTACGCACTGGCCGCCTTTACCCCCCAGGAAATATTCCTGGTACTCATTTCTGTTAGAGGCTGAGTCGACCCCAGGGCCATAGTTTGACCAAAAGGATTATGTCAATGAGAAAATTCCAGTGACACCATCGGGAATCGAACCCGCGACCTTCCGGTTTGTAGCGCATTACCTCAACCAACTGCGCCACCACATGCCCCTCTATATTCTTCTGAATGATATTTATGTTCTCAACCTGTAACTTGACCCACTCACATTCCTGTTCACATACCTATGCACACATGCTGCTTATCTGTGAGTAATATTGTGCTGCAGTGTGGTTTTTAAATGAGAATCTGCAACAGCGATGATAAATTTCTTTACGGCAGTTTCCTAGGCAGGTTATGTAATTGCGGAAGGATGCAGATGGGCCAAACGCCATCCACATAGACCAGAAGTTGATGCATACCATTCAATTTCAATCCCACAGCAGAATGTATGAAGTATAAGATGCTTCACACCAAATGGGCTGCCCTGATTCAGAATTACATGCATGTCCTCCATTCAGCATATCTTTCAATTTAGAGTTTAAATCCACATCTGCTTATAGAAAGCATAAATGCTTATAGGAAAATGCTGAATGGAATCATTAACCTTTTAAGACCTGTGTTTGCATATGAATGCATTTAGGGAAACACCCCTAGAAATTCATTTTATATATTTAGGCAACAAGGAATTTTACTGCATTTTAAGACGTGCTGCACAATCTGTGTTTTACTTTTCAGAAAGTGCCGTTTATTTCATAATTTTGTCTTTTTCTGTTCAAATAATACTCATGTTTTTCATAAGCCATGTGCTAAAATTTAAATGCCCACCCCAGTCAACTAAAGATTAAGGTTGATATAGAAACAAAATGGTGGTACACTGTTTATTGAACTGGATTCTGTTTACATATCTACAGGGTAAACAATGCTTTTGAATAAATAATTTAAAACATTAACTGAAATAAATTTTTCTTCTAATAATCATGTTAAATTACATATACACCAAGGCCTTGTTTTATGCCCTGGTTGTGTTCCTGAAAAAGGGGGCATAAATCAAAAATGGGTAAATAAAAAATGAGAGAATGTAAAGAAGTGGTGTAAACCAGCAAGGGGCGTTGAAGCAAAAAGGCAAAAACGAAAGAGCGTAAAACAAGGCCTTGGTGTATGTGCAAATATGACAATATAGTTCAATTTCAATCAGCCATTTGTATCTGTGACATATTTACAATACTGAAAAACCGGAAAATGAACACACTGTAACACCACAAAGCTATTCATCTATCCCTGCTTAGTTGGCATTACTTTCACTTGGCTTTGCCTTGGGCAGCCACTGCCTCCATTGCTTTCTTCACTGTTTCAGGATCTCCCAAGAACTTCATGGACACCACGGGTTTTAAGTTTTCATCCAGCTCATACACAAATGGGATACCAGTTGGAAGATTTAAACCCATTATTGCTTCATCAGACATCTCTGAAAAAATACACATACGATTCATTTAACCCTTACTCTCAGTTATGCCTGGCTTCATGTTTAGCTCTATTTATTTTCGTGAATGACATGCTTCACTTCCATTCTTCGCCCTGGAGAACATTATCATTGCAGACGCAAAGCTACAGCTGCATACAGCATCCATCACGTTGCAAAGGTAACATAATTTTTCCTGTTACTTTAGAATTCACTATATTGAAAGATACTTAAAATATAAGCACAGTCAAACCCTGACATAGCGCCACCTTCACTTAGTGTCCATGAAAATCTGCGAATAGAAATTCCCTATTATACAGTATTTTGATTTACCACCACTCTCAATATACCACCACAAATTGGAGTGAATAAACCATGCAGCTATATCAGGGTTTGACTGCACTACAGCAAATCTCAATAGCTAGTCTCAAACTCTGGATGGGCATTATCAGAGTAGGTTTTCCCCTTTCCCCATTCCTCCAGAAGGTGGAGGCAGATCCATCCTCTAAAACATTGTGGGTTTTAACCTACGACAATGTAAAATGTTTGAAATATCAATCATGACTATGACTAGTGTCATCATAATCCTTTTTTTAAGTTGAATTAAGCTGAGGGTTCAAGTCTTCCGGGATGTAACACCGTGTCACTGGGTTAGTGTCGCCTGACACTTGGAAGGAATAGTGCCTTACACTAACCCAGCAACACAGGGTTACATCCCAGATTACCTGAACCATCAACAACACTGCTTCTGAAACCTCAAATCTCAATCTGCTTTAAGCTACATTAAATTTGGATATTAAGTTCTGGTTTGGTTTATTTAATGTGTTGGAGAGAGAGAGAGAGAGAGAGAGAGAGGAGGAGAGAGAAGAAAGTCAAGGAAAATTTACCATCCAGATGTTTTACAATTCCTCGGAGGCTGTTGCCATGAGCAGCAATCAAAATCTTTTTCCCTTCCTTGATCTGCGGAATGATCACGTCATTCCAATATGGCAGTGTGCGCTGTATTGTGAGTTTCAGAGATTCAAAGGATGGGAATTCCTCAGGTTCAGGTTCTTTGGCATATCTTGTATCCTTCACAATTATATCATAATAAGGATGGTCCTTTTCCATTGGAGGTGGTGGTACATCAAAACTACGTCGCCATATTTGAACCTGAAATAAAAAAGAATCACAATTGAAACACAACAGGTTACGACCCAATACCAATAGTCTTGGTGATGTTATATTATTCATATCATCAATGTCTGTTTTCAAATTAAAATTAAAATTAAAATATTTGTTTTCAAATTAAAAGATCTGTCATGATGTAAAATGTTGGTGCTTTGTTGTTTAAGGTAGCCCTCATCAGAAGCCCGTGATATATGTCAATGTATGTACCACGTAATGGCAGCTCTGAGCATACCCATTATATTATTGTTGGTGCAACATAGTTTTATGCTGTCTTATTGCTGTAGTGTAGTGACTACTGTCATAGCGCCTGCCCACGCTTCTCTTCCTTGACCAGGCGTCTTCCTGGCAATAGATAAGAAGAAGGGACTGGAGCATTCGTTCTCTGGGGAATGACAAAGAGGAAGCAAAGTTTGGCGGGGACAACAGCAATAACGTAATACAACATGCATGATTAAAAACTTTAAAAAACTGCTACATAAAGGGTTAACCCATTGCAGTACAGTGGTTAATAGATGTACCACATGCATGATGGAGGCAGCAATTTCCTCCAAAACATTCGTGCATTTCTGCCCGACTACATGGCATTACGGCTCAGAATACAGTAACCTTAAAACTCATTGCCATGAGAACCTCAAACCTTGCAGTGGGTAGTTTGTTGAAAAGAGGACTCATCCTTGTACAGTTCAACAGATTGAAACTGCTATTATGCATAACAGAAGTTCAATGAACAAATGGTACTGCCTTGTGTTGGTCACACATATTACATACAATCATGCAAACTAACCTGCTCCTCTCCATATTTGGCAGAAGTTTCTGCTTTATTTAAACCAGTCAACCCACCATAATGCCTCTCATTAAGCCTCCACGACTTCTCAACAGGCAAGTCAGTTTGTCCAATTTCTTTCAGAATAGCTTCTAATGTTTTTTGAGCTCTTGTGAGCACTGAAGTGTGGGCTACATCAAATTTATAGCTTTCATTTTTCAAGGCTTTGCCTGCAGACAAAGCTTCTTCTTTTCCTGCAAACAAATCATTTACAAAAAGGTTCATGAACCATAGGCAGCTGGGCTAGCATAGTGGGTATAGTGACTCGCTATGGGCTGGACTGCCTGGGGTTCGAACCCCGGTGGGGAGCAAGAGATTTTCCATACCAATCAAACCAGCCCCAAGGCCCACCCAGCCCCCTGCACAATGGATACAGGGTCTCTTCCCTGGGGGTAAAGTGGCTGGGGCGTGGCACTGACCACCCATCCCCACCTAGTGCTAAGGTTAAAGAAAGGGTGGAGCCTTACCTCATCCCCCCACCCCATGCTTTCGTGGCATGTTACAGGATAAACTTCCTGGACCATATGTCGACAAAATCTTAGGTAACCATCCACGTCAATCTGGAGTTGAAGTCCATTTCACAGACATCTCTATCTCCATCATCAGAAAATGATGTACTGCATAAAGAATTTTTATATACAGCAAAACCCCGATTTAATGTTCCCGCATTTAGTGAAATCCCGGATTTAGTGATGATTTTTTCATGTCCCGACAATAGCTCCATATAAGCAATGTAACCTCCATTTAATGAAAACCCCGATTTAGTGAAATATATTCTAATCCCCCAGCAATTCATTAAATAGGGGTTTTACTGTACATACATCAAGGCCCCACCTTCAAGGACAATCAATGACCTACGAAGGACAGTGGGTAGAGACCAGTGTACACCCATCTCAGCATCATCCAGCTCATTATTGCCTGGCCACCATTTAATGCTCCTCAATTTAAGCTTCTCTGTCATTTAAGGTTCAACTTCTATCATCACAAGTCAATAATCTCAAAGTTAAATCTCCTTCATTTAAGATTTTCCCTTGCATAAAGTTCAAATCCAGTGGTTCCCAAAGAACTATTACACAAGGGTTGCATTGTACCTACAGCTATCATATCTGAATGCTGCCACACTCCTGCTGTGAACAGAAATAATCTGACACCGACCAGCCCTTCTGGCTCCTGTGATGTCCGTCATGTCGCTTAACATAGCTGCAGACATACCCACCCCATTTTAACTTCTACTGTGGTCCTAACATGATTGTTGAAAGCATGCTGGTATCATACCCAGCTTAGCATCATACCATTTTCTCTTTCTACTGAGGAAACTGTTAGGCACACAGATCTTAATAGCCTCATGAATAGGCGGTCCATGTACACTGCCCTACATATGCCATTTACATGATAGTTGTGTGTTGGCAACCCACTGATCTTCCATGGTCTAAAGCATTTAAGATGTGACAGATACTGCAGACAGCAAGGGACATACATATTAAACATTAACATCTTCATTAAAATAAATTACTTTTGATAACAAATAATGCTATTAGGATATGTTAGTGAATGAATGTTTGCAAAATGATGTCTTGAAATAAATAGGGAATGATAAGTCATGACACTATTCTGGACAGACTGGAAATTAGTATGTGGCTATTTTATCTGTAAATTTACAGTTATATTAAATGATTCTAAGACAAGACAAATTTCAAGGATCATTTGGAGCATTTGGGTCACTATCAGAGAAATATATCGCCCTCCTTTCCCTTCCAACGGGCCTCTACACTCTCGTTCCGTGTTCCACTTGTGCTCCGCCAACTGTAGTACTATAGACAGATGCCAACATTTCAGAGGCACATGCAGCCTCCATCTTCTGATAGAGGGCCCTACCCTGAAGACAGACACAGCAGTCTTAAGCTGTAGTTTAAAATAAAAATGGAACACACACAATATAATTACTTTAGAAGATAATGCCACATTAGATATGTTGCATTTTCCACTAAAACTATATAAAAGAATATGAGATCTGTCTGATCTTCATAACACATGAAATGCAGATATATTTCAATGCCTAAGAGAATTTTTGTGTATGTAATCGACATGAAGATGGCCTAACATTATAGGCCAAAGCATGTAATCTTGGCTGTGTAATAAAATACAATGTAAAGTTGTGTAAACTGAACGAAAAATTTATTATTTTTTTAAGCTATAGACACAGCAGGTTCCTCTGAAACATTGGTGCCAGACTAACATGGCTTCACATCACACAAAAACATAATCTTAGTAAATGAGAGCAATGAGAATCTGAAATCTTACATCACACTTTTGTTGAAACCAGCAACAGGTGCAAACAGGCTGGTAAATAAGTGGGCAGAGGAGACGCAAGGATGGGAAAGTGGGCATGTGCAGAAGTGAATAATACTGACAGTTAATTATGAAAACCTCATGCCTGACACTTCTAATAAATACAGTTTATTACCTTGCAATTTTGAAAGGATCAGAATAAGTTTAGAAAGGGACCAACCAATACCAGTATTTTGTTTAGTGTGCACATGCCCCACTAATGCACTTATAAATATACAGCACTAATATAGTGTTAATAATTAATTCAATCATATTAATGAATAGATACATTACAAACTTAACACAGATGTTGCAAGCAGACAGAAATTAAAAGCTCTATATAAACAAAAAGATCTTTGTACTGTTGATTAAGTTTTTATGGTCACCTGGAATACCTAAAAATAATTTACTTCAAAACAAAAAATTTTATTACAAAACCTAGTCTCAAGAACCTGCTTGGTTTGGATTTATGATACATCAACTGATAAATTTAATTACAAACAGTGAAACGAGAGGATGCAAGAGTCAGTTCATTCACTTGGCGGTACTGGGAGAAACCATAACATTCTGTAAGGTGACCAGTCATGGCCCATATTCAAATCCGGAATACCAAACCGCTAAATACGGTTTATCGGTTTTCAGGGTCGCCAAACTATTAGCCTGCCCGAGGCGCCCACATGTCTCGGGCCGGCCCTGATCGTATTTTTCTAACCGGTAGGAGGCCGAACACTTTCAACATGCACATGCATCGTAACAGCAACTGTAACTCCTTTCAAACCTACATATAATCACAGATTTAACCCCCCGGATGAATAAGACAGAATAAACCAACTCTTGACAAATGCATGCATGCGCAACAATTAACTTTACGCGCTTTGTGAAATCGGAACAGTACTACCTTTGTCACTCAAATCGGCATCATACCATCCACAAAATAAGTTTAATTTGTTCCATTCACTCTCTCCATGTCTCACCATAACAATCCTGTACTTGGACATTTTTATTTCAGTTATGAAACTCTATAACCACCAACAGCAGACACCACCTTACTCTTACTGACCGGTGCTGACTTTGATGCAAGGTCGTCGTCGTGTGAGTGGGTTCTAAAATGAAATGCGTGCGATCATATTATCTGTGGTAATTGTTATACAACTTTTGCCCAGTTGCTACACAGTACTACATCTTACGTATATAATTGATTTTATTATAGAACTACACTTAAAAATGTTAAAGTTTACCTACAGAGACTTGACGAACTGATTTATTTTTACACTTAATGTCACAGCAAAAATTATTACACTAACATTCAATGAGAACGGTGTCGAACAAGTGACAACGTATCCGGTTGCTGTTCATCTGTGGCTGTCCAGTTCGCTGACCGATGGCAGGCGGTGTGCGTGCCGTCGTGAGAGTGAGGTTGATGTGTGTGTGTGGAGGCTAATATTATTAATTTGTAGGCAGAGAATATTTCAGTATCTAGTTGTAGTAGCGAATAGTATGTGATGAATGGAATACAATGCTGCACACGGATATAAAAGTTGAAGATGTCGCTTTAGAACTGTCATGTTCATGGGAAGTAGCAAATAAAAAATGTATAAAGGATACAGTTACTGTGGACTCTAATTTTAAAAGAGGAAAAATGTAAGGGAACTTAAACGGTAACAAACAGCGTATTTCACCATTTCATGAATTTCTCCGGATATTGCTAAGTTCAGTAACATATGAATTTATGCGTTCTTGTTTGTAGGTTAAGTGTGACATTGACTGACTGTTCCCTGTGTGCCAAATAAAACCGTGGCAAATGGCTTTAGAGTTTCGCTGTAGAGGAAAATGTTGTAGTGGTTACCGTGTAATAATTTAAAAGTGTTCACGTAGCTGACGCCTTGTTTAGTTTTTATGATCATGAAATAAACCAGCAGAGAAAACTAAACCCATCAGTGATTCAGTCAGTCTTCAATTTTAATTTTTTCTGAAAATTTAGGGGGGGAGGGGTGGAGGAGCATTTGCTTATTTGTCCACTCCCTGACAGTACCCATGTTTGTAGTGATTAAAATTTGATCGATGGTTCTGGCGTAAACAGCATAGTAATACGTACTTGGCCTTTTATGGGGATGAACGTAGAAAATTGAATTGATTATTGTGTTATCTTTGGTCATACGTCATGTGGAATCATGTATTTTGTATTTTTACAGGGAAGACCTCGAAAATATAGTAAGCTTGGACACTTGTGTTCATTTGATAAACCAAAATGTGGCATCATGTTACTTGAAACTGAAACTCACTGTGGCAAAAGCTTGGCAAATAAAGAAGGTATCCATCGTGTCTGAGGTGAGAATATTGAAATATCTTTACACTGTGCGAGTTTTAAAGTTCCCACAGTTAAGTCAAGGATTCCAGTCTTCTGGGATATGTTGGTGTTTCACATCCCAGAAGATGAGAATTTTCCATCTTTACACTAGTTCAACTTGTGTTAATGCGTTAGTGTTTCATATCTTTGTACAGTGTGAATATGTACTGATATTCCTATCATCTAGTTTTTAATCTTGCATTATTCCATCTGTACCACAAAGTTAAACTTACATGTGTTGTTTCACTTGACTAGGGAACTTGATTATATTCTTGAGTCTCTGAACTCCTAGCAGTTTGAAGGAACTCTGAGGATGTAGAGTATTTTATAAGGGAAATTGATGTATTAGATCCTCATATAATTTATCTTAATTGTGCTGTTATTTCCGGATTTGTAACTCTTTATCAGTGTGCTTTTAAACATTTCCTGTATCCAGTCTTTCAGAGTGTTTATAATTATTAAAATTACAGTATGGTACATAAAGTTAGGTAACAAATCCTTTGAAAGGGTGGAACAGTTCAAATATTTGGGAACAACCCTAACAAATCAAAATTCCATTCAGGAAGAAATTAAGAGCAGATTGAAGTCGGGGAGTGCTTGTTATCATTCGGTGCAGGATCTTCTGTCTTCCAGTTTGCTATCCAAAAATACAAAGATTAAGATATACAGAACTATAATTTTGCCTGTTGTTTTGTATGGGTGTGAGACTTGGTCTCTCACACTGAGGGAGGAACATAGGCTGAGGGTGTTCGAGAATAGGGTACTGAGGAGGATATTTGGGCCTAAGAGGGACGGGGTAACAGGGGAATGGAGAAGACTACATAACGAGGAACTTAATGATCTGTACTCATCACCAAATATTATTCGGGTGATCAAATCGAGAAGAATGAGGTGGGCGGGGCATGTAGCACGTATGGGTGAGGGGAGAGGTGCATACAGGGTTTTGGTGGGGAGACCTGAGGGAAGGAGACCACTTGAAAGACCCAGGTGTAGATGGGAGGATAATATTAAAATGGATCTTCAAGAAGTGGGATGGGGGTGCATGGACTGGATTGATATGGCTCAGGATAGGGACAGGTGGCAGGCTCTTGTGAGTGCAGTAATGAACCTTCGGGTTCCATAAAACGCGGGGAATTTCTTGACTAGCTGATGACCTGTTAGCGTCTCAAGAAGGACTCTGCTCCATGGAGTTAGTTAGTTACAGCATGGTATAGTTGAATACTTAATACTCCAGGAAAAATAATTGAATCCAAAATTTATTCTCAAATGCTAAAAGAATGAAAGCATCTTGTACCTGATTTTGTGCTTAAGTTGTTAGCACTGTTTCTTTGTATTCAGTACGCCCCAATTTCAAGCCCTGGCTTGGAGACAGGCTTTTCTGAGAAGATTTTTATCATTTTTCTTAGTCATCCATGTACGAGGATTGTTAAAGCAGGCCATGCACAGTTTCAAATCATCTATGATCACCTTAATTCTACATTTGATGGTTGAAACGGCATTAAATAGCCCATGATTTACCCATTCGTCTGGTTATAATGTGATTATTGTATTATTTTGATTGCTGGAAATGCCAGAATGTGCTTGTGGTAAAGTCGTCCCTCTGCAAGCCATGAAGGCATATAAAGGAGTGGAGGTATAGCTCCACACATTCTTAGGCAGAAGATGGAGCTGAGTGGTCAGCTGTATACCTTGGCTGCTTCACCTGCATGGGAAGAGCCCCAAGTATCCATTGAACGTCTGAGTGAGCCTCCCAGTCAGTGTGAACACTTAAAAGAAGTGCAAAATTTGTTGCCTTTCCCTGAATAGAACTACCATTCCTCGGTTGTCCAGCCTGTAGCCGAGCTGCTATTGTGACAGCTTTCCCAGCTTTATAATGTGCTCATACTGAAAAGGGGAAAGTGTTCACCTGCTTCATGATTTGACACACATAATTATCATGGAGAGCACAGTGACCTATATGCAAAGGTAAGCTGCTAGCTGTAAATCATAGCCATTAGTTTACTTTAGTTGTTTGTTGACTGTTGTAATACCTTAATATGTTTCTTTACAGGCAAGAATAATTGAAATATATGGGAAATGTGAAGAATACATGACAACTTGCCATGCAGAGTTTTTTGATGAATGTGAGGACATGGCAGTGTATATAGCAGAAGCCGAACTTCCTCAGCCATCTTCTGAATGCACACTGAAGGTAAGTTTCAGTACTGAGGGGCTCTGAATCATTTCTTCATTACAGCCATTTTCAATAACATGTATCTGCTTTTGTAGCTCACAGTAGCCAGTAGAAGCAGGGAATCTGATTTTCAACCAGACCATATTTGAAACATTCTAGTTTTATTTCTCCTTAGGTGTCAGTAATTGATTGGTGCAGAGAAAGCTTACATATTAGATATCATTACAAATGAAAAATATTGTAATATGTGGTAAAATAAACAAATGAAGACAGTTAATTTTACATTTATGTGGTGACAAGGAGAATAAGGCTCTCTGTAAATGTTATTAGACACATCACAAGATTAGCGTTGGGAAGTTTAACGAAATCAGTCAGATAGTTTGCATATAATGTATGCACGTGTGCAAGGTGCTGCTGCTGAGTGGCTGGCTGATGCCAGCAGACATGTGCCAGGGTTACCATCTGTGAAATGCTAAGTGACATCTTGCTGTAACACTGCAATAAATTTCTTTATGTGTTTTTGACAGTTAAAATTACTTCATGTGGGATGTAATGTGTAGGGTTTATTTGTTAAACCCTTAAATTGGGGTGCACAAAGCCTGGGCAACCAAAATTTTGTGTGGTGGCACCTAATATTTGAGGGTTGTCAGTGTGGAACATGCTTCATGTCACCCATCCATTGCTTGAATTTTGAGGCAGCTCCTAGATTTTTGGAAAAATTGTGTACCCCTGCCTTGATCATTTCTATTGCAACAGTAGTACTCTTTCCCCGTGTTGTAATTTTCCTGGACTTTTAAATTTTCTATAATACAAAAAGCAGAGCATGCTAGATATTAAAAATATTTTTCAACCACTGTCAGCTAAAAGCAGGCAGAAAACATTTATATGGTTCTAATTTTTTCCTAGAGTGCAGCAGGTGTCAGATTTCTTCTGCTGAACGCAATATTGTGGCAAAACAGATGGAATCTGAAGCAGTAAGTTAGAATGAAATATTACACCAAAACCAGTATGGCATCTTTGAGGTGTGGCAAAATATTGTGTTGAAAACTTCTAAGGGGTTAACTGTTTCCAGTACCCGCACTTAAGAATGGTTGTATATAGCCTTATCTCTCAGGAAGAGAGATTTAAATCCACACACTATAGGGCTGGCAGCTGAATTATGACTCAGAGCAGTGATGTGCAGCCTGTGGTCCACCAGAGTGACGTCTCCGGCCTGCGAGAGTTTTCAAAAACGTTTAACTTATGCTGTCAAGTCAGAATGAAGTATGACTTTTTTAGCAATTTGGTAAACTTCACATGCATAGTTAAATTTCGTAAACAGTATATAAGTTGTAACGTATCGTTTGGGAAAACTGTATGTTGCAAACTTTGTAGTATCAGGAGTGAGAAAGATACGGAATGGTAAGCTCCGCCGTCGCACCTACTATTTCAGTTTCAAGTTTTTCTGATAATAATTGGTGCAAGTGTATTTCAGTCATAATTTTATAGAATGGAATTCCATGTGTTTCTTAAAAAAAAATATCAGCGCAAGAAACAGGGCAAGCTTCTCATTGACATTCTTCCATTCCTAAAAATAACGCAAGTCCAAAAACTTAAATTGTAATTAATTGTGATGTAGAATTTTACTAATAATTTTAATATTTTAATTGCTTGGGGTACAGTAAATTGTCCCAGAAAAAAATAAGACTTTTGCTGTTAACAGTACGTTTGCAACTTGCATAGGTGTGCAGGTCTTCAGATGGTTGTTGTGCACTGACTTAGAGGGTTTAACTGATAATGGCACTAGAATTTAAACGATGAGTTACTGGTGGAAATCTAAGCCTTCTTTCCTGTTGTACAGACTTTTAATCATTTATATCTATTATTATTGTGTCATCATCATCATTTGTTTGTGGAATACTTCATGTACTTACATACAGATTCTATCTTAAACTTTTCAGACATAGCCTCAAAGTTTTGTTCTGTTGCCATGGTTGTTGTTTTTTGATATGCGAACAGTATTTCTTACCTAATGTTGTTGTCTATTTGTGCACCAAATTTACGGTGCATAAATCATTTGTCATGAAACTGAAAGTTAAAGGAAATTTTTGAGCAAGCACTATGTTCCTATTATTTCTACACATTACATTAAGTGGCACATCATCCACTCACCTCACAGGTTTGCATATCTGTAATATTAGGGAATTAAAGAGAGGTCGGGTTAGCATACACAGAAGAATTTCTTTAATCTGGTTGCTGAAACCCTGCAAATCCTAATACTTCGGCAGTGGAGGAAAGTGTTGCCAAGTTTGGAGGGCCTCCTAAAAGACCTTCAAGAGTGTCTGTACTTCAACCTTTGTGGTATCTCCTCACCCCTTGTCTCCGATTCCATCAACTTCTTCAGCTATGAAGACTTAGAAAACACAGAAGAGAAGCCTGATGACCCTGAACCAGCAGATGAAGGAGATATCCAAATGGAATACTATGGCCGTGCCATGGCTCAGGCGGTTAGTCGCCGGCCTCCCACTGCGGAGGCCCGGGTTCGATCCCGGGTCAGTCCATGTGAGGTTTGTGGTGGACAAAGTGGCACTGGGACAGGTTTTTCTCCGAGTTGTCGGTTATGGAATACTCCTCTGATTAGTTGTGCAGTTCAAGTAGAGGAGCAGTAACAAAACATTGTGTGTAAGAACTTAGTCATTAGAGGTGCTGTTTGATAATCTGGCACCTGTCCAATCCAAGGATGCCAGATTAAAAGAATTCTGCTGTATATAGTATAGTGACTAGGCAGTTGGCTGGACAACTGAGAAAATATGGTTTGGTTGATGGCAGGACCAAGAGATTGCTCTCGTCTTGAAAGTATACAGATGGGCTTGGGCCCACCTAGCCTCCTACTCAGTGGGTGTCAGGGGTTCTTTCCCGAGTTGTGAAGCAGCTAGGACGTGAAGCTGACCACTCACACCCATCTAAGGCCAAGGTTAAGAATGAGTGGAGTTATGTTTTCACTCCGCCTGCCTTCATGATGTGTGCAGGGACAGCTTTAATTTACTTACATAGATGTGTGATGCATTAAACATTTCAGTGCCAAGGCACCAGCACTAAACAGATGTTTGGGGAACAGTGTTTTAGCAGTTATGTTACAATACTCAGCCAGCTGGACCACACCCTGGCAAAAATGCAACATGTGGCTCAGGTTAAATACCCTGGACAGTTCAATAAAATATTCTTGGGCTAGCAGCTGCATCAGGTGGTTGAATGGTGAGGAAACCAACATTTGGAGGACCATCTCTGTCCTCATCATCAGGGAGTTTCCCTGATAACGAGAACAGAGGTGGTCCTTCAAATGTTGGTTTACTCGCCATTCAACCACCTGACATGGCTGCTAGCCCAAGAATATTGTATTGAATTTAGTTGCCGTGAAAGCTTTAAATTATATACCCTGGACAGTGTTTTGGTTTTGTTTACTGGGAAACTAATATAATTGGGGATTGAGGGCTGGAAAATTGCTGTCATTATGTTTGAATAAATTTAAAAACAGTGAATCAAAGAAACTGTAACCATAATGCATTAAGGTAATTGTTAACATGCTCCTTCTATCCACAGATCAGCTGTAATAAACTGGAGCATAGAATTGAAGGTTACTGCCTTCTGGAGTATAACATCACAGTCTGGTAGAAATTTACCAGTGTCAGAAGAACCTGCTGTCTTCACAGTATTTCTTCTACCCTGAAGATAGAAGCAGCAGGTTCCACTGAAACATCGGCGCATTTCTACCATACTACATTGTATCATATGTCAGAACATAGTAACCTGCATAGTCACTGCTGTGAGAACTTCAAATCTTGCAAATGTGTGGCTGTTGTTGTTGCAAGTCATCATAATTTCCATATTTAGGCTAGGCGCACACTTGCGATTTTCTGTCGCGCGATTATTTAGTCGCACAAATAGAACACACTGTTTTCAGTAGGAATGCGTGCACATGCGACTAAATAAAAGCAGCGATTAAAAAGATGCAACCAGCCCTATTTTACTAGCGACGCGACTGTCGCGAATTAAAATGGGTTACATAGACAGGAATGAACCTGCACACACTTGCTTCTGCTGCTGTTCAGTCGCATTTCAATCCTTGGAGAGAAATCTATCATTGAAAATTATTGTATTTGAATTATTTGTTATTGATATTGAATTATGTCTGATAATGAATCTGCTGTTGATGATTCACCATCACACATTGTTTTGGACACGGAGAAATTGATTTTTGAATTGGAAAAACGGCCTGCTCTGTATGACAAAAAATTTGACTTATAAGTGGGTGCACCCAATGTTTTCGTTTGCGTCCTGTTTTGGATTTCATATGGAGTAATAAGGCAATCACACAAGTACTTTCGATGAAATCCATACCATTACTGAAATATACTAGCGATTTTTTGGTCGCTGTGTGCGGACCACAATACTTTTCGGCGATTGCGACTTTTCAGTCGCAGCGGCAATAAATCGCAAGTGTGCGCCTAGCCTTATACTCTGGGGGAGGGGGGGTGGGTGGAATGGTGGAAGTTTATTTCATTGTAAGTCTCTCATGGCAGCACACAGCTAACATACAGTGAGAATTGTGGTACCACAGGTGGTCGGAATATGCATATTGAAGAAATGTGCTGGTAGAGAAAGAATTTGGCTATGTGGACAGTTTGACATTTTGTGTAGTTGGAATAGGGAACAAGGCAGAAAATTGTGTATGGCTGCCAAAAAAAGTTACTCCACTTCCCATATAATATACAGGAGACAAGAAGTTTTGATTGGGTTTTTTGTTGGGACATATATAATTTCAAAATAATATCTGGTAAAACTTGTAATATGAAACACACAAGTAAAAATTACAGTGAATTTCACCTGATTTATATTTCCATGAAACTGTTTGAAAATTACATTAACCTTTATTATCTGGGGATAGGGGATTTCAAATATCCTGGTACTGTGGGGATGACCTGCAGATTGTAAATGTTGTGTTACAGTACTGGGATTGAAAATATGTTATGCTTGGTCAGCTTACTCTCATACACCGCTGCAATAATGCACTGCATAGCTTTTAAAGGTTAAAGGAAATTTACCAGTTTTTCTGAGTGTGTGAAAAGTAATGTCAAGAAGAAAATTAAATATTTCTGTGTCTTTACAAATATGGGAGCTGCAGTAGCTTTGTCAATATAATCTCTAAGACTGTGGGCTGGAAAAGGTTTAAAAAAGGTAATGCTGTCTCTGTCTACACCATAAAGGCATATTGGGGGAGCAGAGGTATAACTCCACTCATTCTTAACCTCAGCACTACCTGGAGGTGAGTGGTCAACTTCATACCCCGACCTCATTACCCCAATGAAAGAACCCATGAATGGGAGGCTGTGTGGGCCCCAGAGTCTGTCTAGACATTTTTGGGGAAGAGGAAAATCTCTAGCCCCTGTTGTGATTTGATCCCCAGACCATTCACCCTGTAGCGTAATTACTATACCAACTACACTATCCCAGCTAAATAACTGAGGAATTGAGAGGCGATTCCCAGATATCTTGTCTGTTTCTTCTCCAAAGCATCCTGACCAGCTCTGGTCCCCATTCAGCCTCCTCTTCAGTGGGTACTGGGGGCTCTTTCCTTGGCGTTTAAGTGGCCAGAGCATACAGGTGACCACTCATCTCCCATTGCTGAGGTTAATGCATGAAGTTGTATGTCCTCTCCCCCCTATGCCTTTATGGCATGGTGCTTAAGCATGGGGACTATACGTTTAAAAATACACTTCACCTGTGGGCTGAACGTGGAATAAAAGTGTGTGGTAAAGGCTTAAATCCTCGTGTGGTTTAACCCTTTAAAGCACAGCAGTAAGTAAATGTACCCGTTTTAACGTTCAGGAACTCCATATTGTGTTCAGAGTGCATTATTTATGGGGCTTCATATGATTTGTAGGGTCAACAGTGATTATTTCTGTATACAGAAGCAACCAGGTGATCTTTGTAATGGAAATGCACTGTGTTTTCTTTGAAGCAGGAAATGAATTTTTAATTAGTATTTAGATGAGCTTCATGCTTCAGTACTGTACCCTGGCTTCACTTACTTGTAGCCACATCATGGATGGGTTGTAAAAATTTGTGCCTTATAAAATACAACCTACTCATTTTCAGTATGCAAATAATGGATGTTAACAAAAAGTACTTTAGCAGATCTCCATACTATAGTCCAGATGATCTGGTTGTGAAAATTAGGTATCCAAATATAATCGCTCAGACTTCCAAATTCTGAACACTAGTTGCTGTGACATAACACTTTGCATTGCGGTTTTTTGTATGTTGTATTTCTTTCAAAAAAGAAAGAACTGTGTATAACATATTTTGTTACATGGAAGTACTTGTATATCAAATCCCTGTGGAGGCGAGATTTTCCGCACTCGTCCAGACCAGCCCTGGGGCCCGCAGCCGGGGCATGGCATTAACCCCCCACCCCTATCTAGCGCCCAGGTTAAATCGTATAGCTATACTGGTACTCCACTTTGTGCCTTCATGGCCTGTTATAGGATGAACTTTACCTATCCTTGTAATGTATGCAAGTTCAAATTTCCAACTTGAGTTGTAGTAGTCTCTTTTATTGTTATTTAGCATGGAATGATCCGTAACAATAAGTGTCATCCTAAGAGCATCTAACCCATGTGCTGCAATTGCCTGTCCCTTGTATAAATATTTGTATTTGTTTCAGTTTGCTCGATTAAAAAGAATGGACCAGATGTGGCTGTATGGCATCCACATTACTGTTGACAAAGCAGAATCATTCATTTCACCAGATATGTCAATAAATTTTCACAATGTGAACAGAATTCTGAAAGATTCAGGTCATCAGCTGACAGAGAAGGCTGAAAAATGCAAGAAATTCCTTCAGCTGTATGGTTCATTTTTGGATTCCAGTAAAACTCAGTTAAAGGGTCCAGATCCCCAAATACTGATGAAGATGTTTGAATCCGAGTATCTTGGACAGCAGAACCCACTGTGCACTAGAGCGAAGAGTGTCTCAAAATGTCTGACAGAAATATTACCTGGATTTTCAGTGTCAATGAAAGAGAAATCCGGAAATGAAGCTGAAGCCATTTCCACAAATAAGACAGGTTGTAGTAAAGAAATGGATGTTTCTTTGAAATGGACACATATAGTAGATATCTTGAAACATCACTTAGATCAGAAGTTTAGTGAATATGAAAGACAGATGACTGTCAGAGTTGAAGAGAAGTTGAGGGAATTGGAAAGGAAACAGAGTGAAAAATTAGATTTAATACTAGATCGCTTAGAAGAATTAAAAAAGAGTGTTCTGAACATTAGAGGTCCTGAAGGATAATTTGTATAATACATTATGTACTGGTAAACTTTGTCTTGCCATTGCTTTCCTTGGCTACTGGATTTGAGACGGCTAAAGAAAAGTGTTTAGAAATTACCAATTAAATTATCACCCTAACACATTTGAAGATTGTCTTTATTAGCATGTGTAATGAAATGTTGCTATAGTGAAAACATATTGTACCAGGTGTATTTTCAACCCTGCCATAAGCAGAGTAGGGATCTACAGAATGAAGAAATGAGGTCACATTAAACTTTCAGGGTCAAGAGGTCCAGCAACTCCATCTTATTCTTTCATTGCATGGCAGTGCACTGTGCTTGTGTGTTAGGGTCAGAATTACTGTACAAAGGAAAGAAAATGTACAGTTTGGTATTCAGCTTTGTGACTGCATGAGGTATGTGTACAGGGCAAAACAGGCCCCCTCCTTTAACAGGCATAGTTCATGCTACCAGGAATAGAAAAAACATTTATTCACCAGTTAATAGTGCTGTGGGAGACCTCACATTGGGGTGGCCAGATCTGACCGTGACTAATTATCGTTCAGCGATTTGTCTTGTCGGATACAACTACCTGCCTGTAGAGAGTGACGAGTGTCTTGTCTGCATTCACATTCAAGTGCATCCCAGATTCATCACTCGTTTTGACAGCATTTTCAAAAAGTCAAATTTCTGTCAACCCAACTCTCGTCAAGATGCACTATTTCATGACTGGCGTACTGAAAATCTTGTGTGTGTTCACTGGGTATTCATGGCACTGTCTAACTACATCAGTACCTTTCTTTCCAACCGGCATTTTTTCTTTGTGTCAGAATTTCCTTATTAGTTGATAACACTAACGTGAAAATACATTATAAGCCTTGTAACAATAACTGGTCTCAGTCCACTCACTGACCAGCATGACAGATAATGCATGTCACAAGTAAGCCCTACATAAGATTTACCTGTAGGAACTGACAGTGTAATTTCATCACTCTGTGTCTGAAACAAAATTAATGATGGGAACTAGGGGGAAACTGTTCGTGTTTCTGATGTGGTAAGTGCATTAAGAGGGAGAAAACTTTGTTAGTTCTTGAACTGTTCAGGTTTCTTAGGCAAGAAGTATATTAAAAAGGCAATGTATATATTAATCATATAGGAAAATGTTGGTACAAAATTATTATTCTGTCTTAGTAGGTGGAAAAACATCTTAAGTGGGGTCATCTTACACAGGTGTCACTGTATTAAAGAAATTAATACAAATATTTCATTTTTACTATTCAATCTTTTAGCATCCCTTTATTCAGTCAATATGTGGTTCTGGCTGCTTGCTAAGTTGAATAAATAGAAACTACAGTGGATAGTTGCATGTGAATTTAAGGTTTGTTTATAATAAGGAAACTGTTCCAGTTAATCTCAAAGTGAGCATGTCTATGAAACAGTTTACTTTTACAGTCTTGTTTTGATACAGTGAAACTGGATTTTACATTCCTTGATTCTATGCATGTTCTGATCAGTCCCACGAAAACTTGCACAAGAATAATCTCATATTTTCCTGCAATACGCATTGGTGTCTTTTACCCATGACTTCAGTTATACGTTCAAACTGAGCCTAAAGTGGCCTGTTACCATCATTTTAAGTACTTTCAATTGGAAACCGGAAAAAAAAATTATATTCAATTACAAGTTCCTATCTCCTCTATTGTCTTGATGTACACAAAGCCTGTGCAGTGACGAATAACTTATGACATGAGTTAAAAGTGATCACCTGCAAGTTTCATGCGCTTATTAAATCACTGTGTTAGTATTGCTTTTTGAATTTGCTACAAATATATCTTCTTCTTCTATAGCACTACAGCTGTTGAAGTTTGGCTTTGGCTTCCATTTTGGGCTTCTCAACATTATCATTTTCAACACAATGAAGTTGTCAGCCTCATGCCCAACCCCAACCTGGAGGACCAGGCTTTGATTTTGGGATGTGCTTCCCTAGCGAGGTTGGCAAACACCTAAGGAGCCTTCCCTACCTCCTTGTTGTGGGACACACTCTGTCTGGCTCCTCTGCTGAGACCTGTCTGGCTTGGGTGACCTTACAAGTAGCTACAGTACTGCCAGCATAGGGAAATGTATCTGGCAAAGTATTATTTTCTGGTTATGGTTCGTTATAAGTGACTACATGTTCTACATTCTTATTAAGTTGCTGTGTTAGTGTTGCTAGATTCTGAGCAATTCATTTTTTCATCACAATGGGGTGAACCGAAGAAGAAGGAGAAGGTGTTCTCTATTCAAGAAAAAATACATCCTAGCCCAAGTAGCTGCTAGTAAGGAAACATGTTGCACTGGCTGCCAGAATAGAAATTTTGCAACATTAAACACTGTTTTTAAGAAGATTGCAAATGCTGTACTCCATGATGTAGTTTGCAGACTTTACAAAGGTGTTCTTTACTCTAACTTTGAAATCGGTCTTGAAACGTGGGAAGTATGGGCAGAGATTTATTTACACTTTTAAGGAAAGCATGACAAACACAGTCAGTTTTCATGAAAATTTGACAAACTGTTTAGTTACTGGGTGACGGACAGATGAATGTATGTGGTCTCTACACAAGGTTTATTTTCTCCCCTTTAAGCACTCCTAAAAACACTGAAAAGTGGTGTGCACAATGTGGCTGGTTCTCTGGTCAGAGGAAGACCCTGACAATCATAAGTTCAAGAAGTGGAGAGTTTGTTGGCCACATGGTTTAAAGAAGCTACGGCCAGTAATGCAGTAATCAGTGCCACATTGCTGACAGTAAGGGTTCTACACACTGTCACAAGGTTGGGCATTGAAGATTTCAAAGCCTGTAACAGCTGGATCAGTGGTTTCACGAAGCAACACAGTGTCATGTACAAAACTGTATCAGGAATATGCAAAAGTGTAGACTCTTCAACAGTGGAGGAATGGAGAAAGGAACAGGTACTCAAAATTATTAACAATTACAAACTTAACAACATTTATATTGCTGATGAGACTGGGCTTTCTTCAGGCTCCCACCTTACAGGACATTAAGTTTGAAAGGGGTCCTTGCAATGGTGGAAATAATCCCAAGGACAGGTCATGATTCTGTTAGCCTGACTGACAAACTGTTGTGTTACTACTGGGAAGACTGGAAACCTTCATTGCTTTAAAAATGTTATAAAGTTTCCCACCAAATGTGTAGCGAACAGAAAAACATGGGTTATGCCGGCCATCTTTATTGACTATTTTCAGGGCATTACATGCCAAAACAAGTTCTCAAAACGGAAAGATTGTATTTTTCATGGACCAGCGCAGTACTCGTCTCCAAGACGCATGTTACCTAAAAGTGTGGAAGTTGATTTTTTTCCCCTCCAAAATGCGCCAACATTCTCCAATCACTTAACCAGGGAATGATCAAGTCATGCAAGCATTATTACCACAAGCAACATGTAAGACGCCCTACTTCTATGATAAATCATAATATCACGAGTTATTTCATGATGCATGATGGTGATGATGCAGTAGAACTTGCCATAACCAAAGATGAGTGGGGTCAGCTGAAAGCAGGAGTATCATTTCAAGAATTTGTATCCTGTGATAATAATGTAATGTGTGAGGTGCAGACCTTAAAAGAATTTTTTTTTCCATAATGCAGTAGCTTCTAGTGGGCCAGGGTCTCCTCATTATCGAGGCTTCACAATCACACTCAGACTCACCACCTCGGTAGGATTTCTCTGGATGAGTGATCAGCCTAACGCAGAGTCCGCTACCTGACAACACCCACAAGAGACATCCATGCCCCCGGAGAGATTCGAACCCGCAATCCCAGCAAGCGAGCGGCCGCAGACCCACGCCTTAGACCGCGTGGCCACTGGGATCGGCTCTTAAAAGAAATTACTTATGAAAAGTTTACATTTCATGTGTCTGAGGAGGCAAGGAGGAGGAGGAGGAAAATTGTGGTGGAAAAAAGTGAACCTCCAGCAACATTTGTGTCTGCACTGGAGAGCATCAACACTGAGAAATAACAAAGTCTGATGTCATGATAACATAATGGCTGCCCTCAGTAGTAACGAGAATGAGGTGTGCAGGGTTCAGCAGGAAGCAAAGAAGCAACAACTTACTTTAATGGATGTGTGGAAGAAGTGAAACTAGATTACATTTTTAATGCAATAGACTGAACCAGATTACATTCTTAATGTAACACAGTATTAACCTTTTGGCACCTAACATGGGGTATCCCTGTCATGCAGTATGATGCTGAAAATGCCAAATGACGGCCATTGAATGGCCTCCTTGTGCAGCTCTCATCTGAATTCCGGTCTGCTGCATATCACACCAGGCATTTAATTCTGGCACCAGAGGGTTAATTTAGTGTATTTAATTTCAACAGCAACATAAATGTGCATTTCCTTAATTTTAAGTCCTTTTTAAAGAAACTCTTCAAAAACATAAAATCCAAGTTTCACTGTACTAATGCCTTTACTGGAATTAAATCAAGCCACCAGCCCAGTAGTACCAACAGATTGAAAATCCCCTATTGCCAGATGACAAAGCAAAGTTAAGTTACATTACATTGGAGACCAAAGTGGCTTAGATTCGTATTATAGTGGCTCCACCACAACACCATATGTCACTTTATAGTTAACACTTCCACATCACTACAGTGTCTAATAGCCTAGTGGCTCGGCAATGCTTATGGTCCATATGTTTTCTTGATTGTGATACAAATATGCTGGGGGGGCAGGAGGAAGTAAACAGGTTATTTGGAATTAATTCATGGACTTTGTGTATCATCGGATGTTAAAAAATGATAAAGAAATTACTAAAACACTGCATTTCAGGGACAGGAAGTCCCCATCATCAGGCTAAAAAATAGGGTCAAAACCTATTCAGTTGGGCCATTACTCTCAATGTTGGACAAAGTCCATGAATGAAATTATTCCCAATGTTATATATCACTGCCAGAATCTTATACAATTGTCAAACAAGACAATACTTTATATGGCACCACCATGTACAGGCAGCCCTTACAATATAGCTTCAGGAAATGCATCTTGATTTGTGTACACACGCTAGACATGTGATCAGCGCCACAGCCCCTGTCCAACTACATTATTATTACATCTGTTAGTAGTAGAGTGCAGCTGGTTTTCAGTGTGCTTGTGAAATGTATTTAGTTGAACAAAAAGTGTTTGAAGTACTTGTGCAAAGTATGTGATGGAAAAAAAATGTTGCTGGAAGTTATGTAAAAATTATCCTGCAACAATGCCATGTAAAAGAACAATATACAGAACAGTGTAAAAATGTTGAACAGCAAGTTCCACGCTGGACAGAAAGGAAACGCAAAAAAGGTGTATTTTTGTTCGAAGAGGCATGGTTTACATGAAGCAGGAATGTAAACAACCAAAGTGACAGATACTTGGTGTTCCAAAAATCCCCATGCAGTTTATGAAATTCCTTTGCATGATCTTGAAGTTGGAGTCTGATCTGCAGTGAATGCACGTAATGTCACAGTCCATGACCTTCGAAGAAATAAATGCCAGCAGTCTATTAACATTGATGCTGTTCTTCAAGGAAGTAACAGAAGAGAAAAGAACAGCTACTCCACGCAGGACAGTGCCATATCCCGCGTAATGACTGCTCTAGAAGTGGTATTTGATGAACAGCTGATAACTCGTGGATTCTGGCTTCCCAGATCTCCAGATTTAAGGAACGACACCTGCTACCTGGGGACACTACACAACAGAATCGTCAAAAAATCCACATTATTTGCAAGAACTGAGCCACTATTCAAAGAGAAGTTGCTGATTTCAAGACAAGTTCCACTGGTTGCCAAGAAACATTTTCAGAAGGGTTGAGGACCAATCAGAAGAGGTTGGCTATCTCTATAAAACAAGGTAAGTTGAACTGCAGGGGAAACAAAGACTAAATTCCCAGTGGATGCAGGCTTCCTATGCAATGATACAGGGTCATTGTTTTATCTTATAACTATTGGTTACCACTTCCTGGCAGAGTTGCAGTGGGAAGTAACAAAATGATAGCTGTCAGACAAAATAAGGACCCTGTATGTTAGCAATGACTGCAGTGCTTAGTGACAATAAAAATACCCCCTGTATAAGAAGGAAAACACCTAGATATACCACTTAAATGAGAACAAGTGTTGCATGTACGAAGTGTAGTCAAGAATGATCTGTCCAGTCTTTACTAAGTTTGTATGCCCTAAGGCATATCCAAGTTGTGGGCATGTAGATAAATTATGACACATAATTATGTGTACTTTATTGTGGCTAAAATGTGTAAAAAAAAAATACAAACATTTCCATAATGCAGGGTCTTTGTTGAGAAGTTTGGCATTGCTCAGCTGGACAAAATCTCACCATTGGACCATAGCATGAGATAGGAGAGTCCATATCAAAATAAAATAAAGATACCACATATAGAATTAAAGATTGTAAAATAAACAATACCTAATCCAAAAATTAGTAAACCATGACAACTGGACAGGTACTTCACACAGTAATAATCTAAATCAGTTGACGTCTGGCATCCTTCATTTGCATATCTAGAGGCTCTCACAAGGTAAATTAATTTCTGCTTCTCATCTTATCCGATTTACACCTATTTAATTTCCACGTAACATTGCTGCCTAGTTATAATGCTGTTCAATTCTGAATGAACTTGGGTACATACCTACTTAAGACTATCAAATGTGCAAGCCTCATTATAAAAGAAAAATATTTGTAACAGTTCCACTTTTGGGATGCTGTAACATTCAAAACACAAAAATTACACACACAAATTGGGAGTGATATTTTGTCAGTCATCTCCGTATTAGTCCGATATCATGTAGCAGTCTTTTCCATCATCAAGACTACTAGAGCAGGATGATGGAGGATTCCTCTTGACTCTGACGCGTCGCTCGTTATCTGATGTGTCTTCACTTCCTTGACTCCTCATGTCAACTGAGATGTCTGATAATGTATCACTGAAGTCCGGCCTGAAATCACAAGAAACCTTAGTTGTAAATTCATTTACATCCTTAAGTAAAGTATGACTGTCACTGGGCCATTTTTCAGGAAACTCACACTTTCACAACAACATTTTGTAAATAATTGCCATTCCAAATTTCATGAAAATCTGAGAAACAGCTTAGTCACTGATACTAGGTCACAGATAGATGAATGGACAGAGAGATATGGTCACCACATAAGGCATTCTTTTTTTTTTTTCACTTCGTGAAAATCGCCTAAAGATGTTGGACGAACTATATCAGTCTTACAAAGGAAGGATTATATATAGGTTGTCACCTGAATAGGATGGATGGTAACTGTAGACTGTGATTTTTTTATTATTATTTTAATTAAATCCCCTTTGCATGTCCCAAAACTGGAAATAACAGAGACTTAAAAGAAATTAATAACTGGAATCAAAATCCTTGTTGCAACACACATACTTCTATATCACAGAACAAAAACAGCATTTAAACACAAAACCATACTTGCTATGTATACTGCATCCAAGCAATTATTTTCATTCATTATAAAAAGTTATAAATACACCAAGAACATTGGAAGGAATACAAATATCATTAAAACTTTCATGCATTTCTTATAACTAAATCTGTTACATGAACTGAAAATTAGTTCTGATTAGTTTTCTCTCTAGAGTGATGCTACTCTTTTAACATGTAATAAGTTAACCAAGTTTAGTATTGGCATACTTAAGAAGGCATCTTGATACTCATGAGAACAATATGAGTGAATTAACCATAATAATATACCATCCCAAATGTTACTCTGATAGAGAAAGACATAATGTTTATGCTGAAATCACTCGTTAATACTCGACATAAATACCAGGATGGAAAGTTCACTTACTGTCCTTCTGATGGAGGATCCCAAAAATGTAGACTCTGTCGCCAAACTCGTATAATGCCATCCCAAGCCCTTCGACTGTATTTGACATGCTTCGGAGGTGTTCTAGGATGTTGCCTGGTCCTCTTCTCCCTGCACCGTTATCAGTGGTAAATAATACTGAATCATTAGCAACATGTTTACAAAACAAAACATAACCCACACTTTACCAGTTCATGCCTTGGCTGACTTAGTTCCTTTTTATTTTTGTAAAATGGTTTTTTGGAGTTTAAACATTCTTAAATGACAATGTCTTCAAAATAGTGTTATGAAGGTTATAAATCATACTGTACATTTTTAAAAAATTGTGTAAATTAATGTGCAGTGTACATTCACAACATTTTACTCTGTGCAGTGAAGTAACAACTGCACCCATATGGTGGCTATGCCAGTCCAAATTTCAATAATATTTGCAGTCGATTCACTTAAAGAAACATTATAAATTACACCTTAAACTGTAACATGTAATCAGGCCATGCCATAGTCCAGGAAGTTAGTTGCCACCTTCTCATCATGGAAGTGCAGGTATGATTGCAGTGCAATTCTTGTGGGATTTGTGGTGCACAAAGTGACACTAGGACAAGCTTTTCTGCAAATACAGTAAAAGTTGGTTTATCTGGCACTGGACAATCAAGAACGTCCTATTAACCAGAAATTTATAGAGACCCAAGAAATTTCACTATTACATCCACTGGCAGCACCCAGCACCAATTTTGAGTGTTCAAAATGCAAACGATCACGAAAAGACCACTTACAGAGTAAATTTATGTACGCAAACAGTTAAGATAGTGACACCAAAATGTGTGTTTCAGTGTCTTGTTGGTTTCTTAGATTATATATACACAATGTTACGTAAATAGTGATGGAAATGGAACAGAAAGTGTGGCGGGGAACATAGGACAGGATATCAAGTGATAAATTAAATGATTAGGTCTGTCCATGAGGTTGCTACGTACACTAACATACAGTCAGTATAATGCAATATCTATGGGGTACGCGGTGGCGCAGTTGGTTGAGGCACTGCACTACAAGCCGGAAGGTCGAGGGTTCGATTCCCGATGGTGTCATTCAAATTTTTCATTGACATAATCCTTTCGGTCACGCTATGGCCCTGGGGTCGACTCAGCCTCTAACAGAAATGAGTACCAGGAGTATTTCCTGGGGGGTAAAGGCGGCTGGTGCATAGGGCTGACAACCTTACCACCTTCATGTGCCAACTGTCTAGAAATCTTGGAGCCTCAACCTCCTGGAACCCTAAGGGCCTGTCCAGGCCTGTAATGGGATTGCTTTACCTTTTACCTTTATAATGTAATACCTGGGAAACTGTGAAATCCAGCAACCCTTTGGTCCTAGAGGCGCTTGATAAACCAGCTAACACTGCACTTTGGTTTTCCGCTGTCACCCATCATTCCACCAGCGCACCACACTCGCTTTCATTTACCATTAATGCTATAGCCTTCGTGCTAACAGTGCTGCTTAGTTGCAAGCCCAAACACAAATCATTCTAACTTACCTAATATTAACTGGCCACTATATTCAGACATATAACCAATGAAGATCAAATGTACTTACTTGGGAATTAGTGCTCTGTAGCGATCATAACCAGTTGTATTTTTGCCATAGTCTATTTGCTTCTGTCTTCTGGACAGAATGTAAGGGTCTGTCTCGTACTCTACTTTCCTTGACCACTTAAAGTTGCTCATGCTGAAAATAATTGTGGCAGTTTATTCACACATTATTATGTGAAAAATATTAAAGCATCAACAAATGATTTAATAAAACTGTAATATATCCATGTGATGAACATCCTGCTGTCAATGATTGTTTCACCAGTGCTTCATATTCATTCACGTACCGCTGACATTAAAAGCAGGAGTGCACAAAATTTTCCAAAAATCTAGGATCCACCTCAAAATTCTAGATGCCAGAAGAGTGACATGAAGTAAGTTCCATACTAAGGACCCACAAATATTATGTGCCACCGTACAAAATTTGGTTGCCCAGGCGACCTGGTGCCCAGGATTTGTGCAGCCATGACTAAGAGTATCATTAAATAAACTATAAACCAGCTGAAATGTCTACAGCTTGTTGTCATATGTATAGGAAATTTAGAGTAAACAATATGATATGAATACTCACACTACAGCACTGAAAAATATGCCAAAAATTTGGAAATTTATAACATGTTTCCTTACATGAAAATATTTTCAAAATGGGGATCTGCAACTTCTATAGTTCTCCAAAAACTTCTTCTTCTTAATGGAAACATAAATGGCTTTAATTTCTGCCTGTAATTCTACAATTGTATGAGGACTGTTGTGGTAAACAGAATCCTCAATAATCCCAGGATGATCTTATTCAAACTACTAACAAAAGTGACTTTATGTTACTCATGAATCAGAATATTTGTTAGCCATTTTCACCATGGCATTTGCAAGGTGTGGACATGAACTATCTTGCTGGAAAAATGTTTGCCCCATGTCTCTGAGCCTTCAGTAACCGACATGTTACCAATATAAAGCAGACAGGCAGCATTTGCTACAGTTCCCTCCATAAAATATACGTATCTGAAATTAAATCAACACTGTTATCAACACAGTTTACTTCCACCGAACACACATCAAGACTCGACCCTACATCACACCAGTATCCAGCACCACTTTTCCTACATTTCTAGGTTACGCGTCGTCAAGAAGACTTTACATCACAACGAGAAAGACAAAATGCTGAAGAACTCATACAATACGCACTCCATCCATTACTCATCTTCATCAAGCTCCACTACAGTTTTTACACAGTGCAGTGTATAGTCTAGTGAAACTCCTAGATGTGCGGTGGAAACCTTAAACGTTGGAAGTAACAGTGGACTGTGTAGTTTTACCATTTTTAACTCCATACTTTTATTTCACGATTTTAACATATGATACAAATGTTTTATGATCACCTAAACATACTGTGAATAGTACCAAGAAGAACACGAAAGTACATATTGGAATTTGAGGCAGTTAATGAGAGGATCTGTAAGCTACGGATAAGAGGGAAGTTCAGAAACATATCAATAATATCAGCACATGCACCAACCGAAGAAAAGGAAGAAGAAGAAAAAGAATTTTACGACCTTCTAGAACAAACTTGTTGGAAGATACAGAAATACGATATGTTAATACTTATGGGCGACTTTGATGCTAAAATGGGGAAGGAAAACTCTCTAGGATCGGTTGTGGGTAAATACTCACTTCATGAAACTAGTAGTGAAAACGTTGTGAGATTAGGACAGTTCGCAATGAGAAATAACTTAGTTATTAAAAGTACATGCTTCCCACACAAAAAGATACATTTAACAACATGGAAGTCACCAGATGCTGGAACATTGAACCAGATAGATCATGTACTTATAGCTGCAAGACACTCCTCTTCCATCATGGATGTGCGCAGCTATAGGGGACCGAATTGTGATACTGACCGTTATTTGGTGAAGACAACGGTCAGAGAGAAACTAATGAAGACACAATCGGGCACACAATAAGGAGAAAGAGATGGCATCTGGAAAGGTTGAAGGATGAAGATCTAAAACAACAGTACCAAAGAGAAATACAAAGTAAATTAGAAGAGAAGAAGAAGGAGAAAGTATTGAAGATGAATGGAAGCGAATAGAGGAAGTAGTAGGAAAAACAGCAGGAAAGAAATAGGAGAGAAAAGACTAGTAAGAAATGAATGGTTTCATCAAGAGTGCAGAGAGGCCATAGACGAAAAAAATAAGGCAAGGGAGAAGATGATACAGAGAGAAACAAGAGGGAATTGTGAAAAATATAAACAACTAAGATTGAAAGCCAATAGAGTATGTAAAAGAAAGAAAAAAGAAAGACTAAAGGAAGAAATAGAGATATTAAATCAAGGGAGTGAAATAAAAAAATTCTATTCATCTATGGATAGAATCAGAAAAGAATTTCAACCTAGAGAAAGAAGATGTAAAGATAAGCATGGGAAAGTGCTGGGAGAAGAAAAAGTAATATTGGACAGATGGGCAGAACACTTTAGTGACCTCCTCAATAAAAGCACAGTTCCTGGGAATGGACAGTTAGACTGCTCTAACCCATCAGATGGACAGATAGTAGAAAATCTGATGAATCCTACAAGACAGGAAGTAGCACAGGCAATTAAAAAGATGAAAAATAATAAGGTGCCGGGGGAAGATGGCATAGTGGCAGAGATGATCAAATATGGAGGAGAAGGATTGGAGAATGCTATACACAGACTGATATATAGAATATGGGATGAGGAAACCATGCCAGAAAGCTGGAAAATGGGTATGATATGTCCCATTTTCAAAAAAGGTGATAAGCTGGCATGTGAAAACTATAGAGGCATTACACTACTCAATGTAGTGTACAAGGTAATGTCCAGCATCCTGAACGAAAGAATGAAGAAGTACTCAGAGGATTTGCTAGAGGAATATCAATGTGGATTTCGACCCCAGAGAAGCACAACGGACCAAATCTTTATAATTAGGCAAATGATGGAAAAGTTTTATGAACATGAACTTGATTTACACGTGTTATTTATAGACTTTAAACAGGCATTTGATAGTTTATGCAGAGATGAATTATACAACGCCTTAAAGGAAATGAATGTTCCTGGAAAATTAATTAGAATGGTACGAATGACTATGGAAAACACCAAAGCACGAGTTAAAATAGCAAATAAGTTGAGCAACGCTTTTACATTCAATGCAGGTGTAAAGCAGGGGGATGGATTATCAACAGTACTCTTCAATCTTGTCCTACATCAAGTTGTTAATAAAATAAATAAAAAAGGAACAATATACTTTAAATCTAGCCAAATTTGTGCATACGCAGATGACATAGTCATTGTTACCAGGAATATATCAACTCTTAAACAAATATATTTAGAATTGGAAAAGGAAGCCAAAAGGTATGGTCCAGTGGTGAACGAAGGGAAAACGAAATATATGGTCATGTCCACATCAAGAACACCGCAAAACATTAACATAGGTAATAGGACTTTGAACGAGTGAGTCAGTTCAGATATCTGGGAGCCCTGGTTAACAGCCAAAATGAAATAAGTGACTGTATCAAGGATAGGATACAGAATGGAAATAAAGCATATTTTGCTAACTTAAAACTTTTTAAAAGCAAGCTACTAACAAGGAATACTAAAGTTAAAATATACAGAACACTAGTGCGACCAGTCGTCACATATGGATCGGAAACTTGGACATTAAAAACTGGAGAGAAGGCACTGAGATGTTTTGAGAGAAAAATATTACGAAGAATATTCGGACCGGTCCAAGATACAAATGGCTGGAGAATAAGATATAACCAGGAGCTTGACAGATTGCTAGAGGGTCAGGACATAGTGAGATTTATCAAGGCACAGAGACTAAGGTGGCTGGGCCACGTAGAACGAATGCCAGAAACGCAGATGCCAAAAAGAATGCTGAAAGGAAGACTTGATAATAGAAGAAGAAGGGGACGTCCTAGGAGAAGGTGGATAGAAGATGTGATGACGGACCTGGCGACAATGGGAATCAGAGGATGGAGGATAAAAGCAGCCGATAGAGAAGTCTGGAGGGCAGTTGTCAATGAGGCCAAAACCCACCAAGGGTTGTAGAGCCAGTGAAGAAGAAGAAGAAAGATACAGTGAAGTAACATTACGAGAGTCGTTAACAGACCCAACGCAGCATTTGATAAGCACTATTGTAACCCCTGATGATGGCTCCTCGTGAGCCGAAACATGTGTAGGGTTTTAATTATGATAAAAGGTTAATTTATACCTTTATTGGTGATTTGTGCATTTGTTGGTGACTGTAGTTTAAAAATGCACGGTGAATTAAGACTAAAAAAAGACTGTGAATTAGGGTGTGTCACTGACATCATTAGCAAGTTTAATTTATTTATGTTAAGAGTTTTATTCACCTGCATGTTTGGTAGGCTAAGCATCAAGAGGCCAATTACCGCTTTGAAGACTAACATGAGAAAGTACTTTTCTGTCCAATCCTCCTTCAATACGTAAAACAGCACTGCTCTGTTTGCAGGTTCCCAGGCTTCACCTGCTTGTCCTTCTGATAGGAACAGTAATAAGATGAAGACGAGTATGGACCATTGGTCTAATCATACTGACGGGGGAAAACTGAATCACTTGGAGAAATACATTTCCCACTGCCACTTTGTCGACCACAAATCCAAGGTGGACTGACCTGGGATCAAGCCAGGCCTCTGTGATGAGAGGCCAGTGACTAACCATTTGAGGCATGGCACAGCCTTTCAAAGACTAATTATATGCAAAGACTCAGCTGTAACGCATGAAGAACACAGTCCACATCAATTAAAGCTAATCAGTTAATGTGAGTAGGTAAATAGTCCATATTTGTTGTGAGAATCTTATGAAACACAGTGTATTGGCAAAGAGTGGAGTTAACTAATGTTAGAGCACGTCATGCAAATAGTTAACCTTTCGGAGACAGATTTAAACGCCAACTGTGCCTCATGAAAGCCAGAGTTTTTCTGGCTTAGTGTGGATATTTAAACTGCTGCCAAGTAAACACACCGATACCAGCATATGGCATGCTAGGCCATTTGACAGTACATTTTAGAGACCAGCATATGGTCCCATAGGACAATAAAGGTTAAAGTGTTAAAAGCATCAACCGATATACTGTTTCCATTCCAAACTATGTATGTAGTCATAAAACAGGCTATCTTATGAAAGACGATTTACCCCCTCAAACACTCATACCCCCATTTCTCTAGTTACTGCAATATGATCATGTCATGTCGTAAGAAATCCGCATGTTTTGCCTGATGTGCTAGACACATATGTCAGACAAAAGAATGAAGAAATATATAAATAACATTGGTGGTGAAATATCTTATCAAAAGCAAATAATATTAAAATAGAGTCAGTACAGCAAATAGGCTATGGGCTGGATGGAGCTGGATTTGAATCCTGGTAGGAGCATGAGACTCTTCTTCTCCACAATGTCCAGACCGGCTGAGGCCCACCCATGCTCCTATTGAGTGGCGTTCTTTCCTGGGGGTAAAGCAGCCAGAGCATGAAGTTAACCTCCATCCAGTGCCGAGGCTAAGAATGAGTGAAGCTATACCTCTATTCCGCCTATATGCTTTCATGGTATGGACATGGACAACTTTACCTTACCTTTTATTAGAAAGAAAAGTTGGATGTAAAAAGGCTTAGAATAAAGTCCAGTGGTGGGCCACTATGAAGGTTACTGTCATTTGGGATGTGATGCATGGAGTCTCAAAGGAGTACCAATGCTTACGAGGAATATGCTGCCTACAGCTTCTTCAGAAACACTGGCACACTTCTACATGGCATTCCATCCCAGCAGACAGACATCTCTGTCATCACCACTGTTCATTATATTTATGGAGCAAAACTCTAATGCAATTTCTTAGATACCGCTGTGACCTCCATCTGAGACTGTTTTTCTTTTGAAAGGCCTGAACTTTCACATACCTCAAGAAGCCAATATTCCAAGGGTCTATAATACCCTAGAACACACAACACAGTATTAAATCATACAGCAGTAAGTCATACACTTAAACAGAGGATTATAAAATTCCCAGTAAGCATACCTATGAGGTACCTTCCGAGGCTTGTTGTCAATCACCCAATTTCGACCTCTTTTCCTACTTCCTTCTTCTTTACGACTATCTACATTTACACATCCTGATTCAATATTTTTTGTTTCTTCTAATTTGCAAGTGTGCAATTCTTCCTGTTTGATTTGAAGAATTTGTTTGTCAGCATCCAAATTCTCATTTGTTTGTTCACAGGAGTTACGTTCTCTCACTTTTTCCGACTTTACTTTACCCGGTATACCTTCATTGTAATTTGCCACTTCAACTGTCTCTTCTGTTTGATCATCCTTTTCTTGTTTAACAACATTAGTGATGTGTGTTACACTTGCTTCTGGTACCTGATTCTCATCCAACTGTTCCTGTTTTAGTTCTCTTACCCACTCATGTTCAAATATATCAAACTCCTTCTGAAGTCTTGCTTCTTCATCCTCCTCATTTTCCAACTCTTCCTTGACAATCACATTCATTTTAGACTCCTCAACGTTGTTCACAACATTGTCGTTCATTAGCACTTTCAATTCCTTAACCTCTGTTTTCACTTTACTCACTAATTTGTCGTCAACAGGTATGGGTATCTTCCGAAAATTTTGTTCTTCCCCTGTTTCTTCCTCTTCCAAAAGCTGAACCCATGATTTAATTCTTGGTGTATCCATGCTGATGTCCCAGTAACACTGTGAAATGTATTTATGCTTTCGTTGTTACCAGTTGATGATCTGGAATATGGAACAAAACAAACTAACGTCATAAACCAACATACACGAAAGAACTTCATAACCTAGAAAACAATGTAACATAAAACAGGTTGAAATAAGTTGCAAACGGCTGTAACGCACAGTGGAAGATAATGGGGCTAGGAAATACATGTACTCAACAACCCATCGGAATAAAGCTGTTTAAATGTTTTTCTCGTAATCGAACTGTAACCCATACCTTCACTCTCACTTCCCCCACTGTTTTCCTTTCAAAGTAGACATTCTTGTAGTTTCTGCAACACGTTTCGTTTCACCATCAATGCTTATTCCTACAACCATATGTATTACTTACACAAAGATAACAATAACAATAAACTATATTTCCAATACACGAAAATTAAGCGGGAATATTTACCTTACCGCCTTTACGTATATACTGCTAATCTCAAACCCACGGATCTTTTATCTATGCTCAATCTCATGCCGGGCTATGTAGGTAATCCGTTTTGTGGGTGAGTGACGCGAACTCTAATCCATGATTGACACTATAGTCTCTGATCCGCGAAGTCTGCTGTAACATTAAATACGAAGTTTTGGATTAAATCTGAAGTCCGAGTCATGAAGTAATTACTGCACCTCATAATGAAATAACTCAAATTAACTTTCGGATAATATGTACTCCTAATCCGTGACATCTTTCACTTCATATTCATTGACGGCAGTGAAGGGCAACTGTGATCTGTGACATCGACGCATTCGAATGATGCCACGGGTTAGGGCAGTTGGAGTCCTCGGTCATCAATGGTTCGATCCGTAGTAATCTGTGCTCCTAAATTACGGAACTTGCTGCTTTTCACAGATGATTCGTGTTACCCGCACACAGTTACCATGGATTAGAGCTGCATGTATGGAAGCTGAAGGTATTATGTCCATATTTGTTACGGCAAAATCACGTCAAATTGCGACTATGCTGCTTTGTTTTTGGGAGAACGAAAGTGCCTGTCATCAACGAGTGTTTCTACGGGCAACCTGGGGTACTAGGTCTGTTACACAATAGAAACTTAAAGTGCACGGATCGGAGGTATTCTATTTGTAGCAGACCAGTTAGCTACGGTAATACTGCTGATCCGTACTCCGTGTAATCATCTAGGACTAGATAGATGATCCGTGGTATGTAGTGAATCACGGACCCACCCATTTAACAATAGAAGGCCAGAAGTTTGTGTTGGGTGGATGTCGTATGTGATTGAGCTAACTATAGCATATCAAGGTTGTGTTGTACTGGACAGTTGTGACTACTGATGCCTGAAATATAGTGACGGGGTTATGTTCTCTTAGTTAATGCGTGTGTTGACCCTATTGTCATTTTTGGTAAGTGTCAGGATCCGTAGTACAGGAAGTGCTGGGAGAAGGATTAGCAATGTCGAATGTACTCGGCACATCCACAGCAAATTAAAAGAAAACCATTGAGAAGGAGGTGCTCATTTAAAATTCATGCAGTTCTTTTAGTATTGTGTTGCGTCGTTTACAGTATACCCCAGGTGTGAGATTCACATAATTTGGTAATTGGGCAGTTTTAGATAATGCCACTTTTCTGTTCATAAAATTAATAATAATGGTTTACACACCTTGTTTTCAGTTTAAAACACTGCTGTTTTTGTGGTGATTATTAGTATTCTTGACAGTTTACATCGCTTGATCGATTGCAGTATAGTGTGGCAAACGGTAAAGATTGCCAGCTTGTAGCAAATGTGAGAATAAACTCGGAGGAGAAAGCAAGAATAGAACAAAACAATAACGGAGGAGTGTTTGCAAGAGAATCTGTCATTGTTCATGTTAATTTTTTTTGTTAAGGATTTTGTCAGTTAAGGTAATATATATTATCAGTGGTAGGTGAATAACATATGAAGTTCATCCTCTCAGTGTATGGAGCTGGGTTGACATAGTATAGTGATTAGGCTACAGGGTGGATTACCTGGGGTTCGAATTCTGGTAGGGGCAGGAGATTTTTCTCTTTCATGGCGTCCAGACTGGCTTAGTGCGCACCCAGGCTTGGGCTCTTCCCCCAGCGTTGAAGAATGTGGGGCATGATGTTGACCATTCACCTCCATCTAGTGGCATGGTTTAGAATGAGTGGAATTTACCTCCACTCTTCCTGTATGCCTTCATGGCATATACACGGACAACTTTACATTCCCCTCATTGTGTTCCTTTGGGTTCTTCCTGTATTCTGTAAATTTTATTATTGGTAGGCATTTTGTAATTTCCTTTATGGTGTGGAATCGTGTCCTGCAGAGGCCATCTCATGAAACATTCCTGGAGATGGCCTATTAATCTTTCCGCAATTATTTATATACTACCTGACATAATATTGGTTTAACAAGTGTCATGGAGTTGTGTTCTTGTATGCCTGGAACTTAATTATTGAAGATCTAATTTACAATTCCTAGTACTGTAACATGATTTTTACATTCAAATTCTTTTCTCCTTTACAAGACTTATTGTGTACTATAATTTACAGTTCTTGCTAGCATCACTACATCGATCAAAACTTTTGAAGGAAAACAGGCGCTGTGGTTTCTGTTCAGATCTTAATTTGTTTCACTTGTCTCTTACAGAGAGGAGATCATAAAGAAGTTTAGGATATTCCAATTATGGCTGATCATTTTGGCCCCATTACCCTAAAATGGGATCCTAAGAACTTGGAGATTCGAACTATGTCAGTGGAGAAGACACTGGAGCCATTGGTATTACAGGTGAGTTGTTACTTGGGCCTGCTGTCAAAGAATTTTGGAGGAACAGGACATGTAAACATTTCTTCATTAACCTTTAAATGACTTGGTTGATATTTAAATTTTAGTTCATGATTTATGAAAAAGTATTATTTGAACAGAAAAAGATAAAAGTATGAAATAAATGACATTTTGTAGAAAATGAAACAGAGATTATGCAGCGTGTCGTAAAAATTTTGTAAATTTCCTTGCTGTCTAAATATATAAAATTAATTTTAGGGGCGATTTTTAACATGTGTTCCATGTGGGATCGTAGGTCACTTAAAGGTCAACTTGCAAGTTTAATCGCAATAATACAAAGTTGCAGATGCGTAAAACAGTTGTGCCAGGTATTTTGTATGGTTATGAACTATCTCTTTTCTTGAGTGGTGAACATAAGTTAAAAGTATGTGACAGTAATGTGCTTTGGAAAAGGTCTGCGTTGAAGAGGGGTGAAGTAAGATGGCATTTTACATTATTACGTAACAGATGCTTTTGGGATTTATACAGGTCACCTGGTATTGTTAGGGTTTTAGTGGCACTCTCCTGTTTGCACCATCTGCCAAGTTTCTTGGCCTTTTTCGTGATTGCGTAGTCTTGTGGAAAACTCATGTCAGATTGCACCATGCTCATTGCGAGCGTGTACGAAGGACGTCCAGAAAGTAAAGATACAAAAGTAATAAAATTTTTTAAAAATATTTATTAACAAAATCAAGTGAAAAAACTCTTAACACATACCTTTAGAGATTTTGCAACATAATCACCACCTTTGTCAAGGCATTTGTTTAGCCTCGGTATGAGTTTTTGTATCCTGATGTCATAGAACTCTGCCGCCTGCGCATGCAACCAGGTATTGACTTCATTTTTCACCGCTTTGTCTTCGTGAAACTTATGGCCAGCCAGATGTTTCTTTAAATGCAAAAACAAATGGAAATTGCTGGGAGCGAGGTCTGGGCTGTGAGCGGGATGGTCTACAACTTCCCAGTTGAAACTCTGCAACAACTGCTGCGTTGCTGTAGTGGTGTGCGCCCTTGCGTTGTCGTGCAGTAAGCAGACACTGTGTGTTAGCATCCCTCGTCTTCTGTTCTGAATTGCACGTCTAAGCCTTTTCAGTGTTTCACAATATGCCGCAGCATTTATGGTGGTCCCGTGAGGCATAAAATCAACCAGAAGAACCCTCTTTCAGTCCCAGAAGACAGTTGCCAGGATTTTCTTGGTTGAGGTTGACCTTTTGAATTTCTTTTTCATAGGAGAATGAGTGTAGCGCCACTCCATCGACTGTTGTTTGCTCTCAGGTGTGTGGTGAAACACCCACATTTCGTCCCTTGTCACTATGGAGTCGAAGAACTCATCACCTTTTTCTGAGTAACGCGTGAGAAACGTTAGTGCAGCACCCATTAGGTTTTTCTTGTGTTTTTCAGTCAACATTTTTGGTACCCACCGTGCACACAGCTTGTGGTAGTCTAACTTCTCTTTCACAATCTCATGAACCAACGATTTGGACACTTCAGGGATCATTTCATGCGGTTCATTGATCGTCACACGCCTGTCAGCACGAATGTTTTCTTCAACTTTTTGAACAAGGTCAGCGTTTATCAAAGGTGGCCTACCAGTCCTTTGTTCATCATGAACGTCTGTTCTTCCTGCATTAAATTCACGACACCACTTTGCCACATTCTGCCTGTTCATAACATCACCATAAACACTAACAATTTGACGATGAATTTCAGCTGGAGCTTCTCCTTTCGCATTGAGAAATCGAATAACAGAACACACTTCACACTTGGCGGGATTTGGAATTGACACGTCTATTTTAAACTCGCACAACACACCAACACGTTGCTGAAAACGACTGCAATGACCTCAGCGGAGTGAGCGGGAGTTCGCTAGACATGACAGTGTTGCCAGCTTTGCAGCAGTGATTTCCCTTCCCCTGCCACCCGTGTTGTATCTTTACTTTCTGCATAACCCTCATATTTTGAAAGGTTTATCTGGTAGATTTTGGGTTGTAGACTGCATGATAATGTTCTGATGTCATTGTGCTCTAATCTGCTCCAAAATATGCCATGGCAGTTTTGTGTATAGCACCTTGCATATCAGCTGTCATGAAAGTATTTGTGTATGAAATGTGAGCCACCACTTTCCGTGTGAAGGAATCACGTACTCTGTTGTTACATGGTGTGGTGCTTTATTTAGCAGCTCTGTCAGTTTCTGGAATAATAATGGTGATGTTACATGAAGCAATATGAATATGGAACATTAGTGGAATGAAAGCTGAGAGGGACAGACCAAAGTACTTGCAGGGTAACCTGTCAGGGCCACATCTTGCATCTGATCATGCAGTATTTGACCCAAACCCCCATAATCTGTACAAGTTGAATGAGCCTATTGTCCTGTGAGTGCAGTTTTACCAACTTCTGCAGCATCTTGACATGTGCATAGCACATGTCATTTGTAACACACTGTCTTGGTATTTGAAATGTCCTTCCTTTAACTTGTACGTGGTGTGACCAAAGAGTGAGACAATCTGAACATGTCAGATCGCTGCCAAATTCATGCCATGCCAAATGAACGAGGAGCAGAGGAAGAATCTTGTCAGCAGTTTGTCAGGACCTTTAAGAGAAGTTTGAAAGAGAATCTGACCTCCAGATATAATGCCATGTGTCTTCTTCCTCCCCCCCCCCCCCAAATAAACTCAATATGGCGTTAAAGGGAAGGAGATTTAATGATATTTCCATTCGAGCATAATCGTGAGGTGTACTTCATGAGTTTCAAACAATGAATTTCACAAAATGCTTCAAACAGTGGCATGATCACTGGGCTCACTGTATAAAGTCTCAGGAGATTACTTTGAAGGGAACAGCATTGCTTAGAAGGTTAGTGTTGTTATAGGGAAATAAGTTCAGTGTGGAACTATTTGATCACACCACGTGTGTCGCATCAACCCATGCCTGTTGCTGTCATTTTTTAGGAGTCCTTTCTGTTTGTCTGGATTACATGGCTGTGAGTACTGATTGGTCATTTATTGAAGGTTTGATTGCTTTTGTGTACATGTCTAAAGACCATGTTTTCTCCTGCTATACAGTTGAATGTGGTGCCATATGTGTATCAGAGGTGGACAGATGTTTTCACTGAAGGGCTAAATTAGTTGTTACATGTGTTTTCTGGGCTAGAAATAGATGTTATGCCAATGTAGAATTAAGTATTTTTAAGTAGGTCCACATTAAAAAAAGTCAGATAAAACTGATAATTTAATGCATGATGTCCTGTTATGTTTACGGTACAGTTATATCGGGTCAAAAGAAAGCAGTCCAACACAACTTTGTTTTATTGGTCAAAAAAAATTCTTGGTTGTTAACAGTAAAAGATATGTGTAAGAGTAGACTGATGATTGTCCTTTAAGCTGAAACATGTAGTGTTCAATGTTAAAAACACAGAATTTTGTTTTATCAATAAATCAGACTTGTGTTGGACTGGTTGCTTTTGACTTGAAATATACTGCGATTCGTTATCTGTACTTGTCGTATTAATCGCTGTGTCACCAACACTCCATTTCCACAGTGACTCTGCGTGTGTTGGTACCAGATTTCGTACAGCAGTATACAGTGAGCATCTGGCCCTCTGCACCAGCAGTCCCAGTATATCTCATGAACTCCACGTTCCTAATAACAGCTTTTTAATTTCTATTATATGCCCCAACAATAACTACTCACCCCTTCCCTTGCACTAACTGACCTGCACAGGATTCCATGGCCATATCCCCTGACTCTCTCCTTACATGACTAACTATCTCAGACTTCTCTCCCTGACTGACTCTTCTGCTTGGTATCTACCCTGACCCCAGACTTGCACGAGCGAGAACACATTCATCTTCCAGCTGCCTGTCCAAACACAATAAATATGCGTCTCCTGCTCGTACATTGATTTGTAGCCTGGTACGATGCCAGAAGTAAACATTGGATGAAGAAGTACATTTAAAGAGCTTGTGGTCCTTTTTTTTTAAATAATTCCTGATATCTGTTTCAGGTGACAACTTTAGTAAACACAAAAGGCCCATCAAAAAAGAAGAAGGGCAGATCAAAACGCGCTCATGTTCTCGTAGCTGCTGTAGAAAAGGCAACAGAAAATTTTATCGAAAAGGGTGAATTAATAGCATATGAAAATCCAGACATCAAACAGGAAATGCTGTCAGCAGTGGAAGAAGTTCGCAAGACAGGTATAAAAAAATCATTTTGTTGTTTGTGGTGTGCATCCCCATTTAAATTGTCTGAATCATTTGGGCAAAACTCTAATATTTGTAAAGTAATTTGAAAATATATATCCCTGTCAAGTGATGGTACTATTGCTTTATATTTGGGCAGTGACAGTTTAAAATTTTGGCATAGGTATGAGGTGTCTTGCCTGAGCTTTTCTGTGATTTTCATTAGTTGTTCCAGGTAGGTGCTAGAGCAGTGCTTTAAAATATGCCATAACCAGTTCCTCAGCCATTCAAATTCATTATCCTATGATTTTATAGTATATGATCTGTGAAGTTGAATGAAAGTTTATGTCATAACCCTTATCTCAGTGTGGTGTATGATGATGTTTGAATTCTGTGTGGCTGTTTTAAAAACGAAAGGAACTGAAATATGAACCACATTATTATGTATAGATAACTGGACTACAATGCAGAATATATATCAGTGGTCTAATTAAGGTGTCCATTTAAATTGTTCATGTAGATACAGACTGCAGGTGTGCATGCATGCATGTGTGTGCACATGCGCACGTGTGAGGTACTTGGTGTACAGCCTGTGGATTTCTTTTGGTATATATGTTTAAATCGTGTTTAAACAGAATGAGTTCCTTTGTGTGCCATTTCAGGAGAAGCCATGAGCACTGCAGCAAGAGAATTTGCAGATGATCCATGTTCTTCGTTGAAAAGGGGTAACATGGTACGAGCCGCGCGTAATCTTCTCTCGGCTGTTACTCGACTTCTCATTTTAGCGGACATGGTAGACGTTCATCTTTTGCTGAAGTCGTTAAGAGTGGTAAGACTGAATTTCAGTTCAAACTGTGTACATTTATATGTTTTCTGTTTATTGTGTCAGTGATCATAATGTATGTTTGTAATAATATGTGTGTGCATGCATGTGCACACACATGGGCACGTGTGAGTGAGAGAGAGAGAGAGAGAGAAGCTTGGAAGATAGTTGTCTGGTTGAGAGCAAACTTCATACAACAAGATCTTTCTTAAAAAATTCTGACTGTTACTCAAATTCCCCTTTATGAGGAGCTTGGAGGTTCATTACTGTGTTTACAAAAAGCATTCATTTGGCCCATATCCAATTCTGGTTCATCTGTAGTCACCTTTGGCTGTGGTCTTTATTTGTACAGACTTTTATTAATATTGTGTTAAACAAAGTGCATGATCATAAAAACTGGAGAATCATTTTAAATGAAATGGCCCATCAACTTATAGTAACATAATTTGTTAACTTCTGTTGGAAGAATATTGTCACTGTACATATATGGAAGCTTCTCTGAACCACCCACCTATTAACAATTCTATGCTTACAGGTGCTTTTCTGATTGAAATGATTTTGGTTGAATTAGAGTTTTGTCTCTGGTTTATGACACCATATAGGCTGGTAGAAATTTACTGTTTTGGAGGAACTTTCTTGAGGAACCTTCTGTCTCAATCTCCACTTCTCTGCCCAGGAGACAAAGGCAGCATTTTTATCAAGAACATTAAATTGCCATGAGACTACGTACTGTCCGTCGTAGAATACAGTATCGTTCATAAGCCCTGCTGTGAGAGCCTTTTAATTTAATATATCTGCATTCCTGATCAGCCAGTGACTTATTTTTGCTCTTTGTAGCCTGCATGGCAATTGATCAGAAGCTAACTGCATAATACAGGGGGTGGCCACCATGTGGCTTGCCAAATGCGGCTTGTGCACGTCACTGGTGTGGCTTGTGCCACTTGCCTGTACAAAAAATAATATTTAGGCAGTTTATGTGCACACGAGGCTGACCATCATTGACAGCGTTTTAATATATTTTCTAAATAAAGGAGACCTATAACTAACTGAAACTGACGTATTATAGTTGAATGAACTGAAGTAAGAAGCCATCAAATACAGGAGAAATTTTTATTTTATTAATAGATCACTGTCGTCTAAGTTGCCTTCTAAAGTGCAGCTTCAGAGGATTATCTAGCTGGCCACCCCTGGTGTGGTGTCAAGACAGCCAAGCACGTTATATATGAAAACAAGTATTCATAACAAACAACCATATTCCTGGTTTAACAGTATCATGCTGCTGATGCTGGTGCTGCTGGTGATGGTGCAGGAGTCATCAAATGGTTACAAATGTTCGTGTGATGGCTGTACAAATCAGTTTTGTGTCATACACAGCATTACAACCACCCTGCATAACTCTTGATGTAACGTAGTGATCATACATACAAACTTATACAGAGTGCCCAGCTGAATATGGAACCTGCTCATAGAATCTACAAATCCGCTCATGATGCCACCAGCTCTGCAGTACTCACTCCCACATTAATGTGGGAGTGCATGCTGTTGAGTGGACAGTATCAATTGCTGCGTAATGACCCATTGGTTTGATTCAGCTACAAAGTCTCTGTTTGACAGAGCATTTGTGTGGTAGAGTGCCTGGCAGTATGATAGATAACTCCAACAGTGAAAGAAAGAATAGCATGTTATGCCATATTACTTCAAACTCAAGATGCCCTCTAATTTAAAACTCATCCCCTTTTAAAAAGGGGTTTTTAGGGAAAAATTTTTAAAAGCGGATTTATTTTACTGTCCATGAAATTACCTGCTCGTCAGCAAGACTGCTTGTTCTTTGAAGAAAATGATGTTTTTGAGACTTCGAAGAGTGAAAAATAATACCTCGAATTTAAGATGCGCCCTAATTTTCAGTTTGGAAAAATGTTAAAAAAAAAGGTGTGTCATAAATTTCAAAGTATTATGGTGTAACTTTGCATACCATGACGAGTGAATAATTCTGAAAATAGAATAGAAATTTAAGATTCTGGTCTTTAGAACATATGAAATATTTAATGGGTGTCTTCAAACTTAGTCATTTGAAGGAAGCCCAAAATTAGCAGTGTTACTGACCATGTGATGGGGCACGCGGTGGCGTAGTTGGTTGAGGCACTGCGCTACAAACCGGAATGTCGTGGGTTCGATTCCTGATGGTGTCACTGGAATTTTTCATTGACATAATCGTTTCGGTCGCACTATGGCCCTGGGGTCGACTCAGCCTCTAACAGAAATGAGTACCAGGAATCTTTCCTGGGGGGTATAGGCGGCCGGTGCGTAGTGCTGACAACCTTACCACCTTCATGTGCCGATTGTCTAAAAATCTGGGAACCTCAACCTCCTAGAACCCTAAGGACCTGTCAAGGCCTGTGATTGGATTGCTTTACCTTTTTACTGACCATGTGATGCTGAGCCCTGCTGCAGTGAGTGCATCACATAGTATTCAGTGGCTGAGAAATAGAGAAATTTATAGTAAGGGCTAACAAATTTTTACCTTTGTTCTCAGGTTGAAGATGATCTTGAAAAACTGAAGAATGCCTCCAGTCAGTCAGAGCTCCTTGATAACATAAAGGCATTTGGTCGTAATGCCTCGGAGCTGATGAATCAGGCTGCCAAGAGACAACAGGAACTAAAGGACCCACAGTTGAGAGATGATTTGGCTGCTGCTCGCGCTGTGCTCAAGAAACATTCGACCATGCTGCTGACTGCTTCCAAGGTGTTGTACCTGTGTGTGTTGTACATTTGTGTGCGCTCGTGACATTAAGTGCACGACGTGCATGCGTAATTGGGAGGTGGTGTGCATTCTGCAAAATCTTGTATTTAAACTACAGGATGTTTAAAAAGAAAGTGTGCACTGAAGTTCATCTGCAGCCATCACAGATGTCATAGAGGCACAGCTATGGAAAGTTTTTGATAGTATGACATTATGTACCAGTTTCACTCTGCCCACAGACAGGTGCTGACCACTTCCTTCTCATCCTTTCCACTGACATCCCATCTGTGCAGATTATAGAGTCTTGTTGCATAAACACAGCGTCAGTCATGTAATGTGGGTAGAGTATCAACATACATTGTTTGTTCCTTTATAGTAAGGTTGTAAGTTTCTTGTGTTTCATGTATGAAGAAATTCTTATATTGAACATAAATGTTTTGTGTTTTTTGTCTTTAGAAGAATTATTGAATGTGGTCCTGAACTGAAATGTGCAATATCAGTGCTGAATTTTTCATCTTTCATGTCAGGTGTATGTTCGTCATCCAGAACTTGCAGCCGCTAAAGCTAACAGAGACTACGTCTTCAAACAAGTGTGTGAGGCCGTGAACACTATCTCAGATGTTGCTCAAGGAAAGGGACCAACTGCTCCCCAGCACCCATATGATGGTCCTGGTGAACTGGCTGCAGCTTTGGATGACTTTGATGTAAGAACTGTGTTTAGTTGCTTCGTATTTACGTACTTTGGATTGGCTATGGCCCAGCGTTGTTTATGGGAACTGAGCATATTTACTTAAATGTGAGGTAATGTTACAGGGAGAAGGAAGAAATGGATTTATAATTTTCTGGGGGGTGAACATCTTTAATGCAACTACATGAAAGACAGGGAGGTAATGTTAAAATCTACAGGTTCATTATTTTATCTCACCAATATCATTTGTTACTTCCTGCTGCTTTTCAGCTTTCCATGAGTTGGGGGTCCACACAGTGTAGTTCAGTTTATTGTGTTTAATATTAGGTTTTTACTCACTCTGTTTAAAGAGGGCACTGGGATTGGTTTTCTTCAGCTTGCAGACCCATGTCATATGTGGGCCCATTAATTCTAGTTGCACTTGTAGCACACCATACGCAGCTATAACAGAATGTAGTGGCACATCGTGGATTGACGTAGGTTTTCTGCAGACCAGTCAGTTCCTCTTATTCTGAGAGTTCATGTATCCACTGTGATGAAACCAAGCTGCTGTACTAAACAGATCAAGTCTGGAGTCTGTTGCTTCAGCATACACCCCATGAAGTTCAACAAATTCACATCACCAGTAACAATGAGTATTCCAGTGAAGGACACTGTGTTCCTGTATGATAGATATGATAAATACAATTCCTACAAATTATATTTATCATATCTGTCATACAGAAACACAGTGTCCTTCACTGGAATACTCATTGTTACTGGTGACGTGTACACGCAGGAGAAGCCTGCTGCAATAATTTGCATGTGGGCAGGCAAGCCAACAGGATGTGACATGATTTTTGTCAGATAATAATATGTGTATCTGTGTTTGTCAGAGGTTGGAAACTATAACAGTAACACAGCTGGGTACAGAATTGTGGTTAGAAATTATGTCACCATTACTGATTATTTTGGAATGTCTGTATAGCTCGGCCATAAAAATTGTGTAATGTGGGACTCTAGATGCATGCTAGCCACTTGCCATGGACAAAGCAAAGGAGATCAGTCCACCTTTTTTCATCTTATCTAATCATAGGACATAGAGGCTGTACCACGAGGAATCTGCCATACTTCGGGAGAACGTTCTGTATGTTAACTTACATCGACAGAACCAAATATAACATATCTGAAGTTGAACACTTACAGGTATAATGATAAGTTTTAAAGAATGAGAGCTGTTGTGCGTTTATTAATTAGCAAATACACTTTAAAATGGGGTGGAATTTATAGTTCCTGTAATTTTAATACCTTTAACATCTGATTAAATTTGAGTGACATAGGGATATTAATTAACCTATGAAATAATCACACTAGTTTTATAAAAATTGTCCAACTGCATGTGTATGGCTTGGCCTGGCTTGACTTCAAGGACAGACCTGCGCAGTGCAAGTAATGCATGTTAAACAGTACAGTACATGGAACCACAAGAAGACCATGTTTTTCTCGTGTCATTATCTTCATAACTGTTCAACTTTGGGTATAGTTTGGTTGGTTATATCGATGTAAATTAAGCTAAAGTACGATTTCCTGAATTGTGGCAGATTCCTCCCTCCTCTACTTTATAATCCTCATGAGTTATATTAGAGAATTATATGCAGGAACATATTGTCATGGACCCACTGGCTTATAATGAGGTCCGTACCCGACCGTCACTGGAGGAACGACTGGAGAGTATCATCAGCGGAGCAGCTCTCATGGCTGACTCATCTTGTACACGTGACGAGAGACGTGAAAGAATAGTTGCAGAGTGCAATGCTGTACGCCAGGCTCTGCAAGATCTGCTATCAGAGTACATGTCCAATGTAAGTTTGGCCCATATGTACACGTCTTCATATTGTATTAGTAGTTTTTACTGGTGTTTGTCATGGTTGTTTGTACCTTTGGAAGGCAGGTTTCAAGAGAGAATGTACATGTTAGATTATAAGATTTGGTACTTGACTGAACTAAGACTGAAGTAAATTTTCCTGTGAGAATGTAATGAACATATAGTGGCAATGTTGTGAAGTTTTGCTGTAATCATTTGTAGGGCAAATCATTTGAGAACTTGATATTCTAAGATGCTTGTTAAATTGTGATATTTGAACTGTTTCGTTTATTGTTTTTGTTATGTCTGATCTGATTGCTTTAGTCTTGCGAGAGTTGTTGCTTCAGAAGTAAATATTTTTCACGCAGTCATTGTGCGGCATTGCCACTTGAATTTCAGTTATTGACATTGTTTCTGGAAAGGGAAATAAGTAATAATGTGATTGAGAAGAACAGTTTCATTATTTTGACATTCTGGGGCTGAATTTTAATGCCTGTCCTCCACATCTGTTATTTGATTTCCTCAGTTCCTTTAGCCACATTCCATTTAAAATATTAAGAGAATATCGCACAATCATTCTCGTGTGTTTGAGAAATTCTTCATTCAAAAATTTTAACGAATGTTTTGTTTCAAAGTAATTTTTATTTGATAAAATAGGAAGAGTTCCATTCACAAATATGTATTGCTGACAATGAAACTCCAAGGAGTGTGACAGCTGGGGTTTGTAGGAGTAAATTAAAAGAAGTTGTTGGTTGTCGGTATTTATGCCCACCACAGGGTGCTGAACTGGGAAGTCTTACAGGCATAAAGAAATTAGAGAATGATTTTGTGAGGAACTTAATATGGGCTGATGTTACTGACTGTTTGGGGATTTAAACTGTTTGATCAATAAATGTCAGTTTTGTGGCACTAAGGATTTTTAACAGGTGAGCATTAAACCACTCATTCATTTAATTATCCATGTTCCATACAGTAAGATAATTTTACAATGTTTATTCCAACAACTGCACAACAGTTAGATACAAATCAATACAATTACATAGCAAGCCTCCTACATGTTTCAGCATTTTTCAGCCATCTTCAGGGAGGTATGCGACGAGGAAAAACACAACATTGGCTAATAAATAGATCTGAGATCTGAACTGATTTTTCATGTTATTTACAGACGTGGTGCTCATTGAATGGCAAAATCTCAACTGATTTTTATTACCAGTGCCACAGAATTTCTTTTTAAATTTTGAGCAAACAAATTTTCAGAAGAGTTAATGTGGAGATGGATTAAACCGGGGGTTCTCAGCCTTTATGTTTTTTCCTGAAGTACCAGTCAGCATTAGAAAATGTTTTTCTGTCTCTAGTTTGACAGCCAACGTATCAGTTTTGGTGAAGACAACATACTGCAACTTTGTTACCGTATGTTTGTTCAGACATGATGTGCTAATCATCCGTCTCTGTAAATGAATATTCATTGCCCATGTCTAGCACAGAGCAACAGTTGGACTCGCACAGCAGCAGTCACTTTACACTGCGTCACGAGCAACATTATGTTTCAGCAAAAGATGGGTGGGTCTTGTGGACAAAGGCGTGCATTGTGGATACAGCTGGTGCACCTCCTTGGCAGTTATTTTTAAAATGGGCCATAGCTCATAAACAAAGCATCCAAGACCTGTGCTTACACAGTCTTATTGTATAGTTTCCATGCATAGAACATGCCGCTACGATAGCACTATATATCTAGAAATACCCAGCATAAGTGGAGTGATTTTATTAGTCATGTCATATAATCTGATCAGCAGTGACTTGTCCCGTGAAACATTTGTGAAACTTCAGTAGATGAAGGGACAAATTCTATATTTATGTATGTAATGAGAACTTTTATTATTATTATATTTTCTTCTGTTTCTTTGTCTCCCGGTTGTAAACCAGTTACAAGCTGCAAGGGGAGGGAAACGCGGGGTAAATATGAACCCCAGTGTGCTACTGTTGTGTGCTGGCAGTTCTGGTACAAGTGTTTTAGATAGTTAACAGTTACACTGTACAGCCTCTTCTGTGTGCGCACTGTTTTGCACATGTGTTGTACCTCTCTACTGTTCTGGTATTCTTATTGTGCTCTTAACTCTAGTTTTGGTATGTGCCGCCATCTCTTTGCTATAGATCTTGAGTCTAATCCTTGTAGCAGAGGTGTGAGAATTTTAGTGTGCTTTATGAAGTTTCCTGTTTCTGGCTTCCATTTTGTGGTTATTTTCTCTGTCTTATCTTTCAGTGCTGATCACGAGAAAGAATTAAGAATTATGCGATAGATGCAGGTTTATTGCAATTTACATAATCAGCTGGATGGTTTGGCAGCAGAAAAATATATACCAAGGATGAAACCACTGAGGAGGGTAGTGGCCAAGGGTGGGAGCAGATTACATTACACTCTTATCATTACAGTCGTCATTTAACTTAACCATTGTTACCAGTCATGATAAACTAAGTAATCTTTTAAAAGTTAATAAAAAAGGTAAAGCAATCCCATTACAGGCCTTGACAGGCCCTTAGGGCTCCAGGAGGTCGAGGCTCCCAGGTTTTTAGACAATCGGCACATGAAGGTGGTAAGGTTGTCAGCCCTATGCACCGGCCGCCTTTACCCCCAGGAAAGATTCCTGGTACTCATTTCTGTTAGAGGCTGAGTTGACCCCAGGGCCATAGTGCGGCCGAAACGATTATGTCAATGAAAAATTCCAGTGACACCATGAGGAATCGAACCCGCGACGTTCCGGTTTGTAGCGCAGTGCCTCAACCAACTGCGCCACCGCGTACCCCTTTAAAAGTTAATACCATACTTTATCAGATCTCTTCATGGGCAACACCTGCAAGCATTCCACTTAAAATACTTGTTCTAGTTGCCATCAGCTATTATCAATATTCAAATTTTAAGTGACATTTGTGTGCTGTTTTAGTATGTTAACTTCCAACTTTTACTACCTTAGAAGGAGCAAAGCATTAATACCATATTTCATTGCATCATTCACAAGTAATCCTTTCCGCTTTTGTAATCAAAACTTTTGGGTATGTGCTGTATGTGACGATTTATAAAAATAGACCTTTACTTGATCTGTATGTAAAAGTGATACTGTCTGTCCTAAAATGTATGGATGCCCTCTACAGGATTAACCCTTTGGCACTGGAATTAAATGCATGGGTTTAAAGGAGTGGTGAGGGAACATTCTGATAAACAAAATTGCCAGAGGAGACAGCTACACAAAACAAAGTACTATATCAGCCGAGGGCTGTGTGAAGATGTGCCATAATTGACATGTTCTGGGTGATGACAGGCATCCTTTAATTTTTTGAGTATCGCGCCGTGCAATGGCTGTAGTCGTTGTTTGGTGCCAAAGGGTTAAATGGTAACAAAAGGTATTCTCTTTGTCTTTGTAACTTATCGTTTATTTATTAGATTGCTTTGCATTTTGTAGTACTGCAGTTTATTAAATGCTGTACAAAGTAAAAGTCAGTCAGGCAGTCATGATGTTTACAATCAAGCTTTTAATCTTGTGTCTTGGTCTGTATGTCATGGCCACCATGTGGCACAGTGTTTATTATGTGTGCCACATGTAACATGGCACATAGCAATGATGATAATTCTCACAAAGCGTGCCAAATATGTGTTTCTGCTTGTATTACGAGCTTGTATCTTATACTTGCTGCTAGCCTTTTCAGAGTGTGGTGAAGAAACTTTTCATTGTCATCATGTAAATATGGGTTTTGCAAAAACTTACATACCTTTACAGTAAATCATGATTTTGTATTTCATTAGAACGTCACTGCTTTAATGTGATACTCTCTGAAGAAGAGTAAGAAATGCTGTTGTAGGGCTGGATTTGACGGAAAAATTGTGACTGTGTTTTCCGAACTGTGAAGTGCATTATTGATCTCACATTTCATGAAAGATTCAGTTATCTTGTGATTCACAGTTGATGCCTCTGCGTAAAGTTGTAATAACCAAGAAGTTGTCAGTGATGTTGCATGCAACCACCAATCTTCTTGCTTAAAAATGATCATTTTTGTAGACATGGAAATACTGTTGTTTATGTGGCTTGTTATTGACTTCTTCACATCTGCTTCTAGGTTGGGACATTTTGCAGTATACTGACAAAAAGTGGATTTATTCTTCTCTGACTTCGTTAACTTTTCCTCTTGCTTTCTCCCTTAAAGTATCATTTTCTTGGTTAGAAGTGGACCAAAATGCGCTTCAACTATCCTGTTACTGTGCTCTTTTGCATATTTATCATACTTAACATTAAACTTACAGTATATGAAATTGTCCCCTGTTATGACACATTCTGTGAACAAATTTATTTTCAATACATTTTCTGTGACTGGATGCTAGTGAACACATAGGATAAGGCAGGTGAAGTTTTGTTTCTCTCCTTCCAAGGATGTGTCACATGATAACCATTGTTATTCCTCAAGCAAATGTGGAAATTTCGGTAGCTTTGAAGGCCATATTGATGTTCCTTTGGACCATAAGACACTGGGGAATTCTATACAGTATTTGTCAGGAAAATAAGTGCATTTTATGGTCTGGGAAATATGATAAATAATGTGACAGTACACACTTTTCATGATTGAATTTAGGAAACCATTATGTTCACATTTTGAGCTGTTCATATCCATCCAGCTGATTTTATTATTGGTGTCATAGTATTAGGTTTGATAAAAGAGTATTTCAAAAAGAGTATTTTTAATTACAGTAATTTTTCTTGAATATTTTGATATCTTGAATGATTTGGTTCAGATTTTGAATCATACAGTGGAATTTTATGTTATCGTGTGAAGAGATTTATATGTTTTGGTTGAAAGGAAGTTTCTGGACTGAATTTGCATTAAGTAATTGTCACAATGTCTCCATAAGTTCATTGGAGGTTCTGTTATTTTAGAAGGGTTCCATCAACAGATTTTTACGAAGTTGGCCTGTAATGTCACGATATTAGAATTTGTTAGGCAGTTATTCAGTTCTGTAATTGTCTTGGATGGTTCCGCTGTTCTTATAACTGACACTTTTGTTTTATTGTACTCTTTAGTCCTCACTGTTGTTTCCACCCTGTGTCACAAGCATAGACTGCTAACACTGACTTGCCTTTAGATATGCTGGTGATTCCACAGATTAGGAGTGTAGTTTCCTTATCTGCACAACAATAATTTATTATTATTGTTTGTAAATATAATAATTATAACAATAGATGATCTTTAATACAACCTGTTTTGAGCTATATAGGTCATCTTCAGGTTTGTTCTGTAACGTAATGAGGATTTTGGTTTTGTGTGTTGTACTTGTGTGATAACTGTTGATTATAATTATTATATTTACATATGATAATAATAATAATAATAATAATAATAATAAATTACTTTTGTGCAGATAAGGGAACCTATACTTCTACTTAAGTACCTCATCTTATAGCACAATGGGATGCAAACAATAAAGACATGGGGATTGTTTGTCTGTGATGCATGGTGTGGTGTGGCTACCGCTGTCATACTGTCAGCCTGTGATTTATCTAGAACTGCACCGCTTATGTATTAATCTTGTATACCTTTCTTAACACACATTAATTGCTATAGAATATACAATTTCTAGCTACAGATTCCAGCACAAGTAGCAGGTTCTGGTTTCAAACAAGAGTGCTTCAGTTTGGAGTCAAGCGTGACATCAATGCTGAATTTGAAGTGGCTTTTACATTGGGATTGCCATAAACCATACTCACATTTGCCAGACTTTTCTGTATGACTCAAGTGTTCTGGGATATGACACCATGTAGATTGAATTACCAGTTGCTGGTAAGAGTCTTCTTGGATTACCTTGAACATAGAGGTGACAAATGCCTCAAAAATGTTGGTAAATAATTATCAAGTGACACAGTGTCGTATCTCACAAGACTTCAGTCTTTATCTGTAATGCTGTGAAAATCTCAGATTGTGCTTGTTATGCCTTACGAGTATTTGAATTCATGTCATGTTTCATGTTTAAACATTAGGGACGGTACTGGGGCGACCCTTGTATCTCGATCATTTGTCATACTTTTCTCCAACTTCTCAGAATCTGAATACCAAATCTGTCATTAGTCATCTGATAATTACCTTGAGGTTGTTGAAAGAAACTGGAATTCAGTAATCCATATTACATTGTCGGTATAGTGACTGTGCTACACGACGGATGCTCTGGGGTTCAAATCCTGGCAGAGGCAAGAGATGTTTCTCTTCTCCAGAAGTCCAGACTGACTCTGGTGCCCACCCAGCCTCCTGTTCAGTGGGTACAGGGGTTGTTTCCCAGGGTAAAGTGGCCAGGGCATGAAATTAACCACTCACCTCCATCTAGTGTAGAGATTAAAAATGAGTGGAGCTATATCAGTACTCCCTCTATATGGCTTCATGGTATGGAGAGGGACAACTTCACCTTTTATATTTTTATATGCAAAGTAACTGTTGCTGTTATATTTAACGAAACATTGCTTTCGGATTTTTGGTATATGAAGGCATATGTCTCTAGGAACCTGTGCTTGTAACCCATGTTATGTGAGGTATGGTTTTTGCTTACATCAGATGTTGATGCCACACATTAAATGTTAAAACATAATCACATTTTTTATGTAAACCAAACCCTACTGCTTTTGCTGATTAATGAGATGGAACTAAATATATGACTCTAAATGCCTGTAATGCGTTCTTGTATTGTTTTACCAGTGGTTGATAATACTACTTTCATTGTTACTAATATGAAATATTTGATTGATCATTGAACCAGTCTTCTAGTCCAGTGGCTTAAAAATGTAGCTGGAAAAGGAAGTAGTCCAGATTCAGACTAAAAATGTTGTAATTGGATGTTATTTTTGGGTAGGTGTTGGTATATTAATTCATTTGTTGAATAGGTAGTATAACAATGAAACTTCATTGAAGTGTATAATTGAACTGTTGCCATCTTAAAATGGGCATATTTGAATACTGTAACATTTCAGTCTTTACCAAATCCACAGTTTTTGTTTTGTTTGAGGATATGGTTAGACTTGTAGCGCAAAATTAATTTAATTAATTAATTAATTGTATAATACATACAGAGTGCTTCAGAAAAGTTGGGTCAAAATTACAACCACATGTTCATGAAATCATGAGGAAGAAAGTTCCTATGAATGTTGATCTGAAAATGATGTAGTAGTGTTAGTTGCAGCTGTGGTGGTGGTGATAGTGGTGTTGGTAATGGTGTGGTGGTGGTGTGGTGGTGGTGGTGGTGGTGGTGGTGGTTGTGGTGGTAGTGGTGTAGTGGTGTGTGTGTGGTATGGTGGTGGTGGTGTGGTAGTAGTGGTGATAGTGGTGTTGGTAATGGTATGTGGTGATAGTGGTGTTGGTAATGGTGGTGGTGGTGTAGTAGGTGATAGTGGTGTTGGTAATGGTGGTGGTGATAGTGGTGTTGGTATGGTGGTGGTAGTGATAGTGGGGGTTGGTGTGGTGGTGGTGGTGGTGGTGGTAGGTGTGGTGTTGGTAATGGTGGTGGGTGGTGGTGGTAGTGATAGTGGTGTTGGTAATGGTGGTGGTGATAGTGGTGATAGTGGTGTTGGTAATGGTGGTGGTAGTGATAGTGGTGGTAGTGATAGTGGTGTTGGTAATGGTGGTGGTGGTGGTAGTGATAGTGGTGTTGGTAATGGTGGTGGTGATAGTGGTGTTGGTAATGGTGGTGGTGGTGATAGTGGTGTTGGTAAGTGGTGGTGGGTGGTGGTGATAGTGGTGTTGGTAATGGTGGTGGTGGTGGTGGTGATAGTGGTGTTGGTAATGGTGATGGTGGTGGTGGTGGTGGTGGTGTGGTGTGGCAGCGGCAGCAGCAGCAGGGATGTCAACAGCGATGGTAGCCCATGCCACCTGATCTGAGTATCTGATTTCTTGCTTTGGGGACATGCAAGCCTTGATTGCTAATGCCAGGATATACAGACTGAGGGACATCATTCAGAATGCACTAATAAACACACTTTCTCATAACTCATTAAAACGGTGTTTATGGATCTACATTCATAGGAACTTCTGTGATGCGATGTTCTGATGTTTGCACTGCAGCGTTGATGAAGATTGAAGTTGTCTGGGACACGTCATGTCGATTGGTTGTTAAGTTAGCAACATTTTGGAGGGGCTTGGATCCTGAGGTGGAGCAGATGGTGGCGCAGTTGCTTGAGGCACTGCACTACAAGCCAGAAGGTCACGGGTTCAATTCCCGATGGTGTCGCGGAAATTTTTCGTTGACTTAATCCTTCTGGCTGCGCTATGGCCCTGGAGTCGACTCAACCTCTAACAGAAATGAGTACCAGGATATTTCCTGGGTGGTAAAGGCAGCCTGTGCATAGGGCTGACAGCCTTACCACCTTCATGTGCTGAATGTATGGAAGTCTGGGAACCTCCAACTCCCAGAACCCTTGGTGCTTGTCAAGATGTGTACAGGTATTGCTTTTTGGGCCCTGAGGTGGAGGTGGCACACACTACAGAAATGCTGGCACTATTTGTGTATCAACATGGTTTCATACCTGAGAAGACTCTTCAGCTTCTTTCTTCTTGACCCTCTGAACGTGTATTGTTAAGTGTGACTCTGCCTTCTTTGAAACACACTCTGTCTGATGTATCTTATTAAAACATGTCAGAACATGAAATGCAGTACAGATGTGAAGTCATAGTTCATGCCATAGTTTATCATGGCAGTGGCTTGGGTGTTTTGTTTTTTATGACTACTTCAGTTATATATGAGAAGGGGGAGATCCCTTGCACTGCATGCTTCATGATGTAACTGCAGTAGTTAACTATTAGATGGTGAACAGTATTACGTATATCAGTATACTTTTAGAGTAGTTCAACAGTGTAATTTATTGTAAGGTTAATGTGGTGAAATGCTGCATTATCAGTTCAGTTTTTCAAGAGTTGGAACTTCGGGCTTGTCTTCGGTGTGCAGTACTGAACTTGCGGGTTAATTTCAGGTTTATGATGCAGGGTGGCTCAAAAGTTACATCACACTCAATGTTAACAACAGAAAGGCCATGTTAAGTGACTCCTATGCCACCCTGTGTGTGTTCTTGTTTATATTCTGATATCTGTATTTCCAGACACATAATTACTGTATTTCATTGCATAAATCACACTTTTCCTAATAGTCTGTGATGTAAGCATTAGTTGTGAGAGTTATGCAAGGCTTAATGAAAATGGCACATCATACACAATATCATTCTGCGTCACCAGTGAAAAGCTGAGAAACTACATGCATGCTAGGTTGTTATTTGGTAACAAAAGACCTCTTATTTTTTAATTTACTCCTCATTTATTATTAAGTGTATCATATTTTTGTTAAATGCTATACAAATAACGTTTTTTTTACAAAGTAAATCATCAGTTACGGAATTTAAATCACATATTTCGAACTCATTTATTGTGTCTGGCTAATGTTCTTTGATCATGACACAGCCATCACATTTGCCAGAGTGCATGACTGGAGGGTCATGTAACAAGAAATACAGTAGCTTGTGACTGTTCTTGTTCAGCTTTACAAAATACAACCTGTTCAGTGGTCCTGCTTGCATTCTGTATATCTCGATACTCTTGGAATTATTAAAAAATCAAATTATAATGCACAGTATGGAAAATATAAAACTCTCCAGACTTCGTGACAAAGTTCTTTGTTTGTGTCTTGTGTATGTAAAAATGGAATGTGTGAAACACATAGGGATCTGATTTCTTCTAACATCAAAATAAAAAGTGAATTTCATAAAGTACTGGCAGCATAATTATGTAGTTTAATGTGGTTTATTTATGCGTGATTTATTTGACGGCACTGTCATATAGTTGAGATTATATGGTGTCAAATGATAGGATGTTTGGCAAATAATGAATTGTAAAGGGTGTGGAAGGAAGCAGTCGTAGCATAATTTGAGGCAGAGTCCCAGCATTTGTGTGCATGCACTGGGAAGATCACAATAAACCTGTCAGGATAGACAGTCTGTGGGCTGAGATCTGAACCAAGAACCTGCCACATATGAAGAATGAGTGATAACCACTTGTCATAACATTTGGCCATCTAATATGGTGTACATCTAGAATTGATTTTATATATATGTTACAGTACTAGCAGAATGGGTTAAATGTAACCATCAAGTTATTTTTGCATGTTAACTGTAAATTATTTGATTTTTAATAGCATTACTTGGGATAACAGACACTTACAGTAAATTCATGTTTATTCTAATTTTATTATTTTATAATGAAGACACGCTAACCATACCAGCACATCTGTGTGTCTGTCCATTTGTCCCTACGTCTGTTTCCCCTTAATGACTTTGGAAACAGTTTACAGATTTTCATAAAACCAGGCATGACACCATGTCGCTAGAGGATACTCCCTAATAATACCAATATGGTGATTATGTAAAGTTGTATGGTGGGAACATATGTGCCACTGCTATTGTACATGTGTACGATCCAGTGGTTAGTTTTTAGTTTGATATTGATCAGTATCAGTAATGAGCTACTGGAGGTGGAATGGATATAGATCATAAACATGCCTAAGAATTGTTCCTTTAAAAATAATTGGACATATTGACCACTACAAATGGATTGGCAGTGTGAAATTTTAATATTATTTCTGGAAAATTTGTTTGTATGAGAATGTGTTATAGTTGAAATTATGCACAGAAATCAATCAGTAACTTGTGTAATAATTAATTGACTGTTGTTGCTGACCTCACCCTGCAGACGGAAATTCCTGAAGGAATGTAGGTGTTGTTAGTTATTTATATACTTCTTGTTTGAAACTGAATGATTTAAAAGGATGTTATTATGAGATGGCAGATGAAGAAAGCTGGGGGACATTACAGAAATTGGAAACAGTGTTACTGCACACTGATAGACAAGTTTTCTCAAGTGTAACATATAAATTCTTGACAATGGTTTCACATGAATAATATCACATTAACGAGGACTTTTTCCATCATCACCAATACTTAACACAATCACAACGTTTCAGGAGCTAACTGCTCCTGTCAGGTGATAAACCACTAATCCTAAGAAACAAATTGACCAAAATATACAAGACACATCATTGTTCAATTTTCTTTGGGTTTGCATATATGGAATTTGTGTTTTTAGATATATTGGGTAGTTGTTCCTTGCGTATGAGTTATGATGATGTGTCTGTTATATTTTCGACAATTAGTTTCTTATGATTAGTGGTTTATCACCTGAGCATGGAAGCAGTTAGCTTCTGAAACATTGTGATTGTGTTAAGTATTGGTGACTATGGAAAAAGTCCTCATTAATGTTCATGATATTATTCAAGTTTTTGTGTGGTTCTGTCCCCTTGCATTGCTTTAAAAGTGAATAGTTGTCCTGTGCTGCAGGTTGGAACCAAAGAGCAGAGGGAAGGTTTGGAACGGGCTCTGGATCACATGTGCCGCAAAACTCGCGACCTCCGTCGCCAGCTGCGAAAAGCCGTTGTTGATCATGTGTCTGATAGGTGAGTTGAAGTTAAAGTTAGCTGTAATTATGAAACTTTGTGCAGCCTGAGGATACATGCACATATGTGATGTGGTCTGCACTGTACCACAAATTAAGGACTGGAACACATGTAAAGCCTGAAGAAAATGAAGAAATGGGGGAAAAGGGATGGAACACATCTACAGATTTAGGAAAATTAAGAAATGATTCAGTACCCATGCATTTTAAAACTCATATATGATTATAAATTTTGATCTTTAGAACTTCATAATCCGTGTACATTTTATAATTTGTATGATTTCTCTTTACCGTCATGTGCATTCCAGCTGTAGGGCCCACCGAGTCTGCTATTTGGTGGGTATTTACTGGTCTTTTATTGAAGTGGAGCATAATGCCAAAATCTGCGTTCCAGGTATACATTTTGAATGCACCAGTCACTTAAAGGATCCACTTACACATTCGTCATGTTGATATTTTTGTTGGAGGTGGGGCTGAAGACATACACCTTGCTCATTTGTCTACTGGCCACTTAATGAAGTGCATATCTGTGTATGTATGTTTTTAGCATGGAATTATGTTCATTGGTCCATGGGGGCAGACTGCAAGTTGAAGGGAGGTTGCATTCTAATCAGTGATAAATATTATGTCAGAATAAATGAGAGGTGTTATGTTGTAATCAGAATAATTTCTATTTCCTCATAAACTGGGTTGACATTACACATTTGACATATTGTTGTGTGTATAAATATGATAATTGGTTTAAGGTTTTGTTCACATTAATATTGACTGACAGTATTGGGTTTTCATTAATATTAACTGGATTAATTATTTTTGGTCCTAAAATATGGGGCAGAAGCCTGGACAATGACCTCAGATGAAATGAATGTTCATAGAGTATTTGAGCGGAAGATTTTAAGAGAAATTTGTGGTCTCATAAAAGGAGAAAGCTGGAGAATAAGAACGAATAAGGAGAAACAGGATATATTACAAGGGGAAGGCATTGTAAAATTTATAACATTGCTTAGATTAAGATGGTATGGACATACTGGAAGGATGAATAATGAAAGAATGCCCCAGAAAGTAGAGACAACCAGAATGGAAGAAACAATGGAAAGAGGAAGACCGTGGAAAAGATGGACTGATGAGGCTGAAGAAGATTTGAAGACAGTGGAAATAAGAAATTGGCGTACAGTGTCTCCAGACCAGAAGGAATGGAGGAGATCTGTATTGGAAGCCAAGCTACAAAATGGACTGTAGTGCTTGCATTAACATTCAGTGGCTACAGACCAGAAGGAATGGAGGAGGACTGTATTGGAAGCCAAGGTTCACAACGGACTGTAGTGCTTGAACTGGTGTACAGTGGCTACAGACCAGAAGGAATGGAGGAGGACTGTATTGGAAGCCAAGGTTCACAACGGACTGTAGTGCTTGAACTGGCGTACAGTGGCTACAGACCAGAAGGAATGGAGGAGGACTGTATTGGAAGCCAAGGTTTACAACAGACTGTAGTGCTTGAGGAAGAGGAGGAGGAGCAGATAATTTTTAGTGTGTTATTTAACAACTTTGTCAGTTGCTAAGATTATGTAGTGTCGACAGTAGATGAATGAAATGTGAGGACGGAGCACTGGATGAATGATAACTGTTCATGTTCCAAATCAAAATGATGAAAGTGGTAATTTTTTTGTCTTATTCCAGTTTCCTAGAAACAAATGTTCCTCTCCTGGTATTGATTGAGGCTGCTAAAGCTGGTAATGAAAAGGAAGTGGAGGAATATGCACTGGTGTTCACAGAACATGCCAACAAGCTTGTGGAGGTGAGTATGATGCTGACATACTCCCATCTGTTGCAGACAGGTGTAGAGTACAGTACACCATCTCCCAGTGTGGTTTTGACTGGACACCGTTGACAATAAATAAATATATGTGGGGGGGGGAAATTGTCAAACACTGAAAAATTCAAACACATGGATTAATGTGGATGGTTGCTCACTCAACAACTGCAGAAGCCGGCAGCATCAGCTACCCAAGCACTGTGTATATGTTTAATGTCCAAAAATGTATGGGAGGGTAATATTAAACTGAATTTTAGAGATTAATGTGTGAACGTGGTGACGGGTAGGGATTATTTCTTGACTGGGTGAATGACTGTCAGCTTTTCAAGAAACACTACACCATGGTAAAGGTAAAAGGTAAAGTTTTCATGCCATGAAGGTGTATAGGGGGGGTAGAGGTATAGCTCCACTCATTCTTAACCTTGGCACTAGATGGGGGTGAGTGGTTAACTTCACACCCCAGTCGTCATCGCCGTCGTCCCCCTTCCGCCCAGAGGATGTTTAGGAGAAGAGAATAATCTTTTGCTCCTACTGGGATTCGAACCCTGGACCATCCAGTTCATAGCCCAGTTCCTATACTGACTATGCTACTCCGGCTCCCACACTATACCATGAAGCATGTTATTAAGCAGAGAAATGTGGTAATTTATGTACATGGGTAACCTTGCAGGTTGCAAATTTGGCATGCAGCATGTCTGGTAATGAGGATGGAGTGAAGATGGTGAGATATGCAGCTGCCCAGATTGAGAACCTCTGTCCACAAGTAATAAATGCTGCCCGCATACTTGCTGCAAGACCACGCTCTAAGGTGGCACAGGAGAATATGGACGTCTTTCGTGACGCCTGGGAGAACCAAGTCCGTATCCTCACTGAGGCTGTGGATGACATAACTACCATTGACGACTTCTTAGCTGTATCAGGTATGATATTTTGTGATGTATTGATCAGATGTGTCACTTATGGCATGGGGTGAAATGCACAATTAATGTTGATGTTATAAACGAGAGCAGTGAAATTGGTGGAGTGACCATGGTAACAACTTTACATCTGTGCGACTTGGTACCTGCCTATGCACACGGTCAAGAGATTTTGCAGTAGTGCACACTGTGATGTGTAGTGTATTTTTTAACATGCATCTTGTTCGGCAGGTTTTCAACGTCTGTAATAAAGGTTAAATGTCCAGCTTACCCCTTAGTACTGTTGTTTAGTATTATTGATTAATTTTATTAAAGGATCATGTCATTATCAGCATGTGCCCTCTCTGTTCATGAGCTCTGCACAGTAACAATAAGAATGGAAAAAGGCTGAACTTTTTTACTGTTGAGCCCTTTGCTGCATTTAACACTGTAAAACATAATTCAGGCTGATTCCAGTGGCCATGCGGTGTGAGGCATAGGTCTGTATCCTCTTGATTGCTGGGATCATGGGTTTAAATCCCTATGAGGGCATGGGTGTTTGTCTCTCGTGTTTGTTGGGTGTTGTGTTGGTAGCAGCCTCTGCGACGGGCTGATCACTCGTTCAGAGGAGTCCTACCGGGTGTGTGTGTGTGTGTGTCTAATTTTGTGTGATCTAGAAACCTCAAAATGAGGCAGCCTAGGCCCGAGTTGGGCTGTTGCGCTACAGCAGAAAAAAGCGCAGTTAATGGTAAATTTCCCCTGCTGTTTTCCATGTACGAAACAGTTTTTAAGGGGCATTAAATTAACTAGTTCCATAGATGCGGAATGTAGTGCATTTAAACAGTGTGAAGAGGGGTTAATTGTTGGTGTGTGATGTCTTGTTACAGAAAATCATATTTTGGAAGATGTGAACAAATGCGTGTTGGCCCTCCAAGAGGGAGATTTTGATACACTTGACCGAACAGCTGGAGCAATTCGTGGCCGGTCGTCTCGAGTTTGTAACGTGGTTGGAGCAGAAATGGATAACTATGAGCCAGGAATTTATACAGAACGAGTTCTTGAAGCAGTTAAAGTATTAAGGGACCAGGGTAAGTATGCAGTTATCGATATTGACGGGATTATCCATAAGGAATTCGTGCCTCCAGGTCAGACTGTCAATACGAAGTTCTACTGCGACGTCCTGAGGCAGCTTAGGGAGGACATGAGGCGGAAGCGGCCAGGCAAATGGCGCACGAACAACTGGGTGCTCCATCACGACAATGCACCTGCGCACACCGCTTTGGCTATGCAGCATTTTTTGGCCTCCAAAAACATGGCGGTTGTCCCCCACCCCCTTACTCACCTGATTTAGCCCCCTGTGACTTCTTCCTCTTCCCCAAGATGAAAATCAAGTTGAAAGGGTGAAGATTTGACACCGTAGAGGAGATCCAGGCCAAATCGCAGAAGGTACTGAAGATGCTGACACAAAAGGACTTCCAGGACAGCTTCCGGTCGTGGCAGAAACGTTGGGATCGTTGTGTACACTCCCAAGGGGACTACTTTGAAGGGGACGGTGGCGATTAGGACTTTGAGTGTGTCTGCTTTTTCTTTTCTGATACATTTGGGAACTTTTGGATAGCACCTCTTATGTTTTATTTTGCAACAAAAACACAAGAATTTTACATGGGCTATATGACATTTAAGAGATCTCAATATGGGCACCATTTGTCACCCTACAAATGTGTAGCCTGTATTCAGCTTCCTCCCGTACATAAGAAAGCATCTCTGGCGTGACTGTTTCAACAGCTGCGCAGATTCTGTCCTTCAGGTGTTGCAGATCTCTTATTTTTTCGGCATACACAATGTTCTTGATGTACCCCCAGAAGAAAAAATCAAGAACAATTAAATCCAGGCTTCTGGGAAGCCAAGGTATAGGTCGACTTCTGCAACGGCCCGAACGACAGTCAGACACTGAGACGTTGTGACCTTGGGGACACCTGGTGTGTGAAAAAACTGTTTGATTGATGGAATCCAGTGTTGCCACTTTCACTGTTTTATACAGCACGAGTCCTATGTTATTGACATTCAACATCCTACCATTCTTTTATGGAAACCCTGTGTAGCAACTGATACCCAGTCTTTACACAGTACCATTAGATTGCAAATGGGCTCTAGCATTGTTAGTTATCTGCTATAAGTGCTTCTGTGATGGTCTTGAAGTAATGATTGTGCCTGTCTCACTACCCCTCCCCCAACCCACCTCCAGCCTTCAAGCATGTAAAGTAAAAGGAACTGAAGTTGTTCCTATGCATGATGTGAAGGCTTATGAGGGAATAGTGGTTTGGCTGCACATATTCTAATTTCAGCCCTAGATGGCAGTGAGTGGTCAGTGTCATGCCCTGACCACTTCATCCCTGGGGAAAGGAGTGCCCATCACTCATACAGTAGGAGGCGGGGTGTGTCCCAGAGCCGGTCTGGACGTTTCAAAAAGAGAAGGATCTCTTGTTCATGTTTGGAATGGAACAGACTTTAAAATAAACTTTAAAATTGCAAGAAAATATTTATTTGTGTCATCGTTTTAGTTCAGTGCATGAAGCTGTGGTCTGCACAATATATGCTCTGAAGTGTATTAATTTTGTTATCCATAAGCTGTGTCTTTGTTTTCGTTCAGCTGGGTGTTGCCGACAGTAAGGACTGGCTTATTCACTGTCGTACAGTGTCTGCACTTGATAAATTTAGAGGCAAAGTCCTTGTACACACCCTGGTGGCATGTAGAAAGAGTAGAGGCATAGTTCCACTCACATTTAACATCGGAAGTGAGTAATTAGCCTAATGCCTCATTGCATAGGATAACGGGTGGGCCCCAGAGCTGGTTGTGGCATTTTGGAGGAGAGAAAAACCCCTTGTTCTGACAGGATTTGAAACCAGATCATCCAGCCTGCAGCCTAGTTGCTGTTCTGTCTGAACGATCCTGGCTCCTAGTCTCTGCAGTTAATGCTTATTAAATAACGAAGGAAATACAAACATTTTATTTGTATTGATAGTGATGCCTAACTTCGCTCAGCGGGTAGAGGTAGCAGTCGATGCGCTGTCTTCCAACCCACCCAAAGATGTGGATGAAAATGAGTTTATAGATGCATCGAGACTTGTGTATGATGGTGTGAGAGAAATCCGACGTGCTGTACTCATGAACAGGGTAAGTAAGATCATGCTACTTCATGCTCAGAGCAGTTGATACAGTCAAGATGTGAGTTATGTTATTTTAGACTTAAGATACTCATCCTAAATAAAAATATGGAAATATGGAAAAAAAAGTTATTCCTTCTCTCTTTTGTCTTCTTTCCTCTTTCCCCTCCTTTCTCTCCCTTTCTGTCTGTGTTTGATGTAGGTTCATTCGTTTGTCTTTTGTCATTACAGAAGTTCCCTAAATATAGTTTAGACAGATGATAATACTTTTTCACCGATGGAGGATTTTTATATCATAAGATCTCTATTGTACATAAGTCCATACTGAAGAATGTGGACCTAAAGGCCTGAATGGGATTTGAACCCTTGATTTCCTGCTCTCTTTCCCTGCCTCAAATCGTCTAGGATATATTGGCTGCTGTTACTTACTCCTTACTACTACTTACTACTTACTCAGACCATTTTACATATAGGCCTACATGTGTTTCTGCATGTAACTTGAGCAAAAGTTTCTAAATATTTATTAGAGTGAAAAATGTTTGGGGCAAATTTTACAGTGAAAATGTTCGGGGCAAATTTTACAGCGAAATTAAACACACGTCATGTCCTTACACTCCTTCTGTAAGTCTTTTGTACTTTGTATACCTTTCTGACCTTGGATATTCCACATTCAGATATGACCTTCCGAACATACACAAACAAGTGTCTTAGCATTGATTATCATTAAACAAAGTTTCTTTCCACTTAAATTTATAGGTCTGTATATATATTAATATATATTTAATTAAACTGTAACTTACATTTCTACAGCTGTTACTTATTGAAATTTAAACTTTTTGTCTTTCAAGATGAAAATGGTTGCACCAGAATAGTTGTCCTAGTTGTCTTATATATGTATTTTCATTTTGTTTATTGCTGTGAAGTCAACAATTTTTTTATCCTCGCAGAATTCAAATGAACAGTTGAAGTAATTGAAACATGAATAAGATAGTCGAAGAATTTGGTGCATTTAAGTCATGTTGCATGATATGGTTGTGTGGTAGACTAACGCATTGTCTTGAACATTTCTTTCTTCAGACGGATGAGGAGCTTGACCCAGAGGATGTTGAACTTGATGAACATAACACCATAGAGACAAGAAGCAAATGTAAGACACAATTGTCCAATTTGATATCTTCAGGCACGAATACCATTTCTTCATTTGATTCAAGCATCTGAGTTTTTTATTGTGAACTTAAAAAGATAAATTTCTTTATACAGTGGATCCTTAAATATAATGCAGGTGTAAAGGGGCATTTTGGCTAGCAATCACGAGTGTGGACTGACTTAAAGGAATGTGTTTAGCTATGTGAGTATGGGGTTAATGGCTAGCAAAAGAAAATGAGTTTGAGTGCCTGAATAGTGCAAGCAATGTCATGGTTGTTATAATAATTAAAATCTGATTCTTTAGGTTATCATATTATGGTCTTTGATTATCGTGACCTCTGCCCCTGTGGCTATGATGGGGTAAGAATGTAAATTTATATGGGAGTGTCTAGATGTTGGGCTATTTTTCTGCTGCTAATGATGGTTACTAGTAGAGGGGCTGTGTGGTCTAATATGTCCGCCATCTGTGTTAGTGGTTGAGAGAATTGCAAGCAGAAGGATTCGTACCACCAGGTCCCTGTGTTCTTTTGCTTAGCTATCCTTCCTCATATTAGAATGGAAATACAGTGTTCATGTTCCAGGCAGGCTGCTTGAGGTGTAACCACTGATGTATGTGTTAGTGTTACATTTGTGGCTGTAATGAATGTTGTTACATGTGCATTGTTTTCTTGCAGCAAGTGCACACACCGGTGAGCATGGTGTGGATGAATATCCTGATATCAGCGGAATTACCACTGCTAGGGTAGGTGATATCAGTAGTAGGTGTGTGAATGATGCTACTAACTACAGTCGAACCCGGTTATAAGAACATCGGTTTATACGACACCTCACTTATAGAGTCAGATATTCTGTGGTATCAGTTAATTCATCACTGTTAACCATAACATTACACTCCTTGGTTATAATGACTCTCGTTTATAACGACACAAAATATTCATTTAATATTGTATTCACCGTGCATCTTGTATAAATAATTAACAAAATATCATCCCGTTCATCATGTTATAACCAAGTTTGACTGTATTTGAATTAGTGGTGAATGATCCACTTATTTTTTAATCATTATGGCTCCACTGAATGTTACTTTTGGATAAAGGTGATATACAAGGTCTGACAAAAAAAAAACGAGACTGTGTCTGTAACTATTTCTGTTTGACAAATTCAGCAAATTAACTAGGATCGCCTTCAAAGTAGTTCCCTTCTGAGTTAACACACAGCTGCATACGATGCTGCCAACGTTCAAAGCAATTCTGCATGTCATTTTCTGTCAGACTGTTGAGGATCTCCGTCGTTTTCACTTTCACATCTTCTACCGATAAAAAATGGGTCCCTTTCAGCACCGACTTGATCTTTGGGAAGAGTAATAGTCACAGGGAGCGAGGTCTGGCGAATGAGGTGGTGCTCCTTCACAGTGATGTTTTTATTGGCTAAAAACTGCTTCACAGACAAAGCATTGTGGGCTGGCGCGTTATCCTGATGCAAAATCCACCCGTTTTGCCACAATTCCGGTCGTTTCCTTCTCACACGTTCCCATAATTTCGTCAACACTTCAATGTAATAGTGTTGATTTACCGTCTGGCCTCTAGGTACCCACTCTGCCATCACAATACCCTGGATATCGAAGAAAACAATCAACATGGCCTTGAACCTTGAACGACTCATGCATGCTTTTTTTGGTCTTGGAGATGATGTTGACTTCCACTGCATTGATTGTCGCATGGTTTTTCGGATCATACTTAAATATCCAAGTTTCATCACAAGTAATGACCGAATTCAACAAATCTGGTTCAACCTCAATGCGTTGATAAGTCCGAACACAATTCCTGGTGGCTTTCTTTTTGTTCATCTGACAGAATTTTTGGAACCATTTTTGCACAAACCTTTGTCATGTTCAATTCTTCCGTTAGAATTCGTCGAACACTTTCCCTATCCAAATTAACTTTCTCAGCTACTGCTCGAACACCCAACCTTCTGTCTTTTCGAATCACATGTCGCACTTTTTCAATGTTGTCATCGTTAACAGCTGTGCGTGGCTGGCCTGGGCGATCATCATGTTTCACGCTTTCTCTGCCTTCTGAAAATCGTTTGTGCCACTCAAAAACGCGTGCACGAGATACGCAATCTTCACCATAAGCCTCAGTCAATAATTGAAAAGTTTCCGTCTCGGATTTCTTCAGTTTAACAAGAAACTTGATGTTAACTCGTCGTTCACTTTTGCAGTCCGACATTTTCCGTCCGAGGGTAAAAACACGCCTATATTTGAAGATGCGTCAACTTGTACTGAGTGAAGCGATCGAGCTGAAACTTGTCACACTGTGACAGGACAGATCATGTTCCATAGCCGTATATTTGTTTCATCCCCCACTCTTGGTTCCAGAGCTATAGGGTTAGTCTCGTTTTTTTTGTGTCAGACCTTGTATACAAAGCGATTGTGTCAGCAGTGGCAAGGTCGTGAACTGAGTCTCTCAGGGCAAGGACCTTATTATTGTATCTAAACCAGCAACCTTGGCATTCATACAGCACAGTTGTGCATGATTTTGGTTTTATAATGACAGACTCCATTTTAAAACTGACATCACATTTAATCAACATGAAGTTTAGTCTTGCCTAGGCAACATGAAGTGGTAGATTTAAATACATTCTGGCACCATGCCAGTTGTGGAACTTCAAATTCTGTAGCAGTATGTGTGGATGTTTCTAACAGGAAGGACATAATAGTTTCTTTACTAGCAAGGTGTTTCGTGAGGGATTCTGGTCTTGTGGGATGTGACGCTGTGTTGCTGGGTAACTGGTTCGTGATATTTAAACGAATGTATTGACACAAACCTTTAACCTTTAAACAACCCGCATTAGCTTATGCAAATGCGTGTAAAAAAACACCCGTACAAATTCATTTTATATATTTAGGCAAGAAGGAAATGTACTGCATTTTTAAGACATGCTGCAAAATCTCCGTTTTATTTTCCACAAAATGCTATTCGTTTCATAATTTTATCTTTTTATGTTCAAATAATACTCATGTTTTTCATAAACTATGTGCTAAAATTTAAATACCAACACAGTCATTTAAAGGTTAGAACTTCAGGAACCATTTACTTAGCAACACAGCATTACAACCCAGAGGACGTGAATCCTCAATTAAGCTAAGCTTGGAAAACAGGAAACACAATAGATTTATTCCAAAAAAACTGGAACTGCTATTCAGAGAACTGGAAGAAACAGGTAATATTAAAGCTAGAGAGTACACTGGAGATGTTGTTTCTTTTTATGCAACAGGTGCCAGTGCAAGTATTATATTTTTCCCATAATATTCTTTGTCACCAACTTACATGTATTTGAATTTGTCATGATAGGAGGCAATGCGGAAGATGACAGAGGAAGATAAGCAGAAAATAGCGCAGCAAGTGGAATACTTCCGCAGCGAGAAACTGAAATTCGATCGTGAGGTAGCCAAGTGGGATGACACTGGCAATGATATCATTGTTCTTGCTAAACACATGTGTATGATCATGATGGAGATGACTGACTTCACTCGGTAAGACATCGTAGATTGAATTTTTTAGTGAATGTGATAATGTTTTTGTGAAATTATGAGTTTGTGCCTGCCTATCTGACTTCCTACAGGGGTCGTGGTCCTCTGAAAACAACGATGGATGTGATCAATGCAGCAAAGAAGATCTCAGAAGCAGGCACGAAACTTGATAAGCTGACACGCCAGATTGCAGACCAGTGTCCAGAGTCATCCACAAAGAAGGACTTACTAGCTTACCTCCAGAGAATTGCCCTTTACTGCCATCAGATGAATATAACATCCAAAGTAAAGGCTGATGTGCAGAACATCAGTGGGGAGCTCATTGTTTCTGGGGTAAGAACTGTAACTCAGTTAACTGTATAGTGTGAATCAACATAAAAAAACATTCCTAGAAATCCGTTTTATATATTTAGGTAACAAGGAAATTTACTGCATTTTTAAGACATGCTGCGTAATCTCTGTTTTCCACAAAATGTTGTTTATTTCATTATTTTATCTTTTTCTGATCAAATAATATGTTTTTCATAAACCATGTGCTGGAATTTACATACCAACCCAGTTGTTTAAAGGTTATTGGCATTGTTAAACATCAGAACTATCAAACGTGGGAGGTCCATTCTGTGTCATGTTTGCATTTTATATCAATGAAGCTGTAGGTTGCTGCGATCATATATTGTCAGTGGGTAGTGAGTGAAGTACGAGTATGGGGCTTTGGAGGAAGGAAATTTAAAAGAGAATACTGTCTAACTTTGTGTGTGTTATAGTCGCTCGGAAAGCCAACTTCACAGCATATTACACCGACAACAGTTGCAGGAGACGTGTACAAAGTTAAAACAAAATTGTATGATGTCATAGTTGAACAAATGCATGTACCACACGCTCTAGTGTGTCTACTGCTACAAAGTGACCAGTTAGTACAGGTACACAGGCATTAACACGTTCACTGCCGGGTATTTAAATCCCCGAAGGTGTTAAATTGCCAGGGATTTATTGAATGTTAAACAATACTTAAATCGATCATGGTCGACTTTGGCAGTGAATGTGTTAAGCTGCTGTGGTGTATTGTCAAGTCTTCTGGGATGTTACACCATGTTAACTGTTAGATAGTCACTGCTTGTCTTGGATTACTAGACCCTGAAGATGGAGGCAGCATGATCCTCCAGAATGGTAATAGTTATTTACCAGTGACATGACATAACATACTGGAAAACTTGAATCATCAACATTGTGAGAATCTCAAATCTTGCATTATGCCTGGGTGTGATTGTACTAATTTAGTGACTGAATATTCCATGGTAATTTGTGCAGCATTTTTTAAGGCAACAAAAATATGTGCTGTGAGGTTATATTTGCCTTTCATGTTTTTTTAAATATATCTTGTTCTCTACTTCTAAAAATAAATACTTTTTCTTTCCCGCAGTTGGATAGTGCAACATCGCTCATTCAGGCAGCAAAGAACTTGATGAATGCTGTTGTTCTAACAGTGAAGTCATCATATGTTGCATCAACAAAATATCCACGCCAGGGCACCATCTCGGTGAGTTATTCATACCTACATGTCATATTATGCAAGATAGATTGTGTCAGATACATGAATTCAATATCAAATTATATACAAGTGTATCAAGTGACAATGAGCCGGGATAGTGTAGCCATTTTAATGACTAGTCTATGGGCTGGATGATCTGGGGTTTGAATCCATGCAGGTGCAAGACATTTTTCTTTCCCCCAAAACATCCAGACTGGCTCTGGGGCTCACCTAGTCTCCTATTCAATGGGTGTTGGGGGCGTAAAGTTGACCGCTCCCCTCCATGTACTGCTCAGGTTAAAAATGAGTGGAGTTATACCTCCACTCACCCTTTGTGCCTTTATTGTGTATATAGGGACAACTTTACCATTTTTTATCAAGTGAAGATTAAATGCTTTATTGTGAGCAGTAAATGCTGTGTACAACTTGTTCTTTCTATCCATATTTGAAGTTTTTGACAGTAACGTAATCTGCATTGAACCTGTACTGCAAAAGGGCTAAGTTTTATTTTTCTGTGTTTTAATTCTCCAAATTGCCATTTTTCAGACAGGCTTCTCACCAAAATGCTGTATGCAGTTTGTGTCCTTTGTAGCAATCCTGCTTGATTTAGCTGCTTAGCAGTGGTAGAGAAATAGTACATATAAATCACCAAGCCACTTGCATACAATCGTATGTTCTTGATTTATTTCATTTTTCATGGTCCGGATATTCTTATATCTAGATTTTAGGTTGTAATGCACAGATTTTGAATGAAAACTGCTTCTTTCCACGCCCATTTGTTACAAGTTTTACTGCCATGTCACAACTCATAAAATCTGTTGAGTAGTATGAGTGAAGTTGTGAGATTGTGGGCTCAGTAAATATTTCAGAGAATTAAAAAAAGAACTTGACTCTGTACAAGATTTGAAAATGGATTGTCTAACACTTATCTTTCATCCATAAATAAAATAATACTCAAGAGTAGAAAAACTAAGACGATATTTACGTATGCATGTACTATGAGGCTGTTGTTAATAATGTAGGTAAATTTGCCTTACCTTGTGCTACTTTATGTGGTACTGTTAAAGTAAAAGTAAGGGTAAAGGTAAAGTTCACCCTGGAACTGGTCATGAAGGCCCAGAGGGGGAGTAGAGGTATAACTCTACTCTTTCTTTAACCTTGGCACTAAGTGGGGGTGGGTGGTCAATGCCATGCCCCAGCCTCGGGAAAGAGACCCAGTACCCATTGTACAGGAGGCTGGGTGGGCCCCTGGGCCTGTCTGGATGGGTGCAGAAAATCTTGTCCCAACCGGGATTTGATTCCCAGACCGTCCAGCCCGTGGCGAGTCGCTATATTGACTACGCTATTCCGGCCCACTTACATGGTACTGTTGCAGGTAATAAGTCCTCGTAGTATATGCAGACGAAACTGCATGGTTGATGGGAGAATGTGATTCTGTTTTTTTGTTTTTTATTGTAGGAAGTTACTGACTCGGGTTTTGCGAAGCGTGACTCCTCGTTCTTTTATTTCCCCATCACTCCATCATTTGCTATCCTTTACAGCGTGAACCTGGTTAGCGTTCTTGTTTCTGCATGTAGGATTATATGTGTTCTGTGTGGCTTCATACTAACAGTCACTGATATGCGTTACTGTTCCAAGGATTTTAATGGGAGTTGTGGAGAGTGCAGGAGCTTAGAGTATGAAGGGTATTAAAAGATGTTTTTGTGATTTTACATTTCTGAAGCAGTGTATGAAAGACTTAGTGTGCAGAAGTCTTTGTTTTGTTAAGGTAGTGTAGCACAGATGCAAGGACAGATGTGCACATATAAAATTTTGGTGAGGAAACCTTTTTGAAATACTAAGAAGAAAGAGGATCAGGGGTAACATTAAAATGGATCTCAGGGAAGTAGGGATGGAACTGGCTGAGAATAATGTCCAATGGAAAGTGTTGGTTGTTCAGAAAATTTATTAACCCTTTGGCACCGAAAGATGACTTCAGTGATGCTGAGAAAACTGAATGTTTCCTAAAGTTGTCACCCAAGAACATGCCAAGTAATGGGTGGCCATTTACATCCTGGGTCTTTTTCAGAGTACACTGGGCACTTATTTCTGGCACCAAAGAGTTAGTAGCATGAACTGCAAAAATGCCTTATGACAAAATTGTGTGTGCTGGCAAATAATGACTTCAGAAAAGTTTAATTTACTTTTTTGAGTAGTGTTAGTAGGAGTTTATTTCACATTCTACATTTCAAGAATTGTTCTTTTAGTACTAACATTTCATTGCGTATGATCTTTGAAAGTGATATGGATGTATAGTTCTGTTTTTGTTTTGTTACATAATTTAACACAATTTTAAAAGCCTGCTACTTACATTTACTTGTTGGAAATGTGGCTAAGAAATAAGCTTTTGCTGCAGAAGTTTTGCAGTATAATTACTGATGCGGTATTTAATTACACTTCATACTCAACTTAATTGTTAATGAAGCATCTTGTGCTAAGATTCTTTTATTCTATGCAGTAATTGGTCATTAAAATATCTTACCCCAAATGAGGTAGAAACTATTTGTATGAATAATAATATATGCAATTACAAATTGAAATATCGAAATATGCTGACAGTATTAATCCATAAATATTACTGATTTGTCTTGTTAAGTTGTTGCTTTTATCAGATATATTGTTTGAGTTGAAAGCTGTTTGTTTGCAACATTTAAGGGGCTTTCAGGAATTCACTGTTTTCAATTTGAAATTGGGCAAACTGAATGGCAGGTAATATATGGTCCCTCAGCAAGGAAGTGGTTCACATGTTTTGCAGTCAAATGATCATACTTTGATAAACCAGTACAGCCAAATTCATGTTAAAAATTTCTAACTTAGAACCAGAGACACATTGAGATCTGCGCTTTCTGGGGTATTATGTAGCATCGAATGGCAATCCTTTACTGACGTTTCGGGACCACATATTGCTTCCATCTTCAAGGGTCAAGAAGTCCAAGAAGAAAGGTTCAATGGAAATCCTTTAGTAACGTTTCGGGACACCGTATCAGTCCCATCTGCAAGGGTCAAGAAGTCAAGAAGAAAAGTTGAATGGTAATCTTTACCGACGTTTCGGGACAACTATCGGTCCCATCTTCAAGGGTCAAGAAGTCCAAGAAGAAAGGTTCAATGGAACCCTTTAGTACGTTTCGGGACACATATCGTCCCATCTGCAAGGGTCAAGAAGTCCAAGAAGAAAGTTGAATGGTAATCTTTACCGACGTTTCGGGACAACATATCGGTCCCATCTTCAAGGGTCAAGAAGTCCAAGAAGAAAAGTTGAATGGTAATCTTTACCGACGTTTCGGGACAACATATCGGTCCCATCTTCAAGGGTCAAGAAGTCCGAAGAAGAAAAGTTGAATGGTAATCTTTACCGACGTTTCGGGACAACATATCGGTCCCATCTTCAAGGGTCAAGAAGTCCAAGAAGAAAAGTTGAATGGTAATCTTTACCGACGTTTCGGGACAACATATCGGTCCCATCTTCAAGGGTCAAGAAGTCCAAGAAGAAAAGGATTATCATTTATGCGTTATCCACAAAAGTCGCCATCTCATCAAAACGTGTGGCCTGAAACAGCTAAATCACAGTGAAATTAATTTCCCTTCAAATTCTTGTCTCTCAAGGTGATCTGATCAAGAGGTAAAGATTGTCATATGTTTTACTGACGTTTCGGGACAACATATCGGTCCCATCTTCAAGGGTCAAGAAGTCCAAGAAGAAAAGTTGAATGGTAATCTTTACCGACGTTTCGGGACAACATATCGGTCCCATCTTCAAGGGTCAAGAAGTCCAAGAAGAAAAGTTGAATGGTAATCTTTACCGACGTTTCGGGACAACATTTCGGTCCCATCTTCAAGGGTCAAGAAGTCCAAGAAGAAAAGGATTACCATTTGATGCTGTGTAATACCCCAGAAGAGCGCAGATCTCATCAACATCGTGTGGCCTGAAACAGCCTGAAATCACAGAGACACATTATTTCCTTCAGATTCTTGTGCTGGAGGTGTTCTGATAATGAGGTCTAAAGATTGTCATCATTGTTTTACTGCATGTTGTGAGTGAATGTCTGCTGACTGCGAGAAGGAAAGGTTGCACTGTAGTGATTGTGATTAAGTAAATTCTGCTGAAATTCACATTGTTAGTGACTTCATTGCCAGTGGCCCTGAAATGAGTGAAACGTGAGATTGTGATGTCACTGCCAGTGAACAACGCAAACTACATTTCATGAAGTATGGTCAGTTTATGGATGACATTGGGCCAGTGCATGACATGTTGTCTGGCTGTCTGTTGATCCTGCTATGTGATGTAAAAATTTGATGCTGTGTGACTGTGAATAAACAAGAATACTTACATGTGTTTCAAGGAATGTGTATAATTTTTGTCAGGTTTGGTGGTGAAGACCAAAATCACCTACCCTACTGGGAATTGATCATCAGCTGCCCAGCTGGGGGAGGAGGGGGAGGGGGGACAGTTGGGCTGTTGCTTTGCACACTAATTTGTCCAAGCTTGTGACTCTTTCAAAAGGACGTTTACCAAATAAAGTTTATAAATATTAATAAATAATAATGTGGTTAATGGACTGCTCATTAATGTTGATTAGCTCCTTTTTTTACCTTGTATTATATTTTGTACCATTTATACTATTCACATTCATTAGACTTTCATGATGACCTAATTGGATTTGTTTTTAGGCATGTTTGCAAAATTACAAAAAGTGACTTAGCTTCGTGCTGTCTGTCTGTCTGCTCATATGGAACAACTTGTCTCCGACTGGACGGATTGTAATGAAATTTGATGTTTCATTTTTTTTTTTTCGAAAATCTGTCAAGAAAATTCAAGTTTCATTAAAATCTGACAAGAATAACGGGTGCTTTACATGAGGACCTATGTACATATTTTATAATATCTCGCTTGCTTTGTCTTAGAATGAGGAATATTTCATACAAATGTTGAGGAAACCAAAGAAATAATTTATGTTCAATAACTTTTTTCCGAAATTCTTGCCATTTGTGAGGTAATGTGGAAAAATATGGTACAGCCAGACAGGCCACAGATGACAATATAATACGGCGCATGCGCTTTGCATGCTGGATAACTAAGGCTACAGACACACACTCGTAATGTTTAATACTTATTGCTTTTCCACAGCAACAGTGGTTACATGAACGTGCCTCAGTGTTATGTTTATACGTACATTGCCTGTCTTGTTATTCGCATTTATTGTATTCTTCTTTCAGTCTCCGATTGTAGTATGGAAGATGAAGGCCCCAGAAAAGAAACCATTGGTAAGACCTGAGAAACCGGAGGAGGTGCGTGCCAAGGTGCGCAAGGGATCACAGAAGAAGGTTCAGAATCCTATTAAAGCCCTCAGTGAATTCCAGAGCCCCACTGAATCAATCTAAGTGCATTCTTCTGCTTCATCAGGTAACTTTAATTTTCTGATGTGGAGGTGCAGAGTTTGTTGTGTTGCTAGCCTGAATGAATATGACCAGCAAATTATGTGCAGCATTATTCTGTGGTAATGTTTTCTGTTATGCACTGTACTTATTTGGCCATTAGACAATTCCCCAGTTACCAGTAGCAGGTTTTTACGAAAAGTGATTTTAGCCTTATGCAGTTAAGTCTTGGGTAAAAGTTTCCATAACAAAATTAACTCTCTTCCATTTCTTTATAGTGACCAAAATAGATCCACATAACATGTGTCGGGTGACCCTTATTAACATGTTCACTGCTGGGCATTTAAATCCCCAACAGTGTTAAATTGCCAGCGATTTTTTGAATGTTAAACAACTAGTGCGTCATCTTATAAATTATAAAATATAATTATATGTAAAATATATAAAATGCATATATTTTTCTAGTGTCAGCTAGGTTTTAATAAAGATGTAAAATATGTTTCCTGAAAGAACTTATTGTGTGTGTGGCCTATTTAAGGCAAAAGAGCAGAGTAAACTTTAGATCGACTAAAGTCAATGCTGGCAAATTAAACGTAAATACTTAAATCAACCACGGTCGACTTTGGCAGTGAATGTGTTAATGTAAATTATGGGCCTTCCTTCACTTCTATACTGAGAAATAATTTGTAGCTACCTAATATCATAGTTTTGAAATCAGAAATCCCTTACTGTTATTTTTATTGTTCACCCATTTAGATCCCAACCTTTCCCCTGTTTTCCTCAGTTTTGTGCCCCAAATGTGTCTTGTGAGGGTTCATCAGAAGATACGTTTTCATGACATGTATTTGCATAACTACAGAACCTACACTGTTCTGTTTCCAGTGCTGAAGCAAAACCTTGGTGTCGGGGAGAGAGTCTGTCCCTGACAAGTGTGCGTAGATTAATAAGACCCACTCCAAAACAACAATACCATGATATAGTGTGTAATGGAATTTTATACATATACAATACCACTCTGGTATCTACTAGACAGGTGACACAATAAAGACCAGCACCAATATATATATATAAACATTGTGTGCCAACTAAAATATAGTTATCAACGGATATGACCAACACATTATCGCACACGATGTAGTACACAAGCCGCATCCTTGGGGACGACAAAAAACAAACACAACCAAAAAATCTTCAGGAAAGGAATTCATAGACTGCAGCATCTCAACGACGACACTATTGAGCTATCAAATTATTTATCGTTTATTTTATTGGCTGTAACATCTTATATTGACATGTATATTGTAACATTCAAGGATTTAGATCTCAATCTAAACATACAAAATTGAAGTTTCCATTGTAATTTTAATTTTAAGTATTTTAATGATGTAAAGGTGACCACTTAGTGGTTGAAGCATGTAGCCTTGTAACTCGTGTGATAAAACGTAATAAATGGTTGTGTTGATGGTGATTGTAATATAATGTAAACCTTAATAGTTGGTGGTTAAGAAGGCCTTGGTAATGAAGCTAGGATCAAAATGTGACAGGCTGGCTTATAAAATATTGTAATAATGAGTTTTATAGTGGTATTTGATGATTGATTGAGGCTTTTGCTGTTCTGGGATGTTGCGTGATGTAGGTTGGCAGTTGATTACTGACATTTGGGGACAGCCTGTTGGCTCTATCTTCAAGGGTCAATCTTTAATCTTAATTCACCGTGCATTTTTATTATTCTAGACATTCACCAACAAAATGCACAAATCACTAACAAGGTGCAAATTAGCCCCTTATCATAATCAAACCCTACACATGTTTCGGCTCTCTATGAGCCGTCATCAGGGGTTTTCAATAGTGCTTTCCAGATGCTGGATAGATCTGCTAATGACACTCGTACAGTTTTGCACTGTTATGATCATAAAACGTTTGTTTCGTAAGTCAAAATCATGGGTCATAAAATATAGTTAAAATGATAAAATGTTAAAACAACACTGTTCACTGTATCTTCATATAAAGATATGTATCGCACCTCTAGAAGTTTCACAAGTGGGATACATATCTTTATATGAAGATACAGTGAACAGTGTTGTTTTAACATTTTATCATTTTAACTATATTTTATGACCCATGATTTTGACTTACGAAACAAACGTTTTATGATCATAACAGTGCAAAACTGTACGAGTGTCATTAGCAGATCTATCCAGCATCTGGAAAGCACTATTGAAAACACCTGATGACGGCTCATAGAGAGCCGAAACATGTGTAGGGTTTGATTATGATAAGGGGCTAATTTGCACCTTGTTAGTGATTTGTGCATTTTGTTGGTGAATGTCTAGAATTCAAGGGTCAAGTTTGACCCTTGAAGATGGGACTGATAGGCTGTCCTGAAACCTCAGTAACCAGCTACCTACCTATGCTGCATAACATCCCAGAAGAATGAAGGCCTCAACTGCACCGTGGCAGAAGCCTGAAATATCAAATGACAGTCAGTTTTCTTAAACATAGTAAATGTACTTTGACTTTACAGTGTCACACCTCTACATATTGCAGACATGGAAAAACATCACCTGTTCATGACTCAGACAGGGAAGGACACCATTGCTCAGTATATTGAAAACGTAAAAGATGTCCCAATCTGGCATCGTGATGTCTTCAGATTTTCCGCGTGTGGATGATAACTTGATTGACAGTCTCATGTAATGGTGGTGGTGGTGGTGATACTGGTGGTAGTAGTAAACATAGTAGTAGCAGCAGCAACAGTAATAGCAGTGATGCTTGTTGATGACATATGATGGTAAGTAAAATAAACGTAATCCCTGTGCACATTATAAAAGCATTATGGTGGAGTGGAGTGCAGCCCTGTCATAGATAAAGCTTCACTTGCATAGGAGGTGGCCGCTAGTGTGATGGTAGTAACAACGTGAATAATGATGGTGATACGCAAAGAGATGGTAATCATGACATTCTTTCCTTTATTTAACCATTTGGCGCCTAACACGACACCTGTCACGTAGTGCGACGCTCAAAACTCCAAACGTCAGACATAAGTGACAGCCATTTAGTGGCTTTCCTTATGCAGCTGTCATTTAAATTCCTGTCACCTGGATGTCATGCCAAGCATTTAATTCCAGTGTCAGAAGGTTAAAGCCTACTTCTTGCTGGATGATACAGATCTAAAATGGTGTCTTATTTTATCTTTCCAGAAGTAAGATGGTACTGAGGTTTAAGGATAACAGATGACATAAAGTTCTGTACCATAACAAAGCCTAACACAGAACTTCATGAATGCACAGGGTTGTGTAACTCTGCTGAAAACTGGCTGTTCAGTTTCTGTGTGTTCTGGTATTTAGGTGTGAAGTTAGTCAGACTGTGAGTGTTAGGTATAAGGATAAGTGTAATTTGTCAGAAATAATTTGGAATGAGAAATTTTATGGGCTTGTATTCCAAACCAACTGGCAGCCAGAAAAGGAACTGCAGTGAATTGTATTTCAGCTTTGAATTTCAGAAGCTGAAGAATACTGACTGCTTGTATTGCATTGAACAGAATGCAGCGACTGGTGGCAGGTAGCTGTTTATCATTCCTGTTTGTCCAGTCATACTGTTGTTGAAAGATATGTGTACTCCTTACAACATTCTGTCTGTGTGTGCTGCCCATCTCATGCATGATTTTGAGCACTCTGCTTTGTCAGTGCTAGGGTTTGGGACCCTTCTTCTACAAAAACTTGCCAGGAGTTTTTTTTTTGTGGGTGGGGGGGGGGTGTAAAATGAAAACATACTAATATTTCAGAACCACAATATATATGTTATAAGTATTATAACAGAAGGAAAAAACAAGTTTTGTTACAATCAATATGATCAGCTCTGAGCTATCTATAAAAAAATAAATGAGTTTATTACCAGCAAATTTCACTTGTCCATGCACAGCGAACCCCTCCTACACATTTCGGCTGCTACTTATAGCCATCTTCAGGGAGCACAATTATATACTAAGGGACATAAACAGCGTTAGCACACAGCTTTGTTAGTTGTAAATGGTAAAACATAATGCATTTTATTTTATCATATACAGTTTGACAAAGCTGTGTGCTAATGCTGTATATGTCTCTTAATATACGAGTATATTGGTGCTCCCTGAAGATGGCTATAAATAATAGCCCAAATGTGTAGGAGTGGTTCTGTGTTCATGCACAAGTGCAATTTGCTGGTAACAAGCTTATTCATGTGTATCAATTGCATGGCTCATGTACAATATTAAGTCAGCTCTGAGCTCTCTCTGCACATATTTTGCCATGGCCTCTATCACTATCACCTTGTGATCCACAGATAATGGACTCAGAATAGAATATAACCTAACAGTATTATTGCTCTGAACATAGATTGGTTACTTCGCTCTTGTATTTCTATAAACAGTCAGCTCTGAGCTGTCCTCTCTCTCTCTCTGTGACTGAATGAATGATTGAATGAACTGATAACTGTGCTGCTGTTTCTGAGTATATGAGAATTGGTCAGAAACAGAATTTAGAATGCTTAGTTCTGCGTTCTTTGTTTTTAACTCTAATAATTACAGAGGACTTCGTTTTTCTGGGATATGATGCTGCATCACTGAGTTAATTTGTTCCTAATATTTCAAAGGAACATAGTGCATTAAAAATGTCGGGAACTGGTTACCCAGTGACGTGGTGTCATATCGCAGAGAAAGGAGTCCTCAACCACACCTCCACAAAAACGTCAAAGACTGATCTAATAAGTACAGTTCAGATTTAATTGTACTGCTGTCCCACTGCTTTTCCACATAGTCCCCACCACAGGTGAGGCATTTGTCATATCATAGGACAACTTTTATATTCCCTGTTGATATCGATCCATGTCCTGTGTTATCAACCTTTGCTTCACAACTGTTTACACCTCGCCACCACCCTTAAATTTGTGGCTGCCAAGATTTTTTCTGAAATGTTGGAAACATGATAATCGCTTGGAAAAAAAATGTCCATGATACTGTAGTTACAATCTGGGTGTGTTTATTAGTTATGAAATTATATGCCATGTAAACTTATTTTCTGACTGACACTTGTCTGTTCATTGTAAAGATACAAGGTTACAATGGATCTTCATTATGTAACGTAATTTTCGCCATTATTTTCAGTTTGTAGATTCTAGATTGTTTTATAGTTCAGCAAACGTGGTTCTGCCCAAGCAAATAACTTCTGTGTGACCATTGAAATGGTCTGTATAGGGATGCCCATATTTGGCGATGCAATGTAAGTAGTCAAGCTACACTGCGTAGCGTATTGTATTGTGCCAGTTAACACCAAAACTGTCATTCTTCACATGAAGGTGGATCCTGCAGTGGCAATTAAAAGTTGGGAGCCATCATTGTTAAAACACAAAAGGTCAAAATGAAAAACTGTGGACACAAAAGCCTGTGACTGAATTACAGGTTGTGAGTTTGACATCTGTCATAAAAGAATTTGAAGTAACTTTGGTAGTTGTAATTTTCATATATTTGATATATATTGTATGAAAGGAGGGAGCACTGGATGGTAACATTAGCAAGGGTTCAGCAATGTACTAATGAAAGCAAGGCTTGTATTTGCACATTTCATTTGGATTAAAAACAATATCAGCAAAGAATATTTTCACCAGAGTCTGAGATGGTTAGAAGCAGGTATAGAATCCAGAGTGAGTAAAAAGACATTACGTTTAGCAAGAATCATTCACTGTCGTTACTATGAGTCATTTAATCTGCAACTTATGACTGAGTTAATGCAGGTATGGAAGGTTTGATGAAATACACTAGCTGTTTTGTTATCAGCTAACCCCAGATAAGACCTATACACTTCTTCAGAGATTATGTTTTGTTTTCATAGGTGCGTCAAGAAGACCATTCATGATTTTAGGCTGCTTTCGCATGGGCCACTGTGTGGACGAGCCACTAGTGTCCCAGCTGCAGACATGCAAGTGGCTTGGCTGGGTACGCATAGCTCTGACGTCACAGACACTTATCAACCTCCGTGCCTGCACCTCCCAGCGAAGTTGACTGAGTCTCAGTTGGACAGTGGGCACTGTTGTGGTTTGTGTGAACGCTCTGTGTTACTCCAGTCGCCCAGACACAAGGAAGCACCCCAGCCACTGGCAGGGAGAGCCAGGAAGAGCCACTGTTCAACCATGGTGGCTGTCACCCAGCTGCTTAGTGTCACGTCTGAAAGGTTCCATAAGACCCAATGGCCCGGCAGTTGCCACTAGCCGCGCGTGTGGCTACTGAGTGGCTTGTGTGAAAGCAGCCTGAAATTAGTCACACATAAATGTGCATGGATTATGAAGTGAAATACAATAAACCATTTCTGTCCCATATATTTGCTGGTTATGCGGGAAATAAGTTAAAATGAAGTTGACTCTGAATATTGTGATATATTATATATATGTTAAATTCATAATGTCGTTGGTACTTGTGTGCTGCTTCCTTTCTCATGCTGTTTATAGAATTATATAACAATTGTCTGGTGTGGTTGTACAGTCATATGTGAACAATATCTTGAGATGCTTTGTAACACTAGTTAACTTTGCCTTGAACTGAAAAGCCTGGTAATTTTGTTTTGAAATCATGCATTGTAGGCCTACTCTTTTAGTGTCATATATAAATAATACTACAGTCTCTTTTATTTCTTTGTTTTGAAATTAATTGATTGGGTCTTATTCATTTTAACCAGTAGTAATATAGAATTGAGTGTTGATACTTTTATAAATGTTTCTAAGTAGCATGTCTGTGCAGTATTAGAAGAAAAGGCTGTTTAAGAAAATAATGCCCAGATTTATTGAAGTATACAGCTGTGGTATTTGAATTTTTATTGCTAATGGCATAAGTGTTGGAAGTATTAGTAGACAGCTAATTCATATATTTTATATCTACTCTTTATCGTAACTTATATGTTTGAAAGTGCATCTGTCTGCTCTTTGTAATGACTGGAGTGTATTACCTGTGAATCTTCATCACAGAAAAGGGAAAGGAAGTTATTCAAAATTATAAATTGTGGTATTATACCAAGAGTAAACGTTGCATTAAATGTGCTGTGTGGCACCTGATACTTGATACATACCTGCTAAACACCTGATACACATACACACATATGCTGAGCTGGCCCCTTCTCATGTACTGCCTGAACAACACCTAGTCATGAGTAGAAGGCAGGGAAGAGTTAGGATGCTATGTACTATTCTGCAGTAAAGAAAACACCACATAACACACAATGGTATAATATATGATGATAATAACTGCTGAATCTTCTGTCGTACCTAAATTAAAACAACTGCTGACAGAGGCCAAACAAGATGATTTATTCAGGGGTTCTGCATTTCAAATATGTATTGATTGTTAAGAGGGTAAGAGGAACTGGGTTAGTGTAGTCAGTATAGTGATGAGGCAACAGGCTGGACAATCGAGGTTCGAATCCTAAGGAGGGCAAGAGATTTTTGTCTCTTCTCCGAAATGTCCAGACCGGCTCTTGGGGCCCACCCAGCCTGCTATTCAATGAGTACCAGGTTCATTCCTGTGTGTAAAGCGGCAGGAACATGAAGTTGACCACTCACCACCATCTAGTGCTGAGGTTAAGATTGAGTGGATCTATACCTCTACTCCTATATGTTTTGATGTTGTGGGCAGGGGCAACTCTTCCCTTTTTTATTAACTGGGTAAGAAAATTATTAATTAGTTTTAACTAAACAAACCTCAAAACAAGCATTAAATAATTTGAAATTATGATCTTAAAAATATGAAAAGTATTTTATGTTTATAAATACTGTGACCTGCATGGTCGTCAAGTCATTACAGGTTTAGTTATGCAGCTGTATAGGACTTGTGCTGGCAGTATGGTATTCCTGGTTGATTATTCCTCTAGCGGTATTTGTGCATTCAGAGAACATAGATGTGTAGGCATGACCTCATGGTGACGTTTGTGACCTGTGCTTTATTAGAAAGCCATATAATACAAAGAAATCTAAATCAGGTTTGGTACTCCAGTCCCCGTTTTTTGAATTGTCTTGTTCTGGAATTTCTGTCAATCTCACACTTCAAATTCAGTCAGTCTCTTTGGTGGGGATTGTATTTGCAACACTGTGAATCCATTACATCTTGTTAACAGCTAACTGCCTAAAAAGTTCACATCTTAATGTTATGTAACAAACCCTCTTAAGCCTTCACTCTGTCACTTTTACGTATCACTCGGTGTATGTTAACCATCTCTCGTATTCTATCCTTTCCCATCATTTTTTTTCAACCAGTAAGATAACACCTAGCTGCTTTGTGAAATTTCAGGTCGTGGCAGTACTGTTGATATTCTTCTTTGTCATTTCTTCTTCTCCTCCTCCTGTGGCTGCACTGTCCAAGAAGGATAAGTGCCTCCTAGTTGCTCTCTTCCATCCATCTCTATCCTGTGCTACTTGTACTGTTGGTATTAGTTTACTACATTCTGTATTATTTTATTGTCTGTCTTTTGCATATTTAGTAGTTATGTAATGTAAAAACAAAAAAAAAACAGTTATCTTGTGAGGTGCAATTCTGATAATTTTTTAGGCTAGTCATGTACTTTTTATTGTCATTGGCAGGATCATCATTTTAAATCGCTTGTGGAGTGATGAATTTATATTTGGTTATCTGTGCTCAGTTTACTATTGTGAAACACATAGTAAATTTGTAAAGCACTTTTATCCATGTGGAGTGAGGCAGCAGGAAACCTACATATCTAATTATAATAATAATAATAATAATAATATTAATTTATTTGCTATTTTAGAGTACTTAAGATATTCTATACCTTTCTTTAATCTCTTTGTCTGGATAGTTACCTGCTCAGGTAGTGGTTGTGGGTTAGTGTATAGTGGGTAGTAGAGATGTATCAATTTTTATTGTGCGGTGTCTTACACTTGAGGAGCAACAATGTGTATCATCCACTGGTTTGGTTGCTTTGTGACTTTGTAAAATTGGACTTGATGGCTAGCATTTACAGGTCCTAATAAAGACAAATTGGATATACTGTGAAACATTTTATATCAAGTAAAGCTAAGTTCATATTCAGTGTTTGTTTTTATTTCTTCCTAACCTAATTGCACTGTTTAAATGAATGAATCTGAGTCTTGAGTGCAAGAATAGCTTTTTGGCCATTTATTTGTATAGTTGAAACAAACCTTTTGTTCTGCACTAGGCCTTTGTAGTCTTGCAACTGATACTTGGTGGAAGATGGGGAGGGGGGGTGGTGGGTGGGAAGCAGCTCGGTTGCTTTTTTCAGTGAGCAGACACAGAAGTTTTAAGAATAAATATTTCTGATATAAAGGTAAATTTGTCATATAGGGGGAACAGAGGTATAGCTGATCTCATTATTGACCCTGGCACTAGATAGAGGTGAGTGGTCAACTTCACACCCCAGCTACTTTACCTTTGGGGAAAGAACCCACCAGTACCCATTGAATAGGAGACTGAGTGGCCCCAGAGCCAGTCTTGAAATTTTGGAGAAAAAAAAAATATCTTGCTTGGAATTGAGCAACACATTTTTCATTATATAGCCTAGTCAAAGAAGAACTGATGTTTGTGTTTTCAGTTTAGAGTCTGTTGTGCATTGTGTTGCATTTCATACTCCACATATTTAAATGAGGATGACCCAAGTCTCATTTCGGCAGCTCCGAAAGCCTAACATTGAGCTAAGCAGCATAATCCTTGGCAGAGACAGGGCCCACCAAAACTATTTGGTGAGTGAGCCCCCATCCCATGTACTTACTGAGGATTGATTGGTGTAGAAATGAAGATAAAAACATGATACCACTTACACAGGTGCGTTAAAATAAAAATATATGACAGTGAGCACATTCAGAGAAAGTTCATAGTTATGCTAATAGAAAGGGGGAATTCTGATAGTTTGTAAAATTATCAATAAATATATTTTGGTAAGCATGCAGGTATTGAAGTATTTGTGAAATTATCTAACCAAAACTTAAAGGTAGTGAGAATATCAAAGACGACCATCCCCAGTACAGATTACAGTAGATAAAAATAACTGGAGAATGTATTTCCCATATATTTGTTTCTTTTTTGGGACTCGGTATATTGTTCAGCATGTTTGGATTGTGGCTGCTATTTTGTTATGTTTAATATTTAAGTTTGAATGAAAGCAATGTTGTTGTCTTGTAGCTGCCTATTTGTGTGCAATGTATGCTGCCCTTGACTAATAATAGGTATATGAAATTTGGAATGGTGAGGGTTTATGAACAAGTATACATATTTGGATGAAATGGTTTTGTGTGTGAAAGAAAAGTGTTAACATAGAAACAGTGTGGACCTTTCAGATTGTTGGTTTGGTTACTCATACCTAACATTATTTGTTTTCTCTGTACCTGGTATCGTTCTCTTAAATTTGTCACTGTAATTATGGTGATTTTGAGAGCATGATGGGAAAATTGATCACTCTTAATGGAAGATGAAGTTTGGCTTAATTTTAGAGGGGGTGACACTTCTTAATTCATGTTGACTTCATAGACCATTTCATGAGCCAGGATAGGCTAGGAGCTAGACACCCAGGGAATAGTTTGATTTTTGGCAGGGAAGGTGATTTTTAGGCTTGTTCACAAAGTTATGAAAGTGACTGTTAGTGTTGTCATGTCTGTCGGTCCAGCCATGTGCACGTATCAATTCGGCTCCAACTAGACATTTTCATGAAATTTTATATTGGGGACTTCCGTGAGACAATCTCTCAAGAAAAGAAAAATTTGATTAAAATCAGGCAAAAGTATCAGACACTTTACATGAAGACCTAAGTAAATTTTATATTTACGGTAACATATACAGGTGAACAATACAAAAGAGACCTGAGTATTGCTTTTCCATTGTAACAGTTTTAAATATTTATATTGTTGACAGTAACAGTACAAAAGAGGATGTTGCTGCATTTCCATGGCAAAATGTTATAAAATTTGTCCCACATTTTGGTGCAAAACTTATTTAAGCAAAATGTCTTAACTAACATGCATTACAGAGAACAGAGATCCAAACGTGCCACAGTGTTACGTCACATGTAAATTGCCTGTCTTGTCGTTTCTTCAAAATGTGCAGACTGGGTATGAGGACCACCCAGCTTCCCATTCAGTGGTCACCATGGGCTCTTTCCTCAGGGATAAAGAGGGTGTAAAGCTGACCACTTGCATTTGTTTAGTGCTGTAGTGCTGAGGTTAATGACTGGGGCTGCACCTCTATTCCCCCAAATGCCTCCATGACGCACAGTACACAGAGACAACTTTACCTTTATCTTAAATATTTCAAACATTGTTCCCAAAAAACATAAAACCGGTTCAAGTGGCTAGCAAATTACGTTCAGGTGTGAACATAGCATGTGTTTTAATACCTTAAGTAGCATCCCATAAATCCAACTCCTCGTCTGTACCTCAGGTTATGTGGAGATGATAACGTGGATGGGGTGCCTTGAGGGGGGTTACTGTGACACATTCTGGCAATCCGTACCCTGGGTCACGTGGGAAGTGGTAATACGTGTGGAGGGGATATCGTATAGAGGTTTATTATGACACGGCAAACAGGGCTCTGGTCTACCCAAGCCAAGGGGGAAGGTATCATGCCGAAGGTTGCAGGGCACTGGGATAGTAACAGCAGTGTCGTGAATGATCAGCTTGGGGAACCACGCCGCACGCCATTGTATGTAGGCCTTCCGTCCACGTGGGGTTCGGTGGATGGTGACCGTATTCTTTTCCCCGTGTTTCGTGAGAGAGCTCCTTAAAGGGGGACTCCGAGAGATATGAATGAATGAATAAACCAACTCTTCTGGAAGCAGAGCATTTCTTTTTATAGGAGCTCTGCAACGGGAACCTAGAGTAGATTTCCTGGGTCTTAATCCGTTTTTAGGCCGGAAGTGACTCCGTGAACTCTAAATATAATTTGGAGCCGTTTTATACGGCTATTTTCCTATCCGGGGAAGACTGGATTCGTGGCCCAAAGGCTCCTATGGACATCCAAGGGTTTGTCTGGTTTACAGGCGGCTGTGGGATGGAATGGGGTACTGAGGCCGGGATCTAGGGCCTAAAACGAGGCTTTTGTTTTCTGTGGGTAAAGAGATATGTAAAAGAAGGCTCTGGAAAGGGGCATCTCTCTCCATAGGTCGCTGTGTTGGGGGAACCTGGAGGGGGGCTCATTTACTGAGGACTTTGAGAGAAAGGTAAAAGAAGGCTCTGGAAACGGAGCGGCTTTCTGTATGGGAGCTCTGTGAGGGGAACTTGGAGGGAGGGCTGCTTTACTGGGGACTCTGAAAGATGTGTAAAAGAAGGCTCTGGAAATGGAACATCTCCCTCTCTATATTGGGGCTCCATAAGGGGAACCTGGAGTGGGTTATCTTTACTCTGTCAAGGAAGGATCTGGAAACATAGCAGTTCTTTTTACAGGGGCTCCATAAGGGGACCTTAAAGGCACCTAGCAAGGAGGGCTTGGCCAATATGTCTATTGGGCCGGAACCTGTACTTGATATATTCTTCTGTTATGTATAACTTAGAGGGTTTGTGACCTTATGTTTGGCCACAACACTCTGAGAAAGCATCAGCTTGTGATGGACTTGTGATTATCTCACATGTAGGATTAGGAACACTCATCCAAGATCAATCCTGGCCTTTAATAAGGCAGTAGGACGTTTGATAAGGTTCTTTCCTAGAGAGAAAAGGTTAGAGAATAAGGGGGCACAATGGGCCTGTCATAAAAAGGCCTGCGTGCATCAGGTCTTTAAGGCTCGAAGCCATTATATGTTCTATTCTATTCTAGTCCATTCTAATACCTTAAGCATATATCAGTTTTTGTAATTGTGGCAGTGGATGTCATGAAATAATGAGGCTTGTGTGTTGTATTTGGCCATGAGATTTTAGCAGCAAATATTAAGCTTGCAGTTCTCTGGGATATGACGCCGTTTGGTCTGGTATATGGTTATTCCAGAACATCGCATTCTTAATAGGGTTATATTTAAGTATATTTAGAATGCAATTGTAGTTGCAGTGATGAATTGAATTTGTTTGAAACTTCGTGGCATATGTTCAATGACTTTTGGGAGAGATTTTGTAAGTAGTAGTTCGTAATTTGGAAGAATAACCCGCATAACATACATACATCAGTAAATACGTATTTCATAATCACAACTACTTAAGAAATAGACAAAAAAGTACGACCCTGCCAGGATTCGAACCTGGAATCTTCTGATCCGTAGTCAGACCCTTATCCATTGCGCCACAGGGCCAATTGGTGTTAAAGCTTATGAGCTGTCCATTTCTGTGACTCTAACTCCTTGTTCTACAATGCTTTTAATTTGCCAATTTAATCCGTAGTCCTATGTTTCAACATAACATAAAGATAACTATAAATAGCTATGCATCAGTCCAGTAATGAAACGTTGTGAAATTTCTGACAGGTAGATGCATTTTAAAGAACGCTCTTTAGTTAGGAGAATTTATTATCAGATATAATTAACGTGTAATTAAAAATGTCATTTTGCTCAACAATTGCTATAGTTATCGATCGAAAAAAAATATACGCCCGAACAGGGACTCGAACCCTGGACCCTTAGGTTAAAAGCCTAATGCTCTACCGACTGAGCTATCCGGGCGTCTGCAAGAAACGTGTCGAGGGATAGTATATATTGGTACGCAGATCCTAACACTCATGGCGCGTTTGTGTGATTGTAACAACCAATGAATACTTGTGCTCGCGATAACCTTGGCAGCAATGGTAAACTTAGTAAACATGGCCATCATACAAACACTTGGCTCGGCAACAAAAGTAACCATAGTAACGGTAGTAGTCAAAGTAGTCTTAAATGGACGTAGGTCTTTATGTACAGTACCTGTTATTCTTGTCAGATTTTAACCTAACTGGAATTTCCTGACAGGTTTTAGTCAAAGCTCCCAATACAAAATTTTACGAAAATTAGTCCAGCGCGAGCCGGGTTGTTCCATGACGAAACTAATAGTGTTTTTTTTTCGCAACATGCAAACGCGCCCGAAACGATACGACCCTTGCGAATACGATGCCATTAGTGCGTGGAACAGTGTTCTAGAAATACGGTGTGTTACGAAATTTCGGTCGCCGTGGGTGTTCGCCTGTGTTGCAAATACGAATACACCAGTCGGGAGGGGGTTTGTTATACGTATCGGAATTTGAAGACATTTAATTCGGACACAAGAAACGAAAAATGAAAGAGTTTTAATTAGGTTACGTTTGGTTCATGCCTTAGTTATGTTTTAGTATGGTACAAGAAAGAGTACCACGCTTTGTTTGGTGTCATGTCAGTTAAGGTTTTAATATAGATTTAGTTCACTGCACTTCGTTTTGTTTGAAGCTAGGTTAGGCGAGTCAGAATTATTATGACGCATTTCCCATCATGCGCACGTACCTAATGGCACTGTAGACCTCTAGCGGTGTACCGATCAAACAGCTTTTCACCTTGATCCATGCTACCATCTACCAACATTGTTTGGAACTTCCTGTTACATTTCAGAGTAACGCTGTCTTAACTGCAATGGCCTGTACATTGTGAAGGTGTGATGAATGTATTTGACAAGGGTACCAACAACGCGGCTCACGCACGTCACTGGTGCGGGTCGCGCAAGTTGCCTGTAAAACAACATAAGTAATGTACGCATAACGTAACATTGTGGCCATGGAAAAGCAACAGTGCGTTCCATTTGCGTATTTGAGCTAATATGTCGATGTGAACAATAAAATAAACAAATTTCATGAAAGAACGTCCAATGGGAGCCGAGCTGACTCATGCGGACAGAAGGACGGACGGAAATGACGAAGCTATTAGGCCCTTTTCACGGGAATACGAACGCGCTTAATGAATACAAAGTTTGTACCTCACAGAGAACGGTATTTGCAGTTGTTACATACTGATGTTGTGGCGAAACATACACTTGTGTACTGTGACATAAATAATGAGTGCGTTACCATGGTTACAGCAACAGTGGTTTCTCCTTAGTATTGTTGTACTACGCGTGTCACTATCACAATTACGAAACCTACTTAGGTCTTCATGTAAAGTGCCCGATAATTGTTTCCGAGTTTAATCATATCTGGATTTTCTCGACAGATTTTCGTAAAAGTCTCCGATATCAAATTTCACAAAAATCCGTCCAGTGGTAGCCGCGTCGATACGTGTGGACAGACGGACAGACAGACGTGACGAAGCTGATCGGCGCTCTTCGCGAGAATGCGAAGGCTGCTAAAAATAATAATCAGCTAGTTCACATGCACAAGACGCTGACCATGAACGGCTTTTTAAATGATTTTTTTAAAGAAAGGGGACTGATAGCTAACTGAAACTAACTTATTGTAGTTTGATAAACATAAATAAGAGATAATCAAATAAGGCAAAAGTATTTTATTTTATTAAAGCATGGTTCTCGCCTAAGTTGCCTCCTACATTGCGGCACCTGAAGCTCGTGCTGGCCACCCCTGTGATATGAAACACGATAACATGTTCATTTAAGACGTTTCTGATATTACGTCATATCTGTCCAGTAATGCCTTTTCATATGGGTCCGGGTATGGTAAGTCATTGAACATTTTGAGTCAGATGGTAAAAAGTAAAGCTATGCCTATAGCAGCCTGGAGAGGCCCTTAGGGCTCCAGGAGGTCGAGGCGCTCAGGATGTCTGTAGGCATCATTTTATCAAATAGGCTGATATGTAGACAACCTTAATGTAATGTAGACATAAAAATTATAACGCGGGTAGCTCACTCTTGATTTTATGTTGTTTGATACTTATTGTATATTGCCTCTTTAGTTTAGTACACAGCCTGATAATGGTCGATGTGGCCGTAACATGTACTGTCCCTTACTCAAGAGAATGAAGTTGACCTTCACAGCGTTGGTAGATTCCCTTAACGCTCGTGACGACGGTCGGGGGAAAACAAAGATCCTGTCAAAAACATAAGTCTGTATCACTCTATGACCTTCTTTCCACTGGTCGCCATTATTTAGGTGTTTGTTTATAACAAGTCTGAAGTCAAATTTATGTACAGTTCTAATCACAGAAAATAACTGTATTATCTCACACGCACAAAAGAGTACTGCATTTCATTCCAATATATTTTTAACTGGAATATATCGGTTACTGGTCACAAACAAAGGAAGGTCGCCTTTCCTTAGGGCAAACCACTGCCAAGGTCAAATACAAACTCCACAGTCAGTATCTGTAGCTGGGTCTTCTCAATAAAGTATACACGCATATTAGTTATGCTCGACTGACCTTGTTATTTTTCATGTCCATGGGCTTAGTTTGTTAGTTTGTTATAACTGTGTTATGGTGTGATGCAAGGTGTACACGTGAAATTAAATCCAGAATTGCCATGGCAAAAGCAGCATTCAACAAGAAGAAGAATCTTTTCACTAGCAAACTGGAATTAAATTTAAGGAAGAAACTAGTAAAGTGCTACATTTGGAGCGTAGCTTTGTATGGTGCTGAAACGTGGATACTTCGGAAAGTAGATCAGAAGTATCTGGAAAGTTTTGAAATGTGGTGCTGGAGAAGAATGGAGAAGATCAGTTGGACCGATCGTGTGAGAAATGAAGGAAGTATTACACAGAGTCAAGGAGGAGAGGAACATCGTACATACAATAAAAAGAAGAAAGGCTAACTGGATTGGTCACATCTTGGGTAGGAACTGCCTTCTGAAACACGTGATTGAAGGAAAGTTAGAAGGAAGGATAGAAATGACTGGACGACGAGGGAGAAGACGTAAGCAGCTACTGGATGACCTTAAGGAAAAGAAAAGATACTGGAAATTGAAAGAGGAAACACTAGATCGCACCCTGTGGAGAACTCGCTTTGGAAGAGGCTACGGACCTGTCGTAAGACAGACTACAAATGATGAAATTTGCTTTTTTTTTTAAGTCGTTGAAAAATTAATGTTGCTTTAACGAATTTTCTCTTATTGAATGGGTTTAATGTAACAGAGTCCTTTGATAAAAGGGGAGTTCAGTATATGTCTTGTCAGTAACCCAGTGTAAGTTTTTGTGTCGTTTTATGGTACAGAGCACGCTGGTCCAAAATAAGTAGTTTTGAGTACTGCAGGTAGGAAAGGGTTGGGGAATGAATGCGAAGGTCAGTGATGAATTATTGTGGACATTCAAAATAGATTAAGGTACCTGAAATGTAACAAACATTTTTCCAAAGACGTAGTATCCGATCCCTCATCACCTTGAGGGAAACTATAAAAAGAATATACAGAGCTACAAGAAGAGGAGAAACCTGACAAAGGCGCGGTCAAGGGGAGAAGGGAATTGTCACTTTTATTGGGTTCCGTTACTGCTGACAGACATCCTCGTTTTTATAAATGACGCCTGGGCCAAAGTGTTCCAAACAAAGTACAAAAGCGAGTGACGGCTTCAATATCCCTTCTGACACAACACAATGGATGCAGGCTGACACAACTAAAGCACCAGTTCGGACTTTTCAGCGCCCCAACTTTTATTGTAGAACGAATCGTTTCAAAATGTTGCAAAGACCACGAAAACTGGGGCGAAGGTAACAAGTAAACACGACAATTTGGACCGGGTGAGCGGAATGTATAGAAATTCATTGGGCTTCAGGTGGGATATGTGGAAGGAGAAAAAGAAACATGGTACTTGTAAAGAATTTATAAAGAGGTTTAGGAAAAAAGAATTTGCCAGAAGATATTGACCGACTTATACAGAACGGAAAGTAACTGAAGGAACAGCTCAGAAAATAAATACTAGTACCTGCTGACATCAAAGTACCAAGGTTTTAATTTATTTTCTTCCTGCAAGTGAACTGGGCTAGTGTAATTGATATATTGACTAAGCTAGGGCCTGGACGTCCGAGTTATCGATTCCTGGCAGAGACAGAAGGGTTTTCTTCTTCTCGAAAGCGACAAGACCACTTTGAAGCCCTCCGAACAGCCAATTTAATGGTTACCAGGTTTTTTTTTCCCGGAGGTAAAGCAGCCGGGGCGTGAGGCTAAACATTCGCCCCCAATCTAGCGCCAAGTTTAAACCTTTACAGCCTAACGACCCATATATGGGTCGCAGGGTGCTGGGTTCAGTTCCCGAACAACGCGGCGTATTTATCGGCCAATTATTGCCATACTTGTACAGTCCTGTTGGGATTTTTTTTTGGGGGGGGGGGGTTGCTTTTTTTTTAAAGTTTGCATGAAAAAATTAAATCCTGTAATTTAAATCCGAAGTTTTACATATTGTACCGGGAATTTAATTCCGGCTGCAAAGCCTGCGTGGAGCCATAATACACCTTCATAGCGTGTGGAAGGTAAACTTCACTCTATCTCATCTTTTCTTATCCATACAACCATACGGGACGGCGGCTGGAATAGCTCAGTCGGTATAGCGACTTGCTATGGCCCGGACGGTTCGGAGATCGAATCCCGTTGAGGGCGAGTTTTTTCGTATCCGTCAAAACCGGCCCTGGGGCCCACCCAGCCTCCTGTACAGTGCGTATCGGGTATCTTTCCCGCGGATAGAGTGGCCGGGGCTTGGCGTTGACCACCCACCCCATTCTGGCACCGAGGTTGAAGAAAGAGTGGAGCTATACCTCTACTCCCTTTCTGTGCCTTCATGGAATGTTACGGGGAGACCTGACTTTCACTTATCGGTTTTTAGGCGCGTTCGCAAAATGACGAAAAGCGACTTAGCTTCGTCATGTCTGTCCGTCCGCATGGAACGACTCGGCTCCCACTGGACGGATTTTCATGAAATTTCGTAATTGAGGATTTCTCGAAAATTTGTCGGGAAATTAAAAATTTATTAAAATCTGACGAGAATAACGGTACTTTACATGAAGACCTATGTATATTTATGATAATATCTCGCTGAATTCTTCTTAGAATGAGAAATGTTTCAGACAAAAGTTGTAGATAAAATCAAAACACACATTTTATGTTCAGTAACTTTTTTTTTTTCCGAAAATCGTGCCGTTTATGAGATAATGTGAAAAATATGGTAGAGCCGAACAGGGCACAAATGACAATATAACAGGGCACATGCAGTTTGCATACTGGATAATTTAGGTAAGAATACAAAGAAACCTTCATATTATTTATAGTTATTTCTTTTCCACGGCAACAGTAGTTACGCGAACGCACCTCAATGTTACGTTATATGTACATTGCCTGTCTTGTTTTATAACGAACACGTAAAGATAACTGTTTATGACATTTACTTGAAATGAACCCGACAAAACACGGCAAATAAAAGGCAATAAAACATTTTTAATTATTCTGAAATAAATAACATGGAACATTAACATTATATTCACCGTGCATTCTCTCTTATATAATAGCTTTTATTTTAACCAACATATGCACTACAATTTTGTCGTCGTATATACCCCTACATATGTTTCGACTACTTATTAGTCATCGTCAGGGGGATCAAAGTATATAAACACAGACTATACATCCACTATAATAGTTGGTTCACATTCAATGTTAAAACGAGATGAACTATGTTCACTATAAAAACATGTAGCATTTTTTTGCTTCAGTGGTTAAAATGTATAAATACGTTTGTTTTCCTTTTTTTTTTGGATTAAAACGTTTAAAAATTATTTAAAAAAAAATTATTGGCAGCTTGTCTTGTTTCCGTCTCAAATGGCTGGTGTAGTGTGGTGTGTTGTTGTGACAACGCAGCCATCAGGCGAAGCCTACAGAACACGTCACAACAACACACCACAGATAACTACACCAGCCATTTGAGACGGAAACAAGACCAGCTGCCAATAATTTTTTTAAAATAATTTTTAAACGTTTTAATCCAAAAAAAAAAAGGAAAACAAACGTACTTATACATTTTAACCACTGAAGCAAAAAAATTCTATATGTTTTTTAGTGAACATAGTTCATCTCTCTGCACCGCACAACAGGCAGTACACTTCGCTAACCACAAAAACATTTCACATGCCTTTAATACCACGATCTCACACGCCAGCACTTCCACAATCTACTATCTACAGTGCTTTTACAATTTTACAACTTTTAACGAGTCTTTTTACAAGATTTTAACTTATAATATATAAGTTTTAAAGTGCCGATAGAATATTGAAAATCATGTGTTTGAAGTGACTGTAGCTTTTAGCAAAAAACCCCCTGACGATGATCTTAGGATCGAAACACGTGTAGGGGTACAATTTTAATAATAAAGCTACTTAAAAAGTGGTTTTAGTGTGCATCAGTTGGTCTGAAACTTAATTTAATAGTTCATCTCGTTTTAACATTGAATGTGAACCAAATATTATAGTGGATGTGTAGTCTGTGTTTATATACTTTGATCCCCCTGATGATGACTAATAAGTAGTCGAAACATATGTAGGGGTATATATGACGACAAAATTGTAGTGCATGTGTTGGTTAAAATAAAAGCTATTATATAACATGGAACTATTGTAGGTCAACATGCATAATTACAGATTTGGCTTTTGTTTAGGGGAAGATTGTATACTTACATTATTCATCTTAAAACATTTCAATATGTAGAGTACTCTGAATTAAAACCCTCACATCGTTTGAAATTAAAATTAGTCATTGAGATTCTCTTTGTTTCGTGAACATATTGATATTATTACAATTTATTGCTGCTTGCCCGAAAAGAATTTTATTGAATTCAGTCGCCGGGAAATTTCTAGATTATGTATGTTCGTGGTAATGTATAACATGTTCAATTGCTTTAAGGTGTTATTTATGGTTATTGCGAATGCTGTTATTATTAGAATATGTCTTCTGTTTAATAT